>CM076974.1:30180458-30202453 GCA_039105355.1 Benthosema pterotum | reverse complement strand
CTGACAGGATTGTAATATTTATTACTATTGTTTATTCTTTATTTAGAGACCCAACAGCTACTACCTTAGTAGCAGCTACTCTTCCTGAGGTCCACACATAAAATAGATTGACATAATATGAAAACATGTTAAAAGAAAAAACAGTTAAAACCTAGGCTACTTTAAAATACAAAACAATGGGGGGAAAGAAAATTATAAAGTATTAATGGAACATCTCAACAGCCGTGAAAACAATTTCAAGTTAGGTACAAACCTACCTGATACAATAAGTAACACACAAGAAGCGAACACGGGTGTTGTATGGTGGTTTTACATATTTTTATTTACTGTTTGGAACACATAGAAAAGTCACATAATCCTATGAAATGTTACATTTTTTTAAATTATAATTATTTGAATAATGATCCTAAAAAAAATAATATTAACAACAGTATTCTCTCTCCCTGTCTCTCTGTCTCTCTCTCTCTCTCTCTCTCTCTCTCTCTCACACACACACACACACACACACACACACACACACACACACACAACACACACACACACACACACACACACACACACACACACACACACACACACACACACACACACACACACAGTCACTGCTACTGTACAAGGAATCAGGATCCCGATCACAAAGACTATCCTGGCTATCCTAAAGCATGTATGCGTGTGTGCGTGTGTAATCTGGTGTGTGAAACTCCCAGGTTGTTGTGTAATCTGGTGACAGCAAACGTGTATTTGTCTTAAATGAAGAGGTGGATAAGGATCTTTGACATTTCATAGTTTCATCTTTTAGCATCAGTGCCAGTTGATTGATCGCAGTTGATTGAAGCCTCTAATAGCTGTAGATCATGACATTGTCATGGCATTAATCACAGTTGAGTCATCAACACAGGCCCTGAGAGACAGAGAAAGGATGAAAACACATACCTATGTGGCATCATGGAATAATCAGCACTGAGTAATATCATCTAGTGTTCTTTTTACAAATCATTGCAATTTTTAATGATTTTACAAAACTACTCAGGTCCAGTAATACACTGTTCTCTTAACTACTCTCTTCTGCCAGAAGTAGCTTATACAAAGTATACATAAGCATGGCTCAGAAAAGAAAGGTCTAATTGAGGACATTTGGAGTCTTTTTTAAGATGAGCAGGAGGAGGAATAAAATAGATTGCATTCTGATGATGTGCCTGCAATTTAATAATCTGTCTGTATCCCTTTGTGCAGATACTGCCTAGATTTTCCTTAACAATGCTGTTTTTGAACAAATTATACCCATTCCTCATCATTATCAATGAATTGCATGATCGCCATGAAAGCTGATATGGAAAAGATTATAAAAGATACCTTTCTCTTAGTTGTGTGCAAAGCTAAAAAAAAAAAAAAAAAAAAAAAAAAAAGACAATAATCCACACAATCACAAGTGTCTGATTACAAGATTTTATTATTTTAAGATGCACGTGTGATTTCTTTTCCCATTATTATTCTAATCCTTAACAATACTAGTAAAATAGAATTGAAATAGTGAGAAGTAGTAGTGGTAGTATATTCTTAAGAGAAAAAGACAAAGACAAACAAAAATAAACAACAATGAAGATCAGAAAACATTACAACATACTGAGATGCAAGAGTAATACGACCCTAATCCATTATGATGGTCAGAAACATTACAATATACTAAGATTGCATGAGTAATACATACAACCCTAATCCATTATGATGGTCAGAAACATTACAATATACTAAGATGCATGAGTAATACAACCATATATCCATTATGATGGTCAGAAACATTACAATATACTGAGATGCATGAGTAATACAACCATAATCCATTATGATGGTCAGAAACATTACAATATACTAAGATGCATGAGTAATACAACCCTAATCCATTGTGATGGATTGCCCAAGATTGACAGGCATGACAGGCATAAAAAGGAAGGCTAACAGAAATGGAATATCACAACAAAAAAACCTAAAACCTTTAATTTTAAACCCAAAAGAATCACATGCGTGCACTCTGTTTAACGTTAACAACCATCAACTCAGGCCTTATAAATTGCCAGTTGCACAACAGAATTGGCAGTGTCTGCCATTGTGGCCTCAATTTTAAATCCATCCTTTGTGTAACTCACACGCTTGCCTGCTCTGCATCTTTGAAATTCTGCCCCGTCAGAATAGTACATTTTTTCAAAAAGATTGTAATCACAATCTGTGCAGTAGTCAAAGAACCCCCCTGCATGCCAATTATGGTACCTGTTGTAGTTTAAAGGGCACAGAGAACATGTAAGCCATTTTCATGGTGGCTTGACTTGGTTTCAGGATTGTAGAGGTCGTAGGTGATGACACCAACAGCACCATGGTCCTTGTTCGGGTTGTTGTCGACCTCAAACTTGGCCTCTTCTGATGGGACCATCCGGGGCGGCAAGGGATCGTTACAGCGGCAACTGTAAAGACACAACCTAAATAGTTGTGGGAAGAAAGAAAAAGCGTCATGGAGCAAAAAAAGACAAAAAAAAAATATATATACAGTGTATGTATTATATATATATATATATATATATATATATATATATATATATAATATTTATATATATATATATATATATTATATATATATATATATATATATATATATATATATCAGGTGGCTATAGCCTCTGTCGTGATGGCCTCCAAAGTCTAGTATATGGGCCCAAACTGGGGTAAAATATATTTTAGGCCCGACCGGCCCTAAAAGGTCGGGGCTGTTCGGGTTCAGGCAGAGTTTGAGAACCACGTTTTGGCATAGGAGCAAAAGGAATTAAGACACACACACGCACACACGCACACACACACACGCACACACACACACACACACACACACACACACACACACACACACACACACAACACACACACACACACACACACACCACACACACACACACACACACACAGGTCATATGGTCACCCTGGGAGACTCCAAAGGACACAGAATAATGTAATAATAATAATAATACTAGTAGTAGAAAATATACAATTACCTGGGATTGGTGAGTGTAAGAGGAGAATCGTTGCGTAAATGAATTGTGCACACGCGATTACCCATGGTAACTGGAAAAGCAAAGTCTGGTCAGTATTACTGCAATTAAAAAATATTTCCATAATTGATTATTTAAATGATTAATTTATTAATCAGATTTGGACACTTATGGAGCTATCACCTTAAAATATACATTTTAGGTCATGTTAGACATGCGCTAAATAACAAAAAAGATTTCACTTTGATCAACTGGTCTGATTAGGCTGCTATTCAAATAAAAGACAAACAAATTCATTAAAGCAACTTTATGCTTGTTCTGACTCTGTATATTTTATTAAAGAATAGCATACAGGTCAGTCTAAAAGAAATGGAACTCTTCTAAACTAAAATAGGTAGTTTAAAAATAAATATTCACTCTTGGATTTGATACTCTAATCATTATGTCATATCATGTTGCTATATTTTGCAGTCTTTACATTGTTTTGAAACACCCATGATACTTCCAGTGATTAGTTGTAGACCCGGTAAATCTATTCCTAAATTAGTAGACAACTAATTGAATAATTGATTCAGAGTTTGAAACATGCTAATCACTGATCACCAATGTGGTTCAGGCATGTATTGCACATAGACATAATGTCTTATGGTACTCTATACACTATACGTATACTACTTGACTGCTAACAAGTAACTTCTTACCTGGAAAGAAGATTTATGTTGTGTATTGAGTTCTTGGTGAGCCTCTTAGCCTTCTCTTCATTATTTGACACAAATGACAGGCATATATATAGGCTACAGTGAGAACATTTGGGGGCGGGGCTTTGTGTCATCATTTACACTACACTAGTCTAGTGGTTCTCAACCTTTGGCAATTTTCATAGACCAAAAATGTCAGGCCACACCTAGAGTGCGTGTGTGTGTGTGTGTGTGTGTGTGTGTGTGTGTGTGTGTGTGTGTGGGGGGGGGGGGTGTGTTTTGGTGTGAGTGGGGGGTGCGTGCGCGCGTTCTATCAATTGGATAGAATAATAATATTGTGTTCAAAATAACAAATAAAATTGTAACACATATTTCCCTGCAGTAGTAGTAGTGGTGGTAGTAGTAGTAGTAGTAGTAGTAAGGTAAATATAGTAGGTTTTGTTGTATATAGTATGCTCCATGTAGTATGTTCCAGGCTGGTTTACCAACCTCGGGGCCTGGACTGCTCAACCACAGCCCAGGACAACTAGAACTGGCTGGTTATAGCATAAACAGAAATGTAGAGAGAAGTAAACTGGCACTGATACGATACTAAAAAGTGTCTTAAGGGCTTTCCAGATGGCAACGATAAACGCTGGCATTATCGTCGGGCGAGTTTCTTTGCCGACATAAAGGAAATCGCCATCAGTATTCAGTCATTTAAATTTAAATGACCAGTGGGATTAAAGAGACAGCGGGTTCCTTTGACAGCTACGCGGGATCCTTATAAAACTTTATTCATGAACGTCAACTCAACTAGTGATCATGTTGGTAAGCCACTCGTCCACAGTGGCTGTAGGCAGACTGCGCTTCCTCCGTTTGCAAGCATTGCTACATGGCCTTTGTGGTTGTTTTGACCGTGAGTAACTCACAGAATGTTTGTTTTCAGCCAGCGATCCTCCGTCCTTGTCTCCGTCTGCCTTTTCTTTACTCCCGTCCACTTGATCCGAACTTCTGCTGTTTTCCGCCGTTGACAATACCGTCTTTTGTTGACAATGTTAGCGACTGCAGGAGATTAAAACTATGATGTCGCTGAGAGGGGTTTATTAGAGTAACAAAATTAACTCATACAGGTGCTTAAACGTAAACGTAAAGCAAAATAAAATGGTCAACAAAAGGTATGGCGTCCCACACACCCCCCCCTCTCAATGTGTCTCAAACAGGCGAACTAGGTGAGGTACTTGAAAGAACCAGGTCCGCCCCTATGCCCATCAATCAATCCAAAATGTAAACATAACAATAAAATAATTCATGGCTCCTACATAATGCATTAGTAGACACACACAAACCAGCAAGTACTGGCCATGGTGTGCTTGTTTGGTGTTGACATTTTTAGGGACAGTGCAGAAAGTATAACACTGTAAACAAAGCAAAGGCAAAAGCAAAACAAAGATACACTAGTCTGCACTAGTCTGACTCTGCATAGCTATTTTATTGGCAAATTTGGACACTTTCATACTTCTCATACAGTAATGGTAAAAGTACTATAAGTAGTATAATTAATCTAACTAAGGACTACTTAGTTAGATTAATTATAATAGAACGGTGAGAAAGGCTTCACTACTTGGAACGTGTTTTTTTTTTCATCTTCATGTGAAAAGCATTATTTTCTTACATATCATACTGTGTTCACATGCACACCAGTGATTCTACACTCCTTCCTCTCAACGGCCCCCCTAATATCGGTTACCATCCTATTTTTTGGAATGGGTTTCAATGGACACTTCACACGTAGCTGATTGGCCATCTCTGAAGGCAACGGACGTGGAAGGCCCCAGATTTGAGATGTGCCTTCTACGGTGTCCATGTTTCCGCTCCGTAGAGCAGAGTGGACACACATACTGCGTTGTAGGCAGAGACCTCGGTGGTAACCTTCAGGTTGCGATTTTCAAAAACCCTGCTGCGTAAGCGACCAAAGGCTGATGAAGCTTTATTTATGCAGGTGTGTATGTCTGTGTCAAGGGAACAGTGGGAGGACAGAGGAGGGTGGAACCAAGGTAAGAGAAGTGATAAACGGATTTTAGTGGGATGCCGTTTATGTGGAAGCTGTGGGGGGAGGGAGGTTGAGTAATGAGATAGGACATGACTTCTGTTTTTTGAGTGTTGACCTGTAGACCAAAGGACTGGTAGAGGGTGGAAAATGAGTTGAGGGCATGTTGCATAGACTCGGGGCTGTGTGCTAGTACTGCACAATCGTCTGCGTATTGTAGCTCACAGATTTGACAGACTGTTGTCTTTGAGTGAGCCTGAAGACAACAGAGGTTTCCGTCAAGGCGGTATTCCAAGTGAACGCAGTCGTTGTGTCCCAGGGCACGATGAGGCAGGTGATGGCAGAGAGGACAAGGTTAAAAAGCACTGATGCCAACACGCAGCCCTGCTTCACCCCAACGTTCACCTTAGAGTACACACACGCATGCACGCACGCACGCGCACACACACACACACACACACACACACACACACACACACACACACACACACACACACACACACAACACACACACACACACACACACACACTCTTCTCAGGAAGTGCAGGGCAGGGTGCCAACATGAACCACACCCCTAGATGACAATATAAATAGAGGAGTCAACCTGTAGCCTGTACCATCTACCATCTCTCTACTCTACTGCATCAACCTGTAGCCTGTACCATCTACCATCTCTGTACTCTACTGCTTCATCCTGTAGCCTGTACCATCACCATCTCTCTACTCTACTGCACCAGTCTACTGACAATCTACTCTCTACTCTGCAAGTATGCCAGCCAAAGGATCCAGGGCATATGTAAGTATTCTGAATTATTCCAATACTATAAGATAATGTATATTTTGCAATTATAATAGCTAAGTACAGTATATACTGTTAATTGTTATATTAATACACTTAAAGGGGTATTCCAGTTTAAAAACTTAAATAAATAAATAGTGAATGAATAGTGAACTTATAACTTAACTTAAACTTAGAACTTAGAACTTATAACTTAACTGTCTGGTGTGTTCACATGAGACTGAGTAGACCATAAAATGACCAAAAGGTTTTTTGAAAGTGAAATACCCCTTTAACTATTTCACAATATTTTTTGTCTGTCTGTCTGGGTTCAAATCACATAATATTGTACTCCTCCTCTGCTCTTAGGCTATGCCAGTCTATTTACCACTGAGGGAATTTGCCAGCGGCAACAAGATCGAAATATCTGGCCAAGTGTTCGAAAGTGCTGACAGGTGAGGCCTAGCAGTAGCAGTACTAGCTGTTTATGTGCAATATAATATGGCTTATGTTTGTGTGTATAGGTCTAAGGAGATATACTGGTTGATAGCTGACATTTCCCATTAGCAGTATCGCAGATGAGAACCTCCAACATTAACCCTTTAAACCATTTCCAAAGTTTCCTCCATACTTTGTTCAATTCTGTTGAAAATAACAAATCGTATTGTCTACTATGGTTTGTTTCATTGATTGATTTGAAAGAGCATTATACTAAAGCATTCCACTTGTTCACAATAGTTCAATTCATCATTAAATGATGTCTCCTGAGCAGCAACAACTATACTGTATGCACAATATACTGAGTTAGCACTTCTAATCTGCAAGTACACACTGTAGGATTATAAACTCATAATTCTGTTAACTTCATTGTCATTTTAGCTTCACAGTTATGCTTACTGACGGGACTGAGATGTCTGAGATCGCCTTGAAGATCTATGTGGATTTCGTGTCATACTGTGTGAAGGTGTCTGGGAAGGGAGGTTCGGAACAACATTTTGACGATTTTCCCATCTATCCAGGAAGTCACTTTGAGGTACTGTATATCCCCCCCCCCCCCAACGTATAGGTTACGTGTACATACAGCATTTCCTCCTTGAATTTAACCTATTTGATCTGGTCATTACAGTAATGATAATGTTGTTTTTCACCTTTCCCTTAAATTCCCACCAAACCGTCTGTTTTAGATGACCATCCGTGCTGCTGGTGATAAGTTCACAATCGAGATGGACTGTGACTGGAATGATCACTGTGATCTGACCTTCCCCTTCATCGCCGCTGATGTGTCCAAGATCAAGAAGCTGAAGATCGGTGGTGATTTGAAGAACCCTGTGAATGTTGAGGTGACCCAGTGAATACAGAGGGAGCTAAAAGCCAAACATGTCCACTAAGAGATTAGACAGTTAGACAAATAATTAGACAGATTAGACAAATAGTCTATAATATCATTGCAACATGCAAATGTTTGGATATATAATTTGTAAAAAAAGAAATAATAAATAATAAATAATTTGTAATAAAGAAAAATCATAAGAATACAAGTATCTATAAGGGTCCATCTGGTTACCAACGCCAAAGCGATTTGATTCCCCTGTATATGAGAAGCTGTTTGCTCTGCCATGACGATGCTACTTTATGATTGCTACTTTATTTTAAAGCATTTCTGGCAGATTTTTGACTCTCCTTAATATCATTGCAATTGGATTCTGTTTCTAAAAGTAGCTGAACTAAACATGTAGTGTTGTTGTACTTCCCTTTTTTTCATAAAATGGGGTTCCTTAAAATCTCATTGCAATACGAACTAATATAACTTCTCATACAAAGGAATCAACTCGTGACTTCTATGACAACGACAACTTCTATGGTGTTTCTATTGGTTTCTATGGTGTTGTTTATGACCATGGGCATGGCATAATGAAATAAATCAAATAAGTGAATGCTACATTATAATCATTATAATCATTGTTATTTTTTGGACATTGACTATGTCAGTGGTGTTGTGTTGCTACAGAGAGATGATGTCAACATTTGTGCCTGAGTGAGGCTGAATATGTTCAAAGTGATTCCATATGGCCCTGTCACACCACACCAGTACCTTATAATCAATAAACTATCCAAATTATAATACTACATTTGTATTGTTTGCATGTCTTTATTCATGATGTAGCACAACACATTGTGATTGATTGATTGACATTATTGGCAGAAATGAAATCAGAGCAGGTACAGTACAGTACAGTACAATACAGTACAGTACAGTACAGTACAGTACAGTCAAACACATTTTCAAAGAGATATCACTAAAAAAAAATCATTGAGCTCTCATTTCCATTATGTTTTTGTGTATTAAATTCATAATCATGGCATTCAAAATAACAACAACATTAAAATTATGATAAAATATATGAAGAAATAACATGTACAGGTTGGGGAACAAAGAAGTGTGTTATAATAAGGTGTGTGTAGTCACTGGGGATGCTGAAGGGTTGGAAATAATTTCCTCTCCCTTTAGCATGATGAACACTCTGTAGACATTCAAAAGATTATAGAAATTAGAAATTCAGCTGGCTATACTTTTCTTTTTCCAGATAATTAGTGATTTAATATAGATCATGTTGTCAATATTTTGAGGTTTACTCAGTGGGGGACAGAGGAGCAGATGTACAAAACAATGAATGAGCTTGTTTCCATTGTGGTCCACCTTGTATGTACAACTATTACAAAGACATTCTGTAGCCTACCGACCATGAAACGAATGGGAGATCTAACAAGGACGTTAACTGGAAACTAGGCGCAAACCCTGATCACTTTAATGTGATCATTCCAATGGATTGTTTTGTAATAATAGGATATAGCAAAAACATCAGGCAACAGCCTGATGTTCATGAATCCCTTTATTTTACGTCATTTAGTACAGCATACACATTAACAACCCAGCTTTGATGATTATACATACGTCATTTTATTTTAGAATGTTTGTACTACTGCTACTACATTACAATGACTTTAGTTGTCACTGTGCAATGCTTTAAAACAAATGTTTACATGTTTATACTCTTATTTGCACCGCCAGTTTTCTGACTTGTCGCAGCATTTCGACTGGTCCGACTTTTATTTGGGACTTTTCCAGTCTTCATAAGGATAAGAGGTACCCTAGGAGAAGAATTCACTAAGTTAGTGTTGTGAAGAGGGATCCATGATAGGAGCTATTTCCAGGATGTAAAAGACAATTAGGGATCGATTTTTGAGGCTGGAGGAAGTGCATTCCGTAAAGTAGTGTCATGACACATTTTCCCTTTGAATCATGTTTTATTTTTTTCTTATACTAGGTATAATTTTATACCTAGTAATAATAGTAATTAATTTTATACCTTCACAGCCCTTGCCAGTGTAGCTTCATGTATTTTCACAGAAACAGCTACTTTAATGCAACAAAAGTAGTTTATTTATTTATTACCACCTTCCTGTGTTTGTCACAGCTGTTTTTTCTTTCCCCATGATCAAGCATACTCATTGTTATGATCTATTCATTCACTTTACTGCATAGTGTACATCATTTGGTGTTCATATATTCACAACAGTATAGGGTCCAGTATTGGAAGGATTCAGAACACCTATATGTGGCTGTTATGTCATTCACATTTCACACTGAGCTAGAGTTGTATTTTGTATTTATTTATTTAGCACATATAAAGAGGGCAGTATATATAAAAGGGAACAATGCTAGGAGGAGGCAGGAAGCCCTAGGCCTTATACGAGGCCTCCACCCAAATACAGTCTCCTAACAATAAAACATGATTTAAGTGTGAGTACAAAATAGCGACATGATTGAGACATATATATTAGTAACATGATTGCGATATACTAGTAGATAACACGATTGCGACAGTGATTAGGTATAAGTTGATAGGTATGATTACAATAGGCCTATAAGTTAGTAACATGCAGTATGAAAGCAAAACACATGTTTTTATAGCATGATATTAAAGGGATGCTGTGACAACATGATTAAAATTACAACAGGATGAAGGATGATTAGAAGTAGAACATGATTAACAGCTTTTGATTGACAATCTCCATGTAACAAAAAATAAAAGTAAATATCAGTGAATGCCTATAAAAAATGATAGTAGCTAAGATAAATTAAATAGGGTCATTTAGGCACTCAGTGATCAAAGTATCTTTTAGTCTGTTTTTAAATAGGTTAAGCGAGGAGAGCTGCTGGTTTGTACTGTATGTATCGTAGAGTATAGTGCTTCTATATTTGATGGAAAACTGACTATGGCTTGTACAGTAAAGGGGAGGGTGGAGGTTAGTTGCTTGCCTACTATTGTTGGTGGACTGATGCAACAATCCTGAGAGATGTGCGCAGGCTACAGATTGCCTCCTGTGTAATCTAGGGGTGTTGGCATGCATCCTCATGGTCAGAGCTCTCCACTCTGGTGTAGATGATATGCCATGTTGGCACCCTGCCCTGGACTTCCTGAGAAGACACATGGTTAATGCTGCTGGCCTGGAGATAGCATTAGTGGTGTTTATAAGCAATTTGGAGCCCCAGACAAGATTTTCCCTGGAGCCCCCCCTTACCAAATGGCCCCCTTTTAATATAAAGAACATATTATATGTGTTATAAATGTTCAATTTTAGTTAGAGGATAGAGGACAAGTATAATGTATTTATCCATACGAGGCTTTATTAGCCTGGGATCCTTTTATTGCATGTCTGGTGGTCTGGTGCTGTAATTTGCATTGTACATTGCAACACATTTTTTCAAGTTAAACAGTACACAAATAGCTGATGACGCAATCATGAAGTAATTGAAATAGCTTCCAAATCCGTTCGATTCCCGCTAGGGGCGCTGCTGTGGGTGCTGGCGGCGTGTCTGCTCCTCCACATCATCAGTGCCCATACCCGAGGCGGGGTTGGCAAAAGGGCCTTTCTGTGTGGAGTTTGCATGTTCTCCCCGTGTCCCCTAGGGTAGATACCCTCACAAAAAAAACATGCTGTAATCCTGGACTCTAGACTGCCTCCCCCTGGCCAGCCGGGGCGCCTGATGGAGGGGACTGGAACTGGTTGGAATAACGTGTTCCTTCCACGCGCTACGTCCAACAAGGGAAACTCCCCCCTGTCAGGTGAAAAGAAGGCAGCTTGGACTCCTCATGCATTGAAGGAAGCATGAGGCCAGTCCGCTGCCTCCCCAGGTTGGTGGAGGGTGTGTAGAGCCCAGGATCACATTAGGAATTGGCACTGGGTGAAAAAATGGGTTACAAAATCGTGGGATAAAAAAATATGTAAAAAAAAAAAGAAATAGCTTCCAAATCCAACTCTCTCCCTAGCCTTTATTTCCATGAAGCGGGGACGAGGGGCGCATCGAAAAATAGTTTGGGGGCAAAAATTATGTATTTTGTAATTTTCTTTCACAGATACAACTAGGCATTGTACAGCATGTCTGTTTGTTTTACTGTTGTGTCTGTGTGCGTTTCAGACCTCAATCCTGTGAGTTTTTTTTTTCCTGGCTGCGCAATTCTGGTCTGTCAGCCCTGAGTGGAATCAGTGGAATCACCATGATAATACGTGCATTTCAGGCTCACCGTCTGTATAAAGCCATTCATGCTGTTCACATTATTCTACTTGTCCCTAAAGGACAACCTTTAGTTTTATTCTATCCAACATTAGTACATTAGTGATCTTATTTGGCCTTTCTCCCCATCTGTATTCACTGGATCACTTTAACATTCACGGGGTCCTCACATAAAAAATACATAAAAAATGTAAACCGCTTTTTTCATGTTTCATAGCGTTCATGGAACAGAAAAAACATGGTTTAGAAAAATCTTCATGAACGTTCACTTACTGTAAATACACAATGACATACACTATTCAGTATTCACTGTATTTGTCACTTAGAATATTTTAAAGGGGTGGGCAATTATTTTTTTCCCAAGGGGCCAAATGAGATAAATAAAATATTGTGGAGAGCGAAGACTAAAGTCCTCATAATATTAATTTAATTTCAAGATAAAATTAAGAGTAAGACCAACCATTTTGACACCAGGGCCCTCTATTTATTCAGTATTTGAGCCACAGAGGACCATTTGATGACATTTTAGCCCCATAATACCCAAAACTAGAGATTTCTTTTGCTTTTGTACACAATACCAGGCTGGATTTCACAAACAAAACAGGCAAACAATTTTACATTTTCTAGGTGTGTAGACTTATGGGCTAATTCAGATGATAAATATTTTAACTCTTGAGAGTGTAAACATGAAACCAAATGGACCCGCAAGGGTCCATTTGGTTTCATTTTTACGCTCTCAAAAAGTTACATCTGGTTAACCAACTTTCCATATTTAACAGGAACTCTCTCAAGGACCACTGGTGGTCCCCAGACCACTGGTTGAAAACCACAGTGCCCTTTCACAGGCCAGTCAGAGTCAGCAAATTGGCCTCCGGGCCGCATAATGCCCAGGTATGTTAAATCATCATTATAAAATGTGATCAAAGCAGTAATCTAAGCCCAGCCTGACCAACCTGTCTGAGACAGTGCACACAACGTTATATATTTGTTTGTGGACTTAGTTGAACTGAGAGTTTATGTGTGTTACAGTGCACGCAATGTTAATTGTTGAAAATAACTGGCCTACTCAATCCATCCATCTTTAACTGATTATCCATAGTCGGGTCATGGGGGCTATAGGAGTCAGTTTTTGTCATTATCATGTTGGTGTGTGACATTTACAGTTGAAATATTCATCATGTGAATCAGCCCAAGTATCTACACAACTAGAGAATGTAGAAGATTAATGGTCATTTTGATCTGTATGTTTGACTGTTTTGTTTCCCAAATCCAGCCTGGAATTGTGGACAAAAGCAAAAGAAAACTTAAGTTTTGGGGTCTGAGGGGCTAAAATGTCATTAAATGATGGTCCATGGCTCAAATCCTGAAAAATAGTGGGCCCTGGTATGAAAAAGGTTGAAAATCACTGATCTAGGGGTGTGGGTGGGTCATGTTGACTTCCTGAGAAGAGGCCATGCTACTGCTGCTGGCCTGGAGATAACACTGATGCACATTACATCATCCTAGAATGGTTTTCATGTGTCAATAAATAAGACCAAATAAATAACAAGTAATGTTCTACTCATAGGCGGATTATGAAATTAAGGGCCCCTGGGCCGCCACCAGCCAAAGGGCCCCCCCTACACCGGAGGATTTTTCTGCCTGGCGCAGTGGCATGATGGTTTAGGACTTTTGGGGCTATTTTAGTGATACAAAATTAAACCCATTGTTAATAAGGACCGTGTGCACCAGTATTATTCACTTTTACCCCCTTTTTTGGGTGGGCCCTGCGCTTGAGCCTCTTAGCAATCACACGGACACTCAAGCTCATGGGCCCCCCTAGCTCAGGGGCCCTGGGCCTGGGCTCAATGTGCCCGTTGGATAATTCTTCCCTACTGTATGCATGCATGATGTGTCTAATACTGTCTAATGTACAATCGACTACCTCTACTAACCAACACTGGTTATTAGGGAGAATCTTGGAGAATCTTGTCAGGTAGAAGCACTCATATTATATTTTGTGTAATTACTGTATATCACACTGTTACACAAGTTCCATAACCTATACATGACACACAAGAAGCCAGATGATGTACTGTACAGTATGTGTAGCAGTGGCTACAGCCTCTGTCATGGTGGTCTCCAAAGTCTGCCACTGGACCAAATGCTTAAGATGTTGGACTTTCGAGTGGGAGACTCAAGTTCGAATCCCGGACGCGCAATGCCTGAGATTCGAACTCGGGCCTCGGGCCTAGCCTGTGAAAGTCCCAGATCTAGACCAAATTAAGGGACACACCCTTTGGTCTGAAGGCAGATACTATACCAGACTTTGGAGGCCATCACGTGAGAGGCTGTAGCCACTGCTACACACACCAGTGCTATCTCCAGGCCAGCAGCAGTAGCCTCACCTCTTCTCAGGAAGTCCAGGGTAGGGTGCCAACATGACCCACACCCCTTGATGACAATATAAATAGAGGAGTCAACCTGTAGCCTGTACCATCTACCATCTCTCTAGTCTCTACACTACTGCAACAACCTGTAGCCTGTACCATCTACCATCTCTCTATTCTACTGCACCAGTCTACTGACAATCTACTCTCTACTCTGCAAGGATGCCAGCCAAAGGATCCAGGGCATATGTAAGTATTCTGAATCATTCCAATACTATAAGATAATATATATGTTGCAATTATAATAGCTAATTATACACTGTTAATTGTTATATTAATTAAAAATGAGGTTTTAAGTTATAATGGGTTTGTATAGGAAGGAGGCGGATACGCTAAAATGAACATCAAATAAATAAATAAATAGTGAATGGAGTAACTTATAAACGGTCTGGTGTGTTCACATGAGACTGAGTAGACCAGAAAATGACAGGCTTTTTGAAAGTGGAATACCCCTTTAAGTATTTCACAATATTTTGTCTGGGTTAAAAATCACATATTTATTAATGTTTTACTCCTCCTCTCCTCTTAGGCTATGCCAGTCGAATTACCACTGAGGGAATTCGTCAACGGCAACGAGATCGAAATATGTGGCCAAGTGTACGAAAGTGCTGACTGGTGAGGCCTAGCGTATTAACCTTGAAGCCTTGTGTATTAACATAGATCGCACAGATAGATTCTCACACACACTCAGATATAATCACATGTGCTTAAGGCGACAACCACTGTTGGTCAATATTACTTAGGAAAGTAACTTCTTTACTTTACGAGTCGCTACCCCTTAGACAAAGTAATATCATTACTTTACTTATTACTGGAATCAAAGAGTAATATATTAGATATTACTTTCCCTAATTCTCAACTCCCACCTTTGAAAAAATAGAGATGTACACAACATAATCTGTTAGCGAGCTCTTTTTAGAACCGAAACCAATATATTGGAATAATAATAGTCTCCAATCCCACAAACTGCACCTGAAAACAAAGCCAACAAAATCCGACATTGTAAATGTCTTTCTTAGAATCCATACTAAAAAAAAGAAAGAAAAAAAAAGGAGCAGAGGGAAGCAATGGGAACATTTTAACCTTGAATAACAAAACAGACATGCAACTAACAAAACTAGATTTCAAAATTTGTCTCTGACTTTTTAAACTTTTTCACAATTGTTTTCAAAGACAGTTGAGGTCTTGTATTTAAGAATAAAATACAAAATAAAGCAGCAAGTGATTTGTAGTGTACATAAGTGTACGTGTAACGGGGTCCAGATGGATGGACTGCAGGCTCCAACTGGTGTTACACATTTGTTTTTATTTGTGTTGCAATTTCTGCAAAATAGAACAGTTTATGCATCAGAAACACACACTGCACGATGTCTGCAGCAGCATGAGTTGTAATGGTATGAAACTCTCCTTTTAGCTGTCAATAACAATCAATTATTCAATTACCAAAACAATAATCAATCAATTCAGTCATCAGTCAATTAACTCAATAAACTCAATAATCAGGTCATAATAATATTCACAATTCACATTAATAATTCTTTTCAAATAATAACCCAGTTCCCTGTTTATATCAACCCAACATTAATATAACCATATACCTGTATGTATAACAATAGAATGTCACATGCCCAACATACAGTATCACAGATCAGATCCTCCATTACTCCCACCAATGCAATTCAGTTAGCCCAACCGTCTCTCCATGCCCCGTTGTGGCTAAGACTACTGCTATGCTAGTGCTGCAGGTAGTACCATTAGCTAGGCCTCATAATGGTTGTTCAGCCAACTCAGTCTTTTTCATGTTATATTTGTCCCTTAACCCCAGTACACACAGTTTAAACACACCCCAGATATACACGATCCCATAATATCATCTCACAGTATGTATGTTCCCAGTATAACCAGCTCACCTGCAAAATAGAACAGTTTATGCATCAGAAACACACACTGCACGATGTCTGCAGCAGCATGAGTTGTAATGGTATGAAACTCTCGTGGCACCACGTGATATCTCAGCCTAACTGGAGAGTTGACACACCTCACACACCGTTCCCCAGGTGATACTCTGCCATCTCCTGGCGCAAACTGGTACTGTTTTTTACATTTCTGTGATATTGAACCCAAAATAACCAAATAACGTTTCCAGCATAAATGAACATAGAAAACATTGACCCCCACACCTATATTAGTAAACTTGAGCTTTTTAAATTGTCAGCAACTATATCATTGCGCCACATACGCAGGATGCAGCGTGTGGACTGGATCTATAATCTAGTGCACATCTCTGTTGTTACAGTACCTGTACCGATAGCTTGTAAATCTGTTCTATTTTTGCATGCAACAACAAGCTCATTTTAAACAACTTGGCGTTACTTGCAAAGTAATGCATTAATTATTACCCATTTTTGCAGCAAAAGTAATAATATTACAGTAATATGTAAAATTCGTTACTGCCCAACACTGATGTTTACACATTCCTGCATTAATTAAGAATATTGTGCTAGATACGTCATCGTCCACATTGAGGCCCCAACCAGATTCTCAGATCTATTCTTCTTCTTCTTGTCTTGATAAAAGCCGAGACACAGCAGGGCAGAAGAGGCCCTGAGAACGTCATAAGCTCAGGGATCCGGCTCTTGTCCAGCTAACTTCTGTTGAACTTAAAGCTAACATTTCCCCAGAGCAGAGCCTATAGCAGTATCGCAGATGAGAACCTTCAACATTAACCCTTTAAACCATTAAGTTACTGTATGTTGAAAACAGCAAATCATATTGTCTACTATGGTTTGTTTCAAGTGTACAACAAAAAGCACACCCGTGTGAAATGAAGTGCTGCGTGTGCGGCTACAGTATACTGAAACACACTTTAGAATAATTGGGGCTATAAGCCTGCATGGCAAATGCAGTCCACAGCACCACTACCTTAAAACTGTAAATGGATTGGGAACTAATACTGAATACAGTAAATTATGGGTTATTTTCAATGCAGAAAATATGCCAGTGGTAACCACACTATAACCATGTTGTTGTAACTCAGTGGTCCCTGAAACTAAACAGGTTGAGAATTGCTGCTAGAACCATCCAAATCGATATTTGGGGGTCCCTGGACTCCCTCATTTGTTAATGGGACCGTATGGTCCTGAATGTCAATTTGGGGGTCCTTGACATAAAAACGTTTGGGATCCACTGGCTTGCCTTGGGCCCTGGTATCGCACTATTTTGGTGTTGACAATATTATTTATTTAAATCTTGTCTGTGCAAACAGAATAAATGTCATTACACCTAACCATTCTATGCATTAAGGGGGAAATTGATCACTTTCAGTGTTCTGGAACAAGATAACCATCAATGATTTTGTTTATTTTGTACACTGTAGAGACAGCACGTAGCTCCGTGTAGCAGCACTACCACCAGCAGCAGCGAGCTGTCAATCAGCCTCTCTGAAGACGGGTTAGAATGGAGAGACATATCTATAGCAGAAAATGACTTTCGACTACTTGTAGGTTAGCAAACCAAGTGTTTATATAAGTTTATACCCATTTCGATGCTAAATCTCCACTAATATTTCAGGTACAGCCGCTATTAAAAAAAAATAAAAAAAAAAAACGTTTTTAGAATTCGGAGTTCTTCCGAAGCCCATTGTAAGTGAATGAAGAAGTCCCAGGCAGTCAAAATAAGAAAAGCTATCTTCATAATATGTATACTTGCACCAATCAACTATTTTATAAGAACCAAATCGATCTAACTAGCAGATTCGATGAGTTAGATATATTTTATATACACATATTATTGATAACTAAGCCAAAGTCCACCGTTGGCTGGTGTTTGCTGAGCGCTACGCTTCAGAGCGGACGGTCAAAGCTCAGCTGGAAAGCTGCCTGGAGGGGGCGGAGCATAGCCTGTGGCTGTGTGGTTACTAGAGGCCAGAGCCTTTAGTTACGCGAAAACTATGCCGTCTTCATGGGGCCAGTTCAATGGCGGCTCATCTATATACTTGTATTAAATTAGGACAACCGAGGTTAGCGAATGCATTTAAGTGTATTGGATCATACGCATTGTTTTCTGCCCCCTCAATGTCGCAAGCCTTCTACTAGATGGCTCTGCTCTGTTCGACGAATAAGACTGGGTCTGTAGCGCAGTGTTAGCCAATCAATGAGCTTTTCTGTGACGTGGTGGTATTGGTGCTTGGGATGTTGCCACATGTTCAGAGAAACAAGCACAATGGGACGTTCCCATTCCGACTTCAACGCAGGCACGCAGGGACACACACGGCAGCTTGTACATAGTATCAGTGTTGCCAACTTGGCGCGTTTGTCGCTATATTTAGCGCTTTGTCAGACCCCCATAGCGCCAAAATTATAGTGAAAAACTCCTGGCGGAAAATCTAGTGCTTTTTGGCTGGTGAGTTGGGGCGTCAAAATGAAACCAAATGGACCCCTACGGGTCCATTTGGTTTCATTTTTACACTCTCAAGAGTTAAAAGATTCATCATGTGATTAGCCCAAGTCTACACGACTAGAGAATGTAGAAGATTAATGGTCATTTAATGGTCATATTCCACTCCAGGCGAGCATCTAGCGCATTCTAGTGCATTTTGGAAGTGCCACTAGTGCATTTTGGATTTTGGCAGTTGGCAACACTGCATCGTCTATGCGACGGTCACTGCTATGCATGTTGATGTTGCCACATGGTCAGAGAAACAAGCACAATGGGACGTTTCCACTCACTCCACGCAGCTCCACGCAGCTCCACGCAGCCACGCAGGGACAGACAGACAGACAGACAGACAGACAGACAGACAGACAGACAGACAGACAGACAGACACACACATCTTGTAAACCGTTTAAGGGAAGTGCTTTGCAGCACTTCAAAAACTGTACACTTTTTGGGGAAAAAAATCTTAGAAAAGAATCATGGCACTCTATCTTTAAATGATGTCTCCTGAGCAGCCACAACTATACTGTATGCACAATATACTGAGTTAGCACTTCTAATCTGCAAGTACACACTCTAGGACTATAAACTCATAATTCTATTAACTTCATTGTCATTTTAGCTTCACCGTTCTGCTTAGTGACGGGACTGAGATCGCCTTGAAGATCTATGTGGATTTCGAGCCTCGCCGTGTGAGGCTGTCTGGGAAGGGAGGTCCGGAACAATATTATGGCACATTTCACATCTATCCAGGAAGTCACTTTAAGGTACTGTATAATTATTTTTTCTTATTTCCCCCGCCCCCACGTATGGGTTATGTGTACAGTACACAGTATTTCCTCCTTGTCCCCTACTGGGACCTTACCCGTTGTGAATATATGAACACCAAATGATCTACAAAGTGGTTAATGTGATTTAGCCTATCAATACTAATAATGTAAGTATTTGGATGGAAGTACTGCTGTAGTTGTGGATAATTGATCATGTTAACAGTTAACTGGTGATACAGTACTGCATTTGTGTTGCATTAATTAGGTGTTTGTGTAGACATCATGAAACCACTGGTTTAGAAAGTGGAGGGTGGTGAGTCTTAGTAACACACACACACACACACACACACACACACACACACACACACACAGTCTCGCACGCTGTGTGCTTGAGTTTCCAGGGACCACCAAACGGAACAGTCCCTAGGGGGTCCTGATGCTTCCTGGGGACCCTTTAATGTGTACAGTAGCCCACTTTTATATCAATGCTATACCACCGCGGTCCGCGCGTAGCGAGGGCAGAAAACTCTGTCAGCTGAAGTGAGTAGCAGTGAACTCGGTTGTAGCTTATAGGAGCGGCGGTGTGCCGTGGGACATTGTTTTTGTTTCCTTGTCACACGTGCGGGTAAAAAGTGACAGCAAAAGCAAACTAATATCTTCCAGATCGAACACATGTTCAGTTCAACAGTTCCCAAGAAGACTAAAGCCTGGATCTGTATATAAAGTGGGTGTCTGTGACTCCTTACACATCGTAAATCCATTGCCTCCGTCCTGCTGCTCCATCGCGTCGAGTAAAGTGTATCTAATTCAGAAGTATATTCTGTGTCGATAAAACGGGTGAATTAACGTTCCAGCCCGCAGCCTGAGCCAACATAATATGGACAGTAGGCTGTGTTAAATCAAAACTATAAATACATACAGAGATGCAACGATACGTCCCAAAGTTTAGCGAAAGCTGTTGCAGGTTGGATAGCATGGAGGAAATGAGGGTGGCCTGTGTGCACTGCGCATGCCACAGTATAGCCAGCGCAAAATTGTATGGCTCACCATTTGTTCCGGTGCTGGTGTAGTAGTGGAAATATGGCAGTGGGGGTAACAGCGATAATGGTGGCCTGTGATTTGTGTAACGTTAAGGGGCCCGTCGGACTTTCCCATATAAACTTAATGGTGAAATTTACACGCACAAATAAATTCAAGGACGTATTAATTTGAAATAAGGGCTTTGTCAGTCTCTTCCTAATGTTATGTTCAATCAGCGTGTGAAAACTCAGAATGATTGCTGTAGTCAGTGACGACTTATGCATGTTTCAGACAGACAGACAGACATTCAGACAGACAGACATTCAGACAGACATTTTCTTAGTTATAGTATGGATTTGGCCTGGTCATTGCAGTAATGACAATAGGTGCAATCCTCAATCGCTGTGGTGTAGCAGGTATGGTGTAAGTCTTCTCATTTGCTGCATGGCAGCAAATCAGGTCTGGGGCCTTGGGATAGGCCGAAAGCCTATACCACCAGCCCTGGGCCTGAGCTTACCAAATAATTACCCAGAATAATTAAAACCTGCAAGTCAAAAGGTCCAGAAATCACCTGACCCCCCAATTAAAAATGTTACTGTACTCCCCGGTTTTGTTCATCATGAGTTGAAGCTCTTGATGACTGGTTTTAATTATTATGGATGATTATTTGGTAGGCCCAGGCCCAGGCCTGGTGGTATAGGCTTTCGGGCCTACCTCAAGGCCCCAGAGCTGATTCGCTGCCATGCAGCCAATGAGCACGGCCCCAAACCTGATTTTAAATTCCTACCAAACTGTCTGTTTTAGATGACCATCCGTGCTGCTGGTAATAAGTTCACAGTCATGCTGGACTGTGACTGTGATCCGATGATCTTTCCATGCATCCCCGCTGATGGGTCCAAGATCAAGAAGCTGAAGATCGGCGGTGATTTGAAGACCCCTGTGAATGTTGAGGTGACCCAGTGAATACAGAGGGAGCTAAACGCCAAACATGTCCACTAACAGATTAGACAATAGTCTATATCATTGCAAGATGCAAATGTTTGGATATATAAATAAGCATCCGTAATAAAAAAAAAAAAAGAACAAATCAATCATCATAAGAATACAAGTAAGTGTCTACATCTGGTTACCGACACCAAAGCGATTTGATTCCCCTGTATATGAGAAGCTATTTGCTCTGCCATAACGATGATTAACCCATTACAGTGACATGATGCACTGTAGC
>CM076974.1:29971121-30179958 GCA_039105355.1 Benthosema pterotum | reverse complement strand
CCTGAAGTTTATTTCTACTGGTTTCACCACTCTGACATAAGCAGTCTGTCTGAATTCTTAAAGCAGTTTAGCTGCAGTAACACAATGTCCTGAGGTAGTGGTGGTGTGGGCGCTGATGGTGATATGCAGAATATTTTATTTGAGCCATTATAATACTGTTTGCACTGCAGTGCCAACCCGCTGGCCTACTGGTCTGAGTCCTGTTCATGGTGACCTTTGCTGCCTGTCTCTCCCAGGGCCGGATTCAGCCAGCCCTACTAGGGTGGGCTGGAAGAATGGCAAGGTGTATGGGCAACTCCAAAGTGTTTCATATGAAGCGGTGGTTTTCAATCTTTTTGACACCAGTGCCCACTATTTATTCGGCATTTGAGCCACGGAGGACCACCATGTGATGACATTTTAGCCCCACAGACCCCAAAACTAAAGATTTATTTTACTTTTGTGCACAATTTCAGGCTGGATTTTGGGAAACAAAACAGTCAAACATACAGATCAAAATGTCCATTAATCTTCTACATTTTCTAGTTGTGTAGACTTGTGTAGCTAATTCACCTGATGAATGTTTTAACTCTTGAGAGTGTAAAAAAAAATTACACTCTCAAAAGTTACATCTGGTTAACCAACTTTCCACCATTTAGCTGGGGACCACCTGGAACTCTCTCAAGGACCACTGGTGGTCCCCGGACCACTGGTTGAAAACCACTGATATTACCTTCCATTAGTTGGGATGCACGTTTCTCTGCCCACCCCTGCCCCCCTCTAGATCCGGCCCTGGTCTCTCCCCTTCTCTCTGCCTCTCTTCCTGTATATATTCACTTGTGTCTATAGATGAAGGCAAAAAAGAAAATAGAAAACAGGTTTCCATTCCTTGTGTAAATGCCAAAGTGTGTAATTGCCAAAGTGTAATGCCATGCAGTTCACTGGAGAGGCAACAGCCTGGCTATGCAAAACTAGAGTACTATAAGGGAGAGTACTGACACTCCTGTTGACTCCCAATGCAGAGACTCCTATTGGCTGAAAAGCATCACATGACGACGGTTATTGGCTGACCAGCGCATGTTTGGAACTAACATTAACTAACATAGTTCCAAACAAACCACTCTCACCCATCCACTTTGCAGGCACGAAGCGTGAGACACAAGATTAAAGCGTGTCAGTACTAGGCTAAGTCCCAGAAAAGATGTTTCTATGATTGCCTAATGTGAGTGTCAGTGTGGCGTAGGGTGCCTTCCGCACTTAACTCTGAGAGCCATTTTGCCAGCCTGTAGCGCCCCCTTGAGCATAGGCCTTGAGGTCCAGAGTTCCATTTATATGCATTAAGTAATTGATTGATTATCTCAAAAACAAAAAAAATCACAAACAGCAGTTGTATACGTTTTTTACACTCATATCTCAGAGATGTATACCTAAAGGAGACAAAAATGTCAGCTGCCATACAATTAACACGCCAGAGAGCCAGAGCAGGTGTCTGGCCAGGGGCGGATGAAATGCTGTTGGTTTAGTGGTGACACAGCTGTAGTTAGTTAGTAGCAGTAGCCTAGTAGTGTTTCAAATCATTTCTAAATGTAAGCACTTTAATTCCTTGGGTATATTGGGTTGTTTTGCATGCCACCATGTTTGGTGGGGCAGTCAGGGCATTTGGTGGGGCAGTCATTGCCCCACCAAATGCCCCCCCCCCCCCCCTATGCCCATGCATAGATCCGCCCCTGTGTCTGGCTTGTTGATTACAGCTCCTGCTCAAGAATGCCATGTACGGTCAACTACTACTGTTTGGTTGAAGTGCTCCCAGTGCAGCCGAGGGTGCTGAGCGATTTTAGATTTCACACAGGGGGGAGATGATTGTGCTTCTGGGAAAAAAAAATCCCAAGTTCCTTTTTGCGAGGAGGATGATTGCAGTGGCAAAGAAGATGCTGACTGGGGCCAACTTCAAAGAGAGGAGAGGTACGAGAGGGGAAGCTATGGACGGATGCTTTGCCGGTATTAAGGCACCACACAAATAACCGGGAGAGAGAGGGGCAGAGCAGGGGCGGATCTAGGCATGGGCATGGGGGGGCAATGCCTCCCTAAATGCCCAAACTGCCCCAGCAAATACAATGGCATGCAAAACAACTCAAGATATTTCTTTAGGTATAAGATATTTCTTCTAGTTAAAATGATGTGAAACACTACTACTGCTTCTAACTAACTACAGCTGTGTCACCACTAAACCAACAGCATTTCATCATTGAAAACAGAAAACTCTGAGTCAGACCTTTAGCTTTATGCATGCTGCGTGTCTGTTGCAACTTCAACAACAACTGATGTTATTATTGATGCTTTACTTGACTAATAAAAGTCCTGTAACCGAAAATGGTAGGGAGGTGTTTGACCATGGTGTTTTAACCATGAAGCCGCACTCATACCATTTTCTCCTGCCCCCCCCCCCCCCCCCCCCTCCCCCAAATTGGAAAATGTTAGAGCCGCCCCTGAGGCAGAGTGAAAGTTAAGTCAGTGTGAGATTGCGAGTGAACACAAGAAACATCAAAGGGATGATGATGACGTGAGAGTGGGAGTCAAAGCACGGCTGTGACTCAGTATCTGTGTCAGAACATAGACATAGATACTGAGAGTGCTGTAAGGTGTGAATACTAGGAGCACAGTTAAAAATGAGTCTGGGGAGGGAGGGACAGCACAGCATGCAGCCATGATGACTGACAAAGCCAGAGATACGGTGGAATTGTGCAGAAACGCATTACACACACATGACATAATGTAACACATTTCTTGCGTTTTGCTTTTGGGCTGGGGAAAAGAACATTTGGGAGAAGCACACCGCAGAAGTGATACCACAGCTCCTTGCTATACTGATTATTTTTTGAAGGTTAGAAAAACAGGAACATCTGTGATTTTGTTTTGCAGTAGCTAATGGTTTGAGGCTGCTGTAAAATATGGTTGCCAGAGTGATAAACATATTTATTTTCCAATTATTTTAGTGGAACCCTTCGCCCCCAGTCCAAGAGGCATATTACATTTTGAGAATCACAGAAAACTAAACCTACCAACAGTAGGGGTTTGATCGATTACAAGAATTATCCAGTACAAGTTCTTATAGTTTAGGACGATACTGGCTGCACTTGTGTATGGAATTTACCACATAATTATAATATCTATGAGTAAACCTATTGATAATCCCCTCTTCTGTGATGTTCAGTAACACCAGAGGAAGAACACAGAAAATGTTCTGTAACTGTTTAATGAAAATTTTCCCAGTAATGAAAAATTGTGTTTTGTGTGAGTGACTGTAGGTTGTGAATCAACCCCAAATCAATCTTGGGATTGATCAGGATCGTAGTGATGTTCTAGTTGGTGCCTCAAATTAAAGTTAGATTGCAAAATGGTATTATTTAATGTGACTTATAGTTTGATGTAATTTATGGCCTTACTAAATACAACAGATTTCTGTCAAGGTAATTAAAACATTGGTCCACTGTGATGTGATGTGACTGGCTTACACAGAATCTGTACATAATATAACTACACGTATCGCTCTAAGCTGTGTAACCATATTAATTATATGCAGGTAATGTTTTTGCATAACTACTTTTCCCCCTGTCACATATATATGTATACGCAGCATCATACAGCTTTTAATGCATCTATACCTAGCTTGCTTGGTCTGGTCTTGCTTCTTCTCTACACCAGTATATCTTCCAACCATGTTAACACACAGACCAAGTGTGTGTTCATCATTTTCTGCTATATGCCACGGCTCAAGCCAGTGCAATCGTGACTTCGGTGGTCCGGGAGTTAAGTGGCTTGTGCAAATTTTCTCTTTAAGGTGCCACAACCGTGCCAAAACCTTGTCATTGTCATTTGCTCTTGCAGAAGGGTGCTGTAATTCAACTGAATTATCAGGCACTATCTTACAAGAGGATAGCTTTTAGACTCAAAAAAGGACTACTAAATTGGAAAATATTTCCAATCAATCAGTTGTAGACCTATTATTCTCACAGCAGGAGCAGATAAAAATGCCTTTCTATTACTGGTCAGAAATAGTAGCTCCATTCAACAGATTCTGGTTATTTCATTATAATATATATGATCAATTTAGTCGTAGTATAAGTTATTACAATTTTAAGTTTATATTGGGGTAGGGGGGGGTCTAAATGCTCAATATAACACGACTGCCAGTGTGCACAATAAATATGGCACAAATGAAACCAACAGTTTGCAAGTGTATCTACAGTAGAGATCAAAATGTTATCATAGTATAATGAACATTTGTGAGGACTAAAGAAAATATATTGAAAGTTTGAAATATATGAAGTCGGACCGTTAGGGACCATTTTGTTCCATTTGCACGCTCTTGCACGCTTTTGTGCAGTTTACATTTCCTTCATACACCTTCAATATTCAATTCACTTCAATAACTCCAATAACGTAGTCCCTTACTACTACCAGGTTATGTGGAGAATTTATTTGGGTAACCATGGAAACCAGCTCACACCTGCCATTTCTGTGTTGTGCCAAATATTTCCTTATCGTCACCTACTGGCGATACATGTTGGAGCCCAAAATGTCCGTTTTGGGTTGTATGTGTGGACACGGATATCTTTGTCGCGTGGACAGGATTTTCTTTTCAACGTAGGAGGAAAAAAACAGATATTTTCCTTGTGTAGCCATGGCCTAAGCCCACTAACGTGTCTTTATCTCCTTCCTTGCATGTGTGTACGTCTCATTCCTCATTAAAACCATGGCACCAGAGACAGCTGACTGAGACAGGGCTTCCATGCTGAACCCACTGGACTATGGGATCCTCCTGTAAACTCCCATTAGACGTTGAGAGGTAATTAAATGACCAGACTGACATGAGGCCATTAGTCACGCTCTTAATCTTAGTACCCATGCAGCATTCCTTGGCCCTTTATGTAACACTAGCATGCACACACTGTAGCCTGCACACCATACACACATCCCAGCCACAGTCTGCATCCTCTGTTGGGATGTAGCAGTTCATCGAACAAATCAATTATCAATCTTTAATCAATAATTTATTTGAAATAAAACAATGAAGATTTTGTGGCAAAAAATAAGTATTTTTGACACTATTGTACATTGAAGTACCCAGGTAGTAGGGCGTATGTTACAACAACATTCATTTCTTTTCCTTTTTCCCTTTTTGATGTGTTTAATAGCTCCGATATAGTACATTGTCATTGCGACAGTGTTTGCTCAAGAACAAGGGTCTCACCTTGAATAGATAAATACAGGTTCAACTATATCTGAAGTATGTATTTCTCTATTTATGAAAAAACACTATAGATCAGAATATACTGTAGAGTGTAGACCTTTAATGTTTTTTTATTTTTACTTTTTTTTAACATATCACTTGAACTACCTTTTAATCTGGTTAATCAGACTAATCAAAGTAATTGTACGCTGATATAACACTGTAGCGCAGAATTATTACCGTATAATCGATGGGGACAAGTTAAATTGTGATGACTGAATTGAAAACGCCAACAAAGCCAGAGTACACAGTGACAATCCGGCTGTCTCCAAAGCAGCCGTCATCGTCCCTGTGTTTTGTCTCTCAAAACCAGCCGCTTCAACCTCTATCCATCGATGGAATAGGGCATAATCGCGAGTTATCACACAATCAAATACAATGAGTAGACGCAGATACTCAGAAACCGCCAGGCAAGTAGATATTTTGTATTGATTGCATCTGTGGATAACGGCTACTACTCGTAGGGCGGGGAAGCATAGTTTTACTGAAGTTATGTTTAGGGTTAGTAACCGCATAAAGCACCGTCTAAACCTAACCCTAGCCTAACCCTAAACCCTAAACATAACCTCAGTAGAACTCCCTATACCACAAACCTAAACTTAACCCCAGTAAACGTATGCCTAAACCTAACCTAAACATAACCTCAGTAAAACTTCCTTCGCCCCGCCCTACTAGTAGTAGCCGTGATCCACCGATGCAATGAATACAAAATATCTACTTGCCCGGCGGGTATCTGTTATCTGCAGTGTTGTGAATAACGCCCTTACAAGTAACGCTATCTGCGTCTACTCCTTGTATTCCATCGTGTGATTACTCGTGATTATGCTCTATTTCATCGATGGATAGAGGACGAAGCGGGTGCTCAAAACACCATTCTCACACCAGCTGTCTAAAGTTGTGTCCCAGCACCTTCCTGTTCATAATCGATTCTAGCCATTCTGTGAAGGCCTAAGTAAACACCAAAAGCAAAGCTTTTCTTGTAATATTGATATAAACGGTCGGTAGTGCAAGTCACAGCAATGCAGATGAAGTGCAGCGGTGCATTGCTAAACAACACGGCGCACACAGCACCACTGCCTGGTGGATTACCCTCACAGTAGGCTATGTGGCATGGAGCCAGACACCAATTAGAGGAATAGCAGGGCTAGCAAAACAGATTACTTTGACAAACACAACCAACCAACACCGAATTAAATGTCAAATTCCCTTCCAGTGGCAGCCAGCCCCACTTTCCGTGTAAATGAGAATCATCTCTATTGTACACAAAACAATATGCATGTTTTTTTTTTAAATACACAAAAGCTGAAGAAGTCGCCCTGCTGGCAAGATGACAGAAAAAACAAGTTTTCTGTTGAGGGGTAGATGTAACATTTCCCAATTGGGGGGACAGGAGAAAATGGTATGGGGGCGGCTTCATCGCCCGTGTCGCTTCGCAAAGCCATACCCATACCATTTTTGGTTACAGGACTTTTATTTGGCAATTAAGCATCAATAATAACATCAGTGGTTGTTGAAGTTGCAACAGACACGCAGCATGCATAAAGCTAAAGTTCTGACTCAGAGAGTTTTCTGTTTTCAATGATGAAATGCTGTTGGTTTAGTGGTGCCACAGCTGTAGTTAGTTAGTAGTAGCAGTAGTAGTGTTTCAAATCATTTTAAATATAGGCACTTTAATTTGAAATATCTTGGGTTGTTTTGCATGCCATCGTGTTTGGTGGGGCAGACTGGGCATTTAGAGGGGCATTGCCCCCCCATGCTCATGCCTAGATCCACACCTGTTTTCTGTTTGAGCTGGCAATTATAGATCACCCCCCTAGTCTCTCTCCTTTCCTCCCCCTTTCTCTCTCCCCTTGCTTAAATATATCTCTGTTTCTTAACTAGACTCTCCCTCCTCCCTTCCTCCTTTCACTTACTGTCTGATTGCAACTTAGAAAAGCAGTGCAAGAAGAACCCTTCAATCTGTAGCTGAGGGAATCTGAAAATGTATTCAGAACTCCTCACTCTTAACACCGACGAACAACTGATTTTGGCATAGGTTTATACAAATCAAATCATGCTAAAAATAAAGCAACACTCTGTTGGATTTGTTTTAGTGCTTTGCATGGGCGGATGTAACATTTCCCAATTGGGGGTGGTGGTATGGGGGCGGGCCGCGGCTTCATCGCCCGTGACGCTTCGCGCCACGTGCAATGAAGCCGCCCCCATACCATTTTCAGTTACAGGACTTTTATTTTAGGCAAGAAAAGCATCGATAACAACATCAGTTTGTTGTTGATGTTGCAACAGGCATGTGATGTGATGGTTTCAATGATGAAATGCTATTGCTTTAGTGGTACAACAATTGTAGTAGCATAGTGTTTAACATCATTTTAATTATAAACACTTAAATTTGAAATACAGTATATTTGAAATGTGGGTTGTTTCCATGCCATCATGTTTGGTGGGGAAACATCAGGGCATTTAGGGGGGCATTGCCCCCCATGCCTATGCCTAGATCCGCCCCTGGTGCTTTGACCGGCTGCTCCAGTTTCCAAGAAAGCGAAGCCTCCATGCAGTGGCATATCAGAGGCTGCTGTTCCTGATCACTCCACTGTGCTGTCTCTCTGCCAGGCCACAGTAATACATAGGAGAAAGTAAATCCCATTCCAACCAAATCAGTGCTTGTACACATGCAGGCTCTTAATCAATATGCATTGCAGATCGATATAGTATACACTAATATATTTGCCCTGGCTTGTGGTTTACTGTAGTCCCACTAAGGAGAAATGTCTCTCTGCACTGCGATGACGCCCTTGAGGTGTATTATAGTACACTCTTGCTGCCATTTGTTAATTGCCAGGGGAAAGAAACATGGCAGTAAGAAAACAATGGGGTACTATTAATTAAGGGACATCCATTCCACACCAACAGTGATGGGCAGTAACTTGTTACAAGTAGCTTAACAACATTTTCCTATAGCTTGTAGTGTAGCTTACTACATTTGTTCTGTGAATAGCTTGTAGTGAAGCTTAATTACTACAATTTCCACACACATTTTCAAATTCCGCCCATTTTTAACGGGTAGAAAACCTCTAATATACATCCCAAAGCTTAGACATGCCACCATCCTATGTTTAAACCCACCCTTAGACTATTATTATTATTATTATTTATATATTTTTTACCCATATTATTTTATTCTAAAAAAGAAGGTCATGTATGTGTTGAACATGCCGCCCTGTAAATTCAGATGGATTTTGTCTGCCGTTCAATGTGTTCTTGTATATCAGGGGTTTTCAACAGGTGGTCCGGGGACCACCAGTGGTCCCTGAGAGGATTCCAGGTGGTCCCCAGGTTAAATGATGGAAAGTTGGCTATAACCAGGTGTAACTCTTGAGAATGTAAAAATGAAACCAAATGGACCCTTGCGGGTCCATTTGGTTTCATTTTCACACTCTCAAGAGTTAAAATATTCATCATCTGAAAGTCTACACCTGTTTTGTTTGCAAAATCCAACCTGGAATTGTGGACAAAACCAAAAAAATCTGTAGTCCTAGGTCCTTTGGTGAGAATGTCATCAAATGGTGGTCGGTGCGTGGCTCAAATGCTGAATAAATGGTGGTCCCTGGTGCCAAAAAGGTTGAAAACCCCTGTTGTATATCTATTCATAGCTATGTTTCTTGAAACTCACTGTCTCACGACAACTCAGTATCATCATCAGTATCATTCCCATCCCATGAGTGTGATATACAGTAAGAGCAAAATGGCTGATCTGTGAATTAATCATAGTAAATTTATCATTGCCATCACCCCTCTGCATGCAGGCAAAGATTAAGCTTCACCAGGGTGCAAAGACTACTAAAAGATGCACTGTATATCGACAACCTCGCAAGCACCGCCAGTGTAAAATAAAACACTCGTGCGTTGATTGAAGACGGCAGCTCCGCCGTGACACAAACGCGACACCAGCTAAAAATAAGGAAATCGTGATCCCCATAAACATTGCATAGGATTAATGCAATGTAAACAGAGACACAAGTCAAGCTGGCTGATGGGAGTGCAATTACAGAATGTGCAGCCCCAGCCCCCAGATGTAAATAAGTGCTGTGCATAACCCATTAAAGCAGAGACGTTTTAGATTAATTTGCCGGCCTGATTTGGGGGTCCCTGAGAATTATTGATATAGAAGGCATTTGTAGCCTCCGTAGCTGGGAGGGCGTGCATTACATGAAGAAATTGTACTTTGGTGCAGTTTTAGATTTTTTTGGCATGGTGTTGGGTATGGGCACAAGGTTTTCAAAATCAACACAAACAAGTTGGAGATCCAGGGGGATCCCAAGGCGCTCCAAGACCAGTGTAATCCCGATGTAATCCCTCCATCTGGTCCTTGGTCTGCCCTGAGGTCTCCTCCCAGTGGAAGGAGGAGGCAATAGAACCATCCTAACCAGATGCCAGAACCACCAGGCAAAAGAAGCAGCGACTTGGTGCATTTCTATAGAGCATTAATCCGAGACGCTTTACATCAGGGGTCGGGAACCTTTTTGGCTGAGAGAGCCATGAACAACACAAATTTTTAAATTAAATTCTATGAGAGCCATACAATTTTTTAAAAGACAAGTAAATTTGTGCATTTTATGTAATTTCAACACTATTAAAGTGCAATAAGTCTGAGTTAGTTTTAATAACAGTGTTGTGACTCGCTATTGTATCATTGCATCTTAGACACTGCAGAACCTGCTCTCTCCACAAAAGCAAATTCCTCTGTCCATTCCTGCTGAAAATACAATACTCCTGGTCCTTTTTTGTCTTTTAGCGCAATTAGCTTGCTGTATGGAACTTTTATACTTATACTTATACTTCCACTGAAAATACTGCGAACTGGCTTTCGTTTCGCAAACCAGTATAATGGCGCTTTTTTATATAATTAAAACATTGTCTGTGAACCAGATGCAGCCATCAAAAGAGCCACATCTGGCTCTCGAGCCATAGGCTCCCTACCCCTGCTTTACATTCACCCATTACAGCCGAAATCATACAAGGCACAAGAAGCAGCACACTGGGAGCAATGTGGGGTTCTGTGTCTCTTGCTCAAGGACACTTGACAATGTAGACAGGAAGAGCTGGGGTTTGAACCGCCGACCCAGGGATCTATGATTCTGACCTGCTTTTCCTCCTGAGCCACAGTCAGTCGCCCACAGTCGCAGCCAAGGGTCGCATGACTTGACTCCTATTACCCTGCCTCTAAGAGAGATGCTAGACACCCATAGGAGAAAACTCATTTCAGCAGCTTGTGTTGAAGACCTTATTCTATCGATCGCGGAGAGCCCACGCCACACTTCATGACCGTGGGTGAAAGGAGGAACGAAGACGGCTCAGTAAACAGAGAGCTTTGCCTTCCGTCTCTTTACGCCTCTCTTTTCATCACAAGTGGCGATGGCACGATGGTGTCATCACGACCACAGCGTCTGCAAAACACAGTGAAGTAACCTTATAGCTCACCGAGCCGCACTGTATACTGTATACGGCCTCTGACACAACCCCATCCTGTCCATGAAAATCACAAACAGGATAAAGTGACAAAGTGATGCAAGTACACAGACGTCACACAGCTCTTGCTTTGGGAGATTAGACGGCCCTCAATAAAGCCTCTCTCACTGATTTAGCCAGCCCTACATGGGCTGGAAGAATGGCAGGGTGGGCGCCTCCAAAGTTTTTCATATGAAGCAGTGGTTTTCAACCTTCTTGACACCAAGGCCCACTATTTATTCGGCATTTGAGCCACGGACGATGACATTTTAGCCCCACAGACCCCTTTTGTCCACAATCCCAGGCTGGATTTGGGAAACAAAGCAATCAAACATACAGATCAAAATTACCATTAATCTTCTACATTCTCTAGGCTACTTGTGTAGACTTGAGCTAATTCAGATGAATATTTTAACTTTTGAGAGAGTAAAAATGAAACCAAATGGACCCGCAAGCCTTGCGGGTCCATTTGGTTTCATGTTTACGCTCCCAAACTTTCCACAATTTAGCTGGGGACCACCTGGACCTCTCTCAACCACTGGTGGTCCCGGACCACTGGTTGAAAACCACTGATATTACCTTTCATTGGGTGGGCAGGATGGTGGGCCCTGCCGACCGCTGCCCCCCTCTAGATCCGGCCCTGCTCTCACTCACATTCCATACCCACCGGTTTTCCTGGTGGAAACCTATGGTATGATAAAGGTTTCAGCTTCCAGGAAGAAACCCTATATACAATCGGAAGACATCATTCATTGCACAAAACAACCACACCACCAAGGTGTCTGAGGAACTAGTGCCACTGAATGGGAAAAACTGGAAGAAATAAAATAGAAAGAATCACAGAACTTTCCATTTATAATTTATTTTAAACTTTATATGAAAAAATAGCAGCTACACAAGCTCATTGAGCACCTCAGAGTTCCAGGCTACAAGCTTGTAGATCTGTTTTTTTTTTTTTTTTTTGCTTTTTAAATCTTGAATATTTATGCAAATTCTTTGAATTTATCTTCTTCCACAGCAAACAACTATAAGCCAAATCTTTTGGAAGGAGATCAAGCCACGCTGCTGATCTCCACCGTACGGATGTGGTGTCGGCAGTGGCGTTTCTAAACAATTTGGGACCCTAGGCAAGATTTTCCCTGGGGCTCCTGGGAAAATCTCCTGTACAATGGCGCCCCCCAAGGGAAACAATTCTGAACTATTTTTAAACTAAAGAACATATGTGTTTTAAATGTCGCCCCCTCCTCTCGCCCCACTCCCCTCATGATCCCCCCCCCCCCCCCCCCCCCCCCCCCCCCCTCATGGCGCCCTAGGCACCTGCCTAGTCTGTCTAATGGCAAAAACGCCCCTGGGTGTCGGGTATAGGAGACAAGAAGGAGAAATTAAATTGAATCTTGTATGTTAGAAGGAGGTGGGGAGGGAAACCATCGCCCGTTGTATGCGAAGTTGTCGAGGGCCTTTGGAAATCAATGCCATATGGGAGCAGAATGCAGAACAAAATGTTCAGGGCCTTTAGTTGTATAGGTGAGTTTACAGCAGGGGTGCCCACACTTTTTTGATTTGAGAGCTACTTGCAAAATGACCGGCTCAACAAGATCTACACATCAAAAATGTGATTGTTCCTTTACTGAATATCCACTTCAAGGCTTCCTAGAAAGTTTGAGCTTTGAAATAGTGGTGATGGTGTTACCTATACTGTTCTAGTGTTTAAGAATAATGCGCTTATATGTATATGAAAAATAGACAGGGAGAATTGGAAGGTTTTCTTGTATATGCTACTACTGACATTTCCAAACAGTATTTGGGCTTTGAGTTGACAGTTCGTAATGTTGAGTTTAGTTTCTTGCACCCAAAACTAAGAACTTTCATGTATTTGTCCACAATTGGGAAAGAGAAACGGCAAAACGTTGGTCAAAATAACAATTATTCTCCATTTTCTAATTGCGTGTACTCTCGAGAGTTACAGATCTATGGGGACTGTTGTTAAGACAAAACCAAATTGACCCTTGCGGGTCCATTTGGTTTCATTTTACACTCAAGAGTTACAGATCTATGGGGACTGTTGTGATCATGGCTGAGGGAACATGGGGTGCTGGGGGGCTGGAGCACCTGCTCCCCTCAAACACAGCACCCCCTCAGACAGGAGCTACAAGCACCCCCTCCACCAGGCACAGCACGCCCCAAAACAAGAGGATAAAAATAACATAAAATAAAAAATATATAATATCGATAATAATAAAACATGTCACTTTATTATAATGGAGACTAAAATAAAATATGCATTTTTGGTGGTGTGTTTGTTTTTATATTCATCATTACCTCTGCTCGGCTGCTGACGCTGTTTCCGGCTATTTACGGCTATTTTCGGTTACCTTTCCTTTACGCACAGTGCGCGGTTTTGAATCCACCGGTCAGCTGGGCCTAACAGTGAGTGTTGTGTTGTCAGTCAGCATGGCTCAGAAGCGGATAAGTGATTTCTTTGGTGGGCCCAAGCCCAAAACAAAATTGTTCGTCCCGGCAGCAGCAATGTACAGGGGACGAGTGCTAACTTTGTTGAAAAGGATGATAATGTCGTGGAGTTGTCGGAGGGAGAGGAGGAGGAGGTCGAGCAGCACCAGTGCTGTTCAGCAGGGATGAGGGAATTCATCGCCGTCACCCCGGAGCGCAAGAGCACCTTTGGAGTATAACGTAGGCTAAAGCCTTTACTATTTAACTATAATATTTCTCACTAATATTTACGAATATGGGAAATATGCGAGAAATAATATAGTATTAACTAATTACTATGGCCGCCGTGCCAACTGAACTGCTGCCTGCTGCTGAAATTTAACGTGAGATATTATGTATTGTGTTCTGTTCGATTCTGACGGGGAGGGCTGTGTGACGATGATGATGATGATGATGATGATGATGATGATGATGATGATGATGATGTGAACACACGGGTTGCCGAACCCAAGCGCGCTGCGCTGTCAACTTGTTGCTGTTGGGACTTATAACCTCAGTCTGAGGACCTCAGCTCCTCTGTTTAGCCTATAATTTATATTTTTTTGCGCCTTGCTAAATCTCATGTGGACTAAATAGGCATATGCCCGTTTATGATGGGTTTGGAACTGTCAGTTGTTTGAGTTTGTGTTGCTGTTGAGCGTTTGTTGTGATTATATATCCTGCGTGAGGATTCTGTAGGCCTATTCATTCAGCCTATGTTCAAAACAAGTGATTTATGTAGGCCAGGCCTAATAAATATGCTATTTCACATTATAGGCATCTTGTTCATAACTTGTGTGTGGAGAGGGAAATTAAAGAGTACTTTAACACGCAAAAATGCGCGTGCATGAAACGCGTGCACGCGCATTTTTGCGCACCCCCGCTTCCATGCTCAGCCCCTGCTACTGTAAAATAGTTCCCGCGCCATGGTTGTGATCTACCTGCACGGTCTGTGTGAAGTTTGAACTACTGGTAGATCACCATCTACCTTTTGGGCAGCCCTGGTATACAGAGTACCATGGGACATGTGAACCCTAAAAGGTTAAAAAGAAGGAAAAATATGGCTTTAAATCACCCTGATTATAATCTGCTCTCTCTTGTTTTACCCTTAGTGCTTCTTTCTTGTCCTATCGTGTCATTGATCGTTGGAAATGTCATACCTTTTCAACTTTTGTACCTCCACTGAGCTCCAGGTTGATTTCTTAGTTCGATTTACAGTATGTCTTTTCCCTTGGAACCAAATACGTTTTTTGTTTTAATTCCACACCTTACGAAAGAGGAAAAATAAATATTTAAACTTCCTGCGAGCCTATACTTCCTCGGTGTAGTCAGTGTACGCACCCACACAGACACAGATACCTGTACACGAACACACACATGCTCGTGCACACACACACACACACACACACACACACACACACACACACACACACACACACACACACACACACACACACACACACACACACACACACACACACACACACACACAGGCACACGCACTACTATAACATCTGGTTGGTGTGAGAAGATGATTCTTGATCATGCTGATCAAGCTTTGCCAGATCTATTTTGGCCTGCATGAAAGATTCAGTAGGCCTATACCATGGGGCGGATGTAACATTTCCCAATTGGGGGGGGGGGGGGGGGGGGGGGGGGGGCTTCAAGGCCGCACCCATACCATTCAGTTACAGGACTTTTATTAGTCAAGTAAAGCCTTGATAATAACATCAGTTGTTGTTGAAGTTGCAACAGACACGCAGCATGCATAAAGCTAAAGGTCTGACTCAGAGAGTTTTCTGTTTTCAATGTTGAAATGCTGTTGGTTTAGTGGTGACACAGCTGTAGTTAGTTAGTAGCAGTAGTAGTTGTTTCATATCATTTTAAATATAGGCACTTTAATTTGAAATATCTTGGGTTGTTTTGCAAGCCATTGTGTTTGGTGGCGCAGTCTGGGCATTTAGGGGGGCATTACCCCCCACCCCCTCCATGCCCATGCCTAGATCCGCCCCTGGTCTATACTCTCTTCACTATTGCAACATTCGCCCTACATACTGTACAGCACACAGGAAAAGACACACACACACACAAACACACACACACACACACGTGTGCACACCACAGATTAATCAGTGCACACGTCTGAGCATGCATGAAGAAGCACACACTGTATACTACGAGTGAATCTCCACTACATGATGTTCAGCAGCTATCACATTGTTTACGTACGAGTGAGCAGCATGCAGCCATCAGAAAAGGCTTGTGAATGCGCGTACAATAGCAGGTAATTGCGATGACCTTATCTATCAACATTTATTGACATTTGCCTGATAGATTGAGGCAGCACTGAAGTGTCTGTTGTCGTTGTTCATCCCCTTCAGTCCCTATTCGTCTGTGTTTACTGGCGTGGTGCGGTTACATTCTCAATGTCACTGGAGAATTGTTAATGAATCAGGTTATATCGCACTGTCTAACACGCACACGTGTGTGTGTGTGGGGGGGGGGGGGGGGGGGGGCGTGCACATTATTGCGGTTATGGGGTAATGGAGAATGCACACACCGCATATCTCCAGAGTAATCAGGTCAACACCTTAACCCTCCATCCATTTTCATTAGAAGTGAATGACAGGAGTGGTTAGGGGAGAGAGGGAGAGAGAGACAGAGAGAGGGAGGGAGAGACAGAGAGAGAGAGACAGAGACAGAGGGAGAAAGAGAGAGAGAGATGCTCCCAATAGACGGACTGTTAAACCACAACACACTCTCCTCAGCAGCCAGAGAGAGGCCTCCTCCCTCTGTTCATATTACATAAGCTTCTCTATAGGCTATACTACTGCTTCTGAGAATAGTCACCGGAGACCATATGACGGATTGTTTGATCTCAACCTATGATGTTCTCTGTCAAAGATGGTGAACATTTAGTGAGAGAACAGAAACTGCATGCATGCTTGGCCACTTTAATCCCGGCAGTTGGCCGTGGTATTACAGGGCAAATGTCAAATTTTCAGTAAATTTCATGTGTTCAAAACCATTTTAAAATGCAGCAAATGTCAATGATGAAAAATAGGCGATCTACATGCAAGCTACATTGTGAGCTTGCATGTAGATCGCCTATTTTTCATCATTTACATTTGCTGCTGTCGGACCGTGGCTTGCAAGGCTTTGTGAATTCACTGACATAGGGATATATTCGTCAGATGTACGGTATTTTCACCCAGATTTGGCAGTACTTCGCCAATCCCACAACTTCCGCTGATACTGATAGACTCTAGTCTCTGGCATAGGTCTCACCCATCTAGTCAACCAAAGATGGTAAACAACTGCAACTACAAGACATACACAACCGTTCCACAACCAAAAACAGCAATTCCTTTACAAGCGTTCGGTCCAATGGTCCATCAGAAAAATGCTGAAAATGGGCGGAATTCCCCTTGTGGTTAAACAGTGATGCATCACATTCCCCTATGACATTACATACACTTAAGTTTCATCTCTTCTATGAATGTGGGTCATCTTGGTGCAGGGCTGATCGATGCACCATTCATGCCTCTGCCAAGTCACCTCCATCTAAGAGGCATTTGTGGCAGCCGTTCACCCTGGCAGTATCCACTCAGTATCCACCCTGCCATTATAAACCCTGGCAGTATCCACTCAGTATCCACCCTGGCAGTATAAACCCTGGCAGTATCCACTCAGTATCCACCCTGGCAGTATCCACTCGGTATCCACCCAGGCAGTATCCACTCGGGCAGTATCCACTCGGTATCCACCCTGGCAGTATCCACTTATCCACCCTGGCAGTATCCACCCTGGCAGTATCTACTCAGTATCCACCCTGGCAGTATCCACCCTGGCAGTATCCACTCGGCTCCATGGATCAGTGTTTCAGTTTTCCAATTTGAGTTAAATCTACTGGAGAAGAAAGGGGGGGGGGGCTGACTTTGCCAAACTCTCTCGCTCTGAAGTGTATCTGGGTCAGGCTCAGGGGCGGATCTAGGCATGGGCATGGGGGGGGGGGGCAATGCCCCTCTAAATGCCCAGTCTGCCCCACCACCAAACATGATGGCATGCAAAACAGCCCAAGATATTAACTACAGCTGTGGCACCACTAAACCAACAGCATTTCATCATTGAAAACAGAAAACTCTCTGAGTCAGACCTTTAGCTTTATGCATGCTGCGTGTCTGTTGCAACTTCAACAACAACTGATGTTATTATTGATGCTTTACTTGCCTAATAAAATTCCTGTAAATGAAAATGGTATGGCCGCTCCCTTAGCATTTTCTCCTCCCCCCCAATTGGGAAATGCTACATCCGCCCCGCCTTCTCCCTCACCAACCACGTTTAGTCCTCATTCATCCGCAGGGGCGGATTGGCCATCTGGAGTACAGGGGCCTGTGCCACCTAGTGGCCTGGACAGTTTTTTTGTTTTGTTTTGTTTTTTGAAAAGGGCAGGCCAAGGCGTCAGGCAAAGGCCAGGCAAACTAGTGTTTCTATCCTTCAAAAAAGAAAAGGTGTCCTACACCAGAGCCTTCAAGTAGAAGAGTTGCCATATTCCCATTCACTCCTGTGCGCCAGGGCGCTCGCGCTGCTGGAGGCAGTGTTGCCAACTGCCAAGATCCAAAATGCACTAGTGGCACTTCCAAAATGAACTAGAATGCACTAGATGCTCGCCTGGAACATACAGATCAAAATGACCATTAATCTTTTACATTCTCTAGTTGTGTAGACTAAGTTGGGCTAATTCACATGATGAATATTTTAACTCTTGATGGTGTAAAAATGAAACCAAATGGACCCGCAAGGGTCCATTTGGTTTCATTTTTACCCTCTCAAAGAGTTACATCTGGTTAACCAGCTGCCCCCCCCAGGGTGGCCTGGGAGGGAAAACGGTGGAAAAATATGTGCCAATCTGCCCCTGTTCATCCGTCTCTGATTGTTTCATGTCCGTTATTTGATGAGAGTTGCTTTCACACCTGCAGTGAATCCAAGTCAGGTTACACTTGGAAGTGATGTGGAAAAAACCCTCTTTTTGGCAACCTAAAATATGATTGTTTCATCTGCATGGGAGTTTGAATACACCTCCATACCTGCCAAAACGAAGTGCACCTTATTCTGACAATACGCAGCAGGGTTACCTTTTAATCAAAGTAAAGCATTCTGGTGTGAAGTGATCGAAGGCCCTCGTTTGATTTACAACCTAAAAATGAGAATGGGAAATGCCGTTGGTGAAAGGGCCTTTCTGTGTGGAGTTTGAATGTTCTCCCCGTGTCCCCTAGGGTAGATACCCTCACAAAAACATGCAGTAATCCTGGGCTCTAGGCTGCCTCCCCCTGGCCAGCCGGGCGCCTGATGGAGGGGACAGGAACTGGTTGGAATAACGTGCTCCCTCCATGCGCTACGTCCAACCAGGGAAACTCCCTGAAAAGAAGGCAGCTTGGACTCCTCATGCATTGAAGGAAGCATGAGGCACTGGCCTCTGCCTCCTCAGGTTGGTGGAGGGTGTGTAGAGCCCAGGATCACATTAGGAATTGGCACTGGGTGAAAAAACGTGTTACAAAATCGTGGGATAAAATATATAAAAAAAAAGAGAATGTGAAATGCCGACATCATAGCGATTTTCTGCATTCATCATTCCAATGTGACTTAGAACGTTGACGTGTTGCCACGCCAAAACTCACATCTGTTCTGGAGCTGTCACATTATTTGTCTGCACCCGTCTCTCTGTCATAGTCAATTCGAGTAGCATTGTATGACAAGCTGACTGGCATCAAATGTATTTCGCTATTTTCCCTTCTTAAATTTATAGTAGCGTTAGGACTCGATTAATTTTTTTTTGATCAAATTAATTTGAAGCTTTGTAATTAATTAATCTCAATTAATCGCATACCAATATTTGACCTGAGAAGCATTTTTGTGTCAATTAAAACATGTTGCGTGTAGCGTGTGAGTGAGTTCTTCTAAATCAAAGATGTGTCCACACTGCAACGCGTTATGTTGAGGGTGAGGGTTAGAGTAGAGCACTTAAAAGGAGAGTACTGACACACCAAATGGACCCGCAAGGGTCCATTTGGACCCTTGCGGGTCCAATATTTTAACTCTCAAGAGTTAAAATATTCATCTGAATTAGCACTATTTAATTAAGAAGTCTGCACTGTTTTGTTTGCAAAATCCAGCCTGGAATTGTGGACAAAACCAAAAGAATTCTTTAGTTTTAGGTCTTTAGGGCTAAAATGTCATCAAATGGTGGTCTGTGGCTCAAATGCTGAAAAAATGGTGGGCCCTGGCATCAAAAAGTTTGACAACCTCTGATTTAGGTGGTTTGTTTGGAACCAGCAGCAGTCACCTGCGCTTTTCAGCCAATAGGCGCCGTCACGTAGGGTGACCAGATGTGCCTCTTTGCGTGGGACAGTCCCTCATTTTCAAGATTGTGGATGCGTCCCACAAACTGTATTCATGGCACTGCTCCTGATAGTTAGGATGGCTAAAATGCAGAGGACAAATTTCATGCATGTATTGTGCCAAATGAGTCGTGGTGTGACTGGTCAGGGCTGGATTGGGACAAAAATCAGGAGTTAAAATATTCATCTGAATTATCCCAAATACACACAACTAGAGATCTAGGTTTGCCTGTTATGTTTCTGAAATCCATCCTGTAATTCTAGATAAAACAGAAGAAATCTTTGGGTTTTTGTGGTTTGTGGGGCTAAAATGCCAAAAATGGTGGTCCGTGGCTCAAATGCTGAAGAAATAGTGGACCCTGGTATGAAAAAGGCTGAAAACCACTGATATAAGCCTAATAGACACCTACACAGCCCTTTGTTGCTCACAAGAATGATACAAGATAGAAGAGGGTTGATTTGTTACTCACTGATACAGCTACAATACAGGTCTGCCAAAAAGGGGGGCACTTTTTTTAAGCACCACATAGCGCCCCCTATAGCCGCGGCCCACCGGGAGAACTCCTGGTACAGCTTATAGCCAGTCCGACCCTGTGACTGGTCCTGGTCCATCAGTCAAACTAACTTGCAACATGCTTCCAATCGTGACACCAAAGTGCATTGTGGTAAATGAACAGATTGAGCAGGCACACTGACTCCAGCGTATTACTGCAACACAACCACATTCAGCAGGCTTCACCCCTGTTGCATAATCAGCGTGTCAGGCCTGACACGTGATTGGCTGAGGGTATGCAGCAATCACCCCATCCATCAGCCTGATTGGTTCATGGATCGAAGTCACTGTGGACCAATCATCCAGAGAGCCTGACATCTTCCAAGTGACCCCTGATTAGTGCATGGACCGTCCTTGTTATTACCAGTCATGGTACAGTATGAGGATGAAACGCTGCAGATTTCACCACATTAACTTCATATAACATCTATGCAAGCTCATGCACAACACATCGCATTGCATGCTATATTATAAGGTGTGCAGACCATATATGGAGTTTCCCCCTCCCCCACGTTAGCAGAGGAGCTAATAAAAGTTCCCCAGGTGGAGGGTGAATTCTCCTCCAATCAGGATCGAGCAGCAGGTTCACATAGTGTAGCTACTCTTGGGCTCCCCTAGTGCACCAGGCTGGTACTACACGATGCATTTCAAATCACTTACCCTACCTTTAAGAGTGTCTACCAAATGCCTAAATTGTTATTGTAATTGACATAACAAACTATATAGGGGTACGATAAATAATTCATAGTATGAATATACCGAGTATGTCTGCATGTGTATAACCTATGTATTTACTGCATATTATACTGTATTCATTTCCACCAGCTCAGAAGAAGAAGATCAGGCATTTTTCAGAATCAATAGTAAGGGAAGGAGACATCAAAATGTAATTGAATGCCTGAAAACACCACACGTCAATATGGACGCTCTTGTACAGAGTCTTTTTTAAATATATCGATCACATCGAAACCTGAACAAATAAGTGATGTGATCCACCCATTCCATCCATCCACACTGTGCCTAAACCAGCATGTATATGTTAACCAATAACTCCCATCCTGCCCACACACTTTTGGATTACATCTAATTTATGAAGCATATAATTTTGACCGTTATTTTGACCGTTTTGCCAGTTCTCTTTCCCAATTGCGGACGAAAACGTGAAAGTTATTAGCTTTGGGTGCAAGAGACTAAACTCAACATCACAAACTGTCAACTGAAACCCCAAATACTGTTTTAAAACTTCAGTAATAGCATAGAAAACCTTCCAATTCTCCCCCTCTATTTTTCATTTTAAGTGCATTATTCTTAACCACTATTTCAAAGCTCAAACATTCTAGGGGGCCTGGAAATGGATTTTCAGTAATGGTACAATCACGTATTTGATGTGTGGATCTTGTTGAGCCGGTCATTTCGAAAGTAGCTCTCAAGTCAAAAAAGTATGGGCAGCCCTGCTTTAGATTATGAAACAGCAGCTTTTTCTTTCTGCTACAGACATGGAGAAAATACACCTGGACATGCACTGATGGTCATATTGCTTAAGACGTGCGTGTGTGTGTGTGTGTGTGTGTGTGTGTGTGTGTGTGTGTGTGTGTGTGTGTGTGTGTGTGTGTGTGTGTGTGTGTGTGTGTGTGTGTGTGTGTGTGTGTGTGTGTGTGTGTGTGTGTGTGTGTGTGTGTGTGTGCGTGCGTGCGTGCGTGTGTGTGCAAGCGGCCGGCAATCTACGACTACGACATCTTCCTGCTTAGTAGAAGTTAGATCTTAGATTGAACGAGAAGCATCTATTCTACCCAACATGAAAGCAAAGGGAATGAAATTAAGAAATCAAATCTGCACCAGAGTCCTGCACAAGCACAAAGAAGATTATCACTTTGTAGCCTCAAGACATTTCATGGCCAACCTGGAGTACGTTTATATCACATATTCATTTACCTGTAGCATACATACATACATCTAGCTACTGCATGTACAGCACAGATTTGGGAGATACAACAGGCTATAATCAGAGAAAGCAATGATATCATCCAGGGAATCTGAATTAGGCTTTGGCTTTGATGTACGAACATTCATAGCATATGATACCCATATAGAAGTTTATAGTCAAATTAAATGGAAGTTGCTTAAAGATGGATGTCGTGACTTTTGTATTTTTTCCGATTTTGTGCATGTTTAAGAGGTGACAATTTAATTGGACCCGTTGGTGTAGTTTTATGTGCAATGATGTCTTCACTATGTATTTGAGGTTTCATCCTCCATCTTTAAGTTGCAGGTACAGTAGCAGCACAGCAGTTTTTACATTCATATTTTTTATTAGTATCCTTTGGATAAAATCTCAAGGCCATCTAGTCTCCAAAATGAAGATCAACTTGTCATAAGCAAAATAGAAATGGAATATAACCATGGGCACTGCTGTTAAGAATGAAAGGACTAACAAGGACTGGAGCCAGCCACCCAAATATGGGACCATTGGGACTGCATGACCCATATAATGAGTGTAGAATCTAGTAATGTAACAAATGATGTGTAACAACAGTGAGGTCTGCTGTAATGCCCAACATGACCCACCTGTTCAACGACTCCTGTACAAAAAATGAATAACAAAATCTATCTAGATCAGGGGTTTTAAACCTTTTTGACACCAGGGACCACCGTTTATTCAGCATTTGAGCCACGGACCACCATTTGATTACACTTTCACCCCAAAGACCTAAAACTAAAGAATTCATTTGGTTTTGGCCACAATTCCTTGCTTGATTTTTCCAAACAAAACAGTGTAGTCTTCTTAATTAATGTGCAAATTCAGATGATGAATATTTTAACTCTTGAGAGTGTAAAAATGAAACCAAATGGACCCGCAAGGGTCCATTTGGTTTCATTTTTACATTCTCAAGAGTTACATCTGGTTAACCAACTTTCCATCATTTAGCCTGGGGACCACCTGGAACCCTCTCAAGGACCACTGGTGGTCCCTGGACCACCTGTTGAAAACCCCTGATCTAGATCCTTGGAACAAGTATAATAGGTATCTCAACGGCAGCACAGCTGTACATTTCATGAATGTTGCACTGCACATATTGCATCCTTTTTCCACACACACAAGCCTTGTATTGTATGCATTGTATGGTACATTATCAGTAACTGCCATTCATGTTTGTAGTCATTTTCCTGTGTGTCCTGTGCTGTGATAACACGGATTCATAGGTGCAAGCATCGGCAAGAATAACATTAAACATTAAACGTAAGAATATGAAGCACAGATATAACATCATACAGTTAATATACACCATGTGCCGTCAGACACGCGTCCGTCCACACATCGCACAGCGCACAGCGCTCCGATAAACGCCAATGTTCTATTTCCAGGCGGTGCCGCATGCATGGTTAAAGTGTTTTTATTTTTAACTACAACTGCACTATGTTGGCAGCCATCAATACTGTGGCGCTATGCTGCGCATCCTGTGTGTTTAGAAGCACTAAATGCCACAAGGAGGAAGGAGAGGCTGCGGGGAGGCAGGAGGAGTTTGATCAATGACAAGCTACAGAACAGGTGCTGTGACCTATGCTGCTGTAGTGTGGAGAGCGGCTGGTTTACTGCTTAACAAACACTGCCTAGAATGAGTGTTTATGTTGGCTGGTTAGTGAATGAGATTAGTGTGTGACTGAGGGTGAGGAGCACCCTGACTGCTTGAATTACACTCAACAAAAATATAAACGCAACACTTTTGTTTTTGCTTAGTGAAAACTGCAGGTACACACTGTCAAAATGGTAATAGCACATTATTACCACATTATTACCATTTCGACAGCGCATACCAGTTCCCAATAATATCCAGCAACTTCACACAGCCATTCAAGAGGAGTGGACCAACATTACACAGGCCACAATTGACAACATGATAAACTCTATGCGAAGAAGATGTGTTGCACTGCATGAGGCAAAGGGTGGTCACACCAGATACTGACTGTTTCGGAGTCCTATACCCCCAATAAGGCAAAAAAAATGCACATTTCAGGGTGGCCTGTCTAAGGTACACCTGTGCACTAACCATGATGTCACATTTGCATCTTGATGTAGCACACCTGTGAGGTGGGATGGATTATCTTAAGAAGTAGAAGTGCTCAAAATCACACATTTAGGCAGATTTGTGCACAGTGTTTGAGAGAAATGGTAACATTGTATATCTGGAATTAATTTTAGGTCTTTAAGTCCATCCCCTGAAAAATAGGAGCAAAAACAAAAGTGTTACGTTTATATTTTTATATTTTTGTTGAGTGTATCAGGTCACTCCAATAGTTGCAACTGACAACTGTCAACAACAACAACAAACCTATGAGTCGCTCCCTGCCTCTCTAGGCCAAAATGCTTTCAGGTTAGCTCAGGCCACTCGATATGACAACAACAAACACATTCGCTATTTTATGAAAAAACATCAAATGTGCTTACCTTTCTGTATACTATCATGTTGGGCGACTCATCAGCTACCCCATTGGTCCCCTGTCCAACACTGTTGGTCTGTGCCATGATCCAGAAGTCTAATCCGCTGCAGCAAAAATCAGGTGCTCCTATCATGGACAGCAGAGACATGATGGGAAAATCAGACTTCAAATCACACTTCTACATAACTTGAAAATTTGCCCCAACACATTTGACATTTCCATGCTGCAGTGGTGGACTGGGCGAAAAAATCGGCCCAGACATTGTTTTTTGCGTGATTTGGCCTAGACCGGCCCACAACAACCAGCGTGTGATGGACCTATTCTACCTGGTATAGTTGGTTAACCAGATTTAACTCTGAGAGCGTAAACATGAAACCAAATGGACCCTTACGGGTCCATTTGTGGCTCAAAATGTTGAATGAATAATGGGCCCTGGGATCAAAAAGGTTGAAAACCAGTGCTATTAATCATACCGTGATACCATCGGCCCCCTAAAGGTTGTGGCCCACCGGGAGATCTCCCTGTACGCCCAATGGTCAATCCGACCCTGCCATGCGGCATTGAGGACTTGCTATGTTCCAGTCTGTCCACACATGTGTTCACACAACTGACAAGGTCTGTGTGAGGATTTTTTTCCTCCAAGCAACGGAACTGGCACATAAAATGATACTACATGCTAATACATACAGTACCTTGTGAGATCCAATTTCACTATGAATTAACTACAACGAACAGAATAGTCTATGGACGCATAGACTTTTTACTGTATTATCAGCTAGTGTACACTAGCAATGGCTTTTACAAAGTGTAATGGTATGTTGTTAATATCATTTCTCTGTTGAATTCAACATGCCAGATTAGAGGCTGTAAAATGCAGAGCTAAGCATACAGTGTTCATCTCCGTGGATCAGTGAGCATATCCACAATTTTAAGAGAATGTGGGAGGGCTGAATGTAGGTGGAGGAACATAGGACTTCAGTAGGCTACTATCAACCACTGAATGTCTAAATGGACTCTTACAATACGTTAGTGAATATGAGATATAATAGTGAATTAGTGAATATGAGATAGAGATATACAGTATGAGATATACTATGAAAACAACTGATCACAATGAGTTTGCAGATCAGTAGCTACTCTATTTTGCGGAATATTTGCATCTTCCCCAAGCGTTACGTCATGTTTAGAATATTGTGGTTAAATCCTGTAAATTGTACTGTGTTTAAATCTTCTAGTGAAATATGTCTTCAGTGTTTTGTTTTTTTCTTTTACTTTTTTACTTTAAGCTGAAGGGATCTGTGCTCTGAAATCATACACTGATGTACTTTGCCCTTACCATAAAACTTTAAGTTCAAACTAAAACTTTTTGATAATATTATATCATCCACATTTCATGCACATACCATATGTTGTAACTTATTTTCCATATGTCTGTATTTTGAATCTTCTCAGGGTCTTGAATCAAATTATGAATTGACCCTTTTTATATTGAAAACAACTCATGGCAGCTGGGAGAGACAATATTACTGTTATTTGGAGCATGCAACATCGCACACACACACACACACACACACACACACACACACACACACACACACACACACACACACACACACACACACACACACACACACACACACACACACACACACACACACACACACACACACACACATTCTGTCGAAAGCAATCTTTTAATGAATACTGACAGTGATGACGGATCCATAATTTTGTTGTTGGACTGAGTGCAGCTTTTGATACCACAGATCACCGTATTCATATCTAAACATCACAGCAGTGGTCTGACATATCCAGGGATGCCTAATTGCCATGGTTTACATCATATTTGAAGAATCATAGTGTACACTTTGTTGATTGGGAGACATAGCCTACTGTTATTCAGATATACAGTAACTCTGAAAACTCTTAATAATTGTCCCAGGTCCCTTACATTCTAAATTCCATCATCAATGTTCCTCTATACAACGCCAGGTTTGTTTGTCCCAGACTATACTTTGAGAGCCAGATTTACACACAGGTTAAACTTTTAAAATGTAAACCAAAAAGTACATGATTTTTTGATATTGTTCAAGGTGTCTTTGACTCATTCAAAGTGTCTTTGACTATGTATGGACCTTATGGTACCAGAGCATCACAAACCCTAAAAACAAAGCTCTAGACACTCCAAAACAAAATGAACAGGCTATTGCTTGGCCGTACTCCTACAACTCACCTTACCACTGTTCATAGGTTGGATGCCTTAGAGGTGGTGATAGAGCAACTTGCTCTATACGTTTTCAATCAATCAAATCACAACTTGTGCATTGTGCACAAGTAGGTGTAACGCCCGGGATTCGAACCCGGGTCTCCCGTGTGAAAGTCCAACATCTTAACCACTAGACCAAAGGGACATCCCCTTGGGCAGATACTAGACTTTGGAGGCCATCACGACAGAGGCTGTAGCCACCTGCTACACTCACCTCCCTTTTGACCTCCTTCCACAGGGAAACCCGATCCGGGTTACGGCACCAATGTAACGCCAGGTCTCCCGCGTGAAAGTCCAACATCTATTTCAACTCCCTTAAACTGACTGGTTCTTGTCTGCTGACTGACTTTTAGATTTTTGTTACTAAACCACTAGGAGCCTGTGCACAGTCTGGGGTCTGCAGGCAGGATCAGAACCAGCTAGGTTGTTCCTGATTAGAGGCTGCAGACAAATAAAAAGGCTTTTGTACTGTATGTTTTGTATTCTGTATTTTTATTTTTGTTGTAAAGCACTATTGTTATCACAGAAGAATTTTAACCATGATGATTTCTAGCCTATAGCCGGGGTTTTCAACAGGTGGTCCCTGAGAGGGTTCCTGGTGGTCCCCAGCTAAGTTGGTTAATCAGATGAAACCAAATGGACCCTGGCTGGTCCCTTTGGTTTCATCTTCTACACTCTCAAGAGGTAAAATATCCATCATCTTAATTAGCGCAAAGTCTACACAACTAGAGAATGTAGAAGATTAATGGTCAATCCCAAATCCAGCCTGGAATTGTGAACAAAAGCTAAAATAAATCTTTAGTTTTGGGTGTCTGTGGGGCTAAAATATCCTCAAATGGTGGTCCGTGGCTCAAATCCTGAATAAATGGTGGTCCCTGAGATGAAAAAGGTTGAAAACCCCTGGCCTATAGAGGTCTTGACAAGCCAAGGTGAGGACTTAATGCAGACACCAACAACAAACACCTCAAATGAACACAAAACTCCTATCGCAGGCTGCACGCTCATTCCTGATGCAGAGCATAATGCATGCACCACGCACGGATGAATAAGGTTCGCAATAAAGCGTCAAGCGTGTAAGACGATGAAAGGTATTCTATATTATGTTAGCACACTGTAGGTACGTATTTCACGACATTCTCACAAGGATTATTCTATATTGTGCAATGCATAGTCTACAAACAGCAAAGTCATCTCACCTTCCCCGTTTTCGACATGACACGCTTATTTTTATCCGCATGGATCTAACACAATGGGTTTCAACCTTTTTCATAATAGGCTAAGGTCCATTATTTATTGGGCAATTGAGCCACGGACCTCCAATTACATGCTGTATAGATGCTGATTTGGTACCATTAGGAGAAACAGCAAGAAATCATTTAGTACGGTATGCAGTTTTTTACAGGAAAAAAAAAACAAAAAATAAATAAATAAAATAAGAACTCTTGAGAGCGGTAGAATGAAGCCAAATGGTCCAAATGTATACGGGTCCATGTGGTTTAATATTACTGCTCTCGAGATGGTCCATTTTGGTCGCCAACCAACGCTGATATCGTTTAGCTACACTACACGGGGATCACCTGGAAAGCTCTCATGCACCACTGATGGTCCCCGGACCACCGGTTTGAAAACCACGGCTCTAACATTTCAGCACCGTGGACAGCTGCAGCGGTAGAACGCCTGCACTCGGCATAGTAGCCTAATCAATCTCTCCTGTCTGTCCCCAGCATGCAACACTATACAGCCTCGGCAATGCAATGTCGTTCATTTAGCCTACCTGAAAAATGCCCACAGACCACGTACGATCGCACTCCTGATTCCTAATAGAATTGTCGTGTTGTCTTGTGTGTGCCTTCCTTGCGTACGTGCACGACGTCAACTGGCAGACATACATAGGAATGTGCAGTTAAGTCATTTGCAACGAGAAGAAGCCAGCATTCAATGCAGACTTGGTAGGCTGTACTCTGCTCTTGCTCTCCTCTCCTCCTCCGCCTCCTCTTAAAATGATGCTCAAAGCTCTGGACCGCGGTACGACTCGGAGTCCTGTGAATGCGCAAAGAACAAGCTATGTCCTTACGCCCCGTTTGGGAATCATCCAGACAAAACTTCGTGTTCTTCTGATATCCTGTTCTTTCTTTTTTTTTTCTGTTGAACTTAGGCCTAATTGTAACGGATAGGTCTTGCTCCGCTTCAGAGTAATTCGACATAGCAACATAAACATTTAATCAAGTAGGGAATGCCAAATATTGCAAGAAGGGGATAGCCTGGTTGGAAGTCCCAAACAAATTGAACAAAATTCACCTTTAGCTATAAGCCCCGCCCTCTCCTTTCTCCTCGCCCTTTCCAGCCAGACTCATTCATTCCAATGTAGATGGATTGTACATTAATTAAGCTACTGGCTCATTTTTCATCTAAAATTTCTTCCAAATCCGCCAATAAGCCCTGCATTATTCACTGGAGAAATATGTGTGACAATTATTTTTTTTAAACAATCATTTAACATAAGAAAACATTTGGTGGAGAGTTTTGTAATACATGTTATGCTTACATTAGCTCAGTGTGATTGGACTATTCCAATGAGGAAACTGAGCAAATTTACATCATTGGCCCTATTGTAAACAAGTAGAAATGCTATTATGCACCCGTCCAAGCTGTAATGTTGAAATGTACTGTAATTCTGCAAAATCAATCCATCAATCAAAAAGAAACAGTGGTTAAACTATTACAATCTTTAAGGTCATTTTTGAGCTTAAAGATTGTACACTGACCCAACCCCCCTATCCCCCCCCCCCCCCCCCCCCCCCTCTCCACCCTGGGACCCAGTCCTTGAACCCCGTCCCTGCATCGGCCCCCCTCCCCCCTTATCTTCCCAGCCTCCCCCCCTCATCCTCACCCTCCCCGCCCTCCCCACAATTCAACACGGGAGAGGACCTCAGTACCTTTCAGTTCACTAGGAGTGAGGTCCGAGGAGAGCTGAGACGACTGGCAGTGAAGAAGGCAGCGGGACCTGATGGGATCAGACCTAGGGTGAGATTTTCGTTACATGCTAAACCCCTTATGCCATATCCCTTATTTCATTTTCACTATTTTGAAAAACTTTTTTGGACTATTTCAACATGTCAATCTATTAACACGTTGTGAGCTAGTAGACTGGCCATTTGAACTACTGAGAAATGTTTTTTTTAATAGTTTAAAAAGACAAAGAAGTTAAGGGATAAGGGGTATAGCGGTAACGAAAATGGAGCCCCTAGGCTACTAAAGGCCTGCGCTGGACAGCTTGATGTGGTACTTACCCACCTCTTCAACCTCTCCATGAGGAGGAAAAAGTTCCCACGGCCGTGGAAGACTGCATGCATCATTCCACTCCCCCAAAAAGCGCGTCCCAGTGCCCCTAATGACTTCAGGCCCGTAGCCCTGACGACACACGCCAGTAAGGTCCTGGAGAGGCTCTGTCTGAGACGCCTGAGACCGCTGGTCCAGGACTACGTGGACCCACTCCAATTCGCCTACAGGGCCAGGATTGGAGTCGAGGATGCAGTAATCCATCTGCTTCATATAGGGCCTACTCTCATCTGGAGAAGCCGGGGGGCTACGTCCGCATCACTTTCTTCGACTTCTCCAGTGCTTTTAACACAATACGGCCCTCAAGACTGGCAGAGAAGTTAGCGGCCATGAACCTGCAACCGGACCTGATTGCGTGGATCACGGACTATCTTTCGGGCAGGCCCCAGTATGTCCAGCTCCAAGACAGCAGGTCTGAGGTGCTCACCAGCAATACGGGCGCCCCCCAGGGGACGGTGCTGTCTCCCTTCCTTTTTACTCTCTACACAACCGACTTCAGCTACAACTCGGACTCCTGCATGCTGCAGAAGTTTTCGGACGATTCCACCATCATGGGCTGCATCGGGAAGGAGGGAGACGAGGAGGAGTATAGGGGCACCATTAAGAAGTTTGTCTCCTGGGCCGAAGAGAATCACCTTCTACTCAACGCGGGAAAGACTAAGGAGCTTGTAGTGGACCTGCGACGGAGGAGCCCATCCAGGCCACCCCACATCCCCATCACCATCAAGGACAGCGTGGTGGAGATGGCAGGAAACTACAAGTACCTGGGCGTGTACCTGAATAATAGACTGGACTGGGCGGATAACACCGAGGCGCTTTACAAAAAGGGCCAGAGCAGACTTTTCTTTCTAAGGAGACTCAGGTCCTTTGACGTCTGCAAAAGACTGCTGGTGCAGTTCTACCACTCCATAGTGGCCAGTGCTGTGTTCTTCGCTGTGGCTGTCTGGGGTGGCGGGCTAAAAAAAGCGGACAAGGACAAACTTAATAAAACTGTGAAGAAGGCCAGCTCTGTGGTAGGTGGAGGTTGTGGCGGAGAAGAGGATGGGCAGCAAGCTGCTGTCCATCCTGGACAACCCCTCCCACCCCCTCTTCCAGGAGCTCAGCCTGAGGAGAAGTGTCTTCAGTCAGAGACTTACCCTCCCCCAAATTAGGACTGAGAGGTTTGGTGGCTCTTTTGTGCCAGCTGCCATTAAAGTATTAAATAGGAATAGAAGATGCTAAGATGTTTGGGCACTTTATCCTTGCTGTTAATTTTAGCAATGCTATGCACTTTATTCTGCTGTGTACTATACACACTGTAGCAGGCATGTAGTATGTAGTTTTAATTTATTTATGATATGATGAGGTGACTTTTATGTAGTTTTATAGTTTTAGGTTTTCTGTTTAGGATATTTGAGCGTGTGTGTTTCATGTTTTTATGTCTGTTTCTTACTGTCTGGGCTTCTGTGAGAATCATAAATTTCCCTCTGAGGGATTAATAAAGTCTATCGTATCGTATCGTATATCGTATCGTATCGTATCGTATCGTATTTTTGAGCAATCTCTTTAAAAAAATGATCCCACGATTTTGTAACCCATTTTTTCACCCAGTGCCAATTCCTAATGTGATCCTGGGCTCTACACACCCTCTGCCAGGGAGGCAGCGGAATGGCCTCAGCTTCCTTCAATGCTTGAGGAGTCCAAGCTGCCTTCTTTTAACCTGACAGGGGGGAGTTTCCTTAGTTGGACGTGGCGTGTGGAAGGAACACGTTATTCCAACCAGTTCCTGTCCCCTCCATCAGGCGCCCCGACTGGCCAGGGGGAGGCAGTTTAGAGCCCAGAATCACTGCATGTTTTTGTGCGGGTATCTAGGGGACATGGGGGGAACATGCAAGCAATCTCTTGCTGTAAATCCTGAAATGCAGGCGAATATCGCAGGGTGATATGTCATAATTGATGTGTGTGTGTGTGCAGAAATTATGTGCCACGATGGGAAGATGATGGGCCAGGGGCCCATTTGGTTCCATTTGTACACCCTCAGAAATTAACATTAACAAACACAACTTGATGATGTCGTCATCAGTACAGTACAGTAAAATGTTGGAAATGGGTGGAATTCTGAACAATATGGACCATGACAAGTTCAATCAACTAGGAACATTTTAAAGTTTAGACATTGTCTAAATTTGACAAGTCAAATTTAGACAATATAAATAACAAAAAGTGCAATCATACACATCAGTGCAGCCTGAAAACATCAGCCAGTCTTTCTGACATGAATAAATTAATGAATAGGCCTACATAAATATCAAAAAATCGATTATGAACCTGGCGATTCGATATTGATATCATGGCATTAAGAATTGCGATATATTGGCATATCGATTTTTTGCCTACCCCGGCGCGGAGTCTTTTTATTAGACTGTGGTCTGTAATTGAGTTCAGCGTAAATATTGAAAAATAACACTCCTGAATTCAGTGATTGACCAATCACAATAAAGCATTCATCCATGAAAGCTGTCTAATAAATTAGCCTTTGCGGTGGGACGCTAGCTGCTTCAAATTACAATGAATAGTTTGACAGCACAAATAAATCTAATACAAAACCTGAACTGAATGAGGGCATGGTTGATGTGTGCTGACAGCTAAGACAAATGGTAAATGGTGCATTTATATATCGCCTTTATCCAAGGCGCTTTACATAGCTTGTGCATCACATTCACCCATTCACACATACATTCACACATTGATGGCAGTGGAAACCATGCGAGGTACCTACTAGCACATCAGGAGCAATTAGGGATTCAGTGTCTTGCTCAAGGACACTTCGACATTAACTCTACGGGAGCCCGGGATCAAACCGGCAACCAGTGACTCTACCCCTGACCCACTGCCGCCCCTAGACAACACACATCAGACAACACACATCAACAAAATATCAGTCCTAAAAGGCATTGGAGTGATACAATTTGGCCAAGGAGGGATGTGCTAAGTGAACTTCAAATACCAATATTGACTGGTCAGGGTGGATCTGACCCGGTCAGGTCAGATCTATTTTTCATGTCAAATAGGATAGAAAGAGTTTTTTGTCAAACCGAGTATGAGCGCTTCATTTTTTAGTACTTGCTGATACCAAGTACAGATTATACCAGTACTTTTTTTTCTTGTTGAGTAGACTAAACACTTATTTAACGTCCTTATTTATTGCCATGCCTTGTAATGAAATTGTAATGTCCAATTAACACAATAATAATAGCCTGCAATTTCGCAAAACTTTTTTGTCAAAAATTGCATGTTATTTGCATGCCTATTTTTCAATTGAAAGTACTTGTTTCAATGTATCTGGTCAGGCCCAGTTTACACTTTTAGTTTAAACACACGCACGCACACACGCACGCACGCACGCACACACGCACACGCACACACACACACACACACACACACACACACACACACACACACACACACACACACACACACACACACACACACACACACACACACAGAGAGAGAGAGAGAGAAATACCCTTATTATTTATTTGTATACGTTTTAAGAACTGAGCCAATCAAGAACATTAGAGCCCTCTGGCGGCTTTTTACTGACACGTTTTCTTTTGTGAACTGAACTGTCCCTTTAAATGCGGAAACGTGCCTGGATACTCCATATCCCACAATCCACCGGGCGCGCTCCGTCGTCGAACAAATAGCGGAAACAAAAGAAAAATCACCGATTTCTCAAAACAAAACAACACCAGAGCCGCGTCAAAAAAAGAGAATTCAAGTAAAAGCGGCGACTGACAGCTGTCAAAGCTCACACTACAACTAACGTACGATTCGACAGGGCTGACATGGCTTTGAAAAGAATACAGAAGGTGAGTGTATTCCGTTTTTAACGTAATGTAGCGTACGTTGGGAAAAACACACAGAGACACACAGTAGCATAATATCGTAATCGAGTCCCGTCGGTTAATGTTAGCTAAATGATTGTTGATCATAAGTTGGTTACATTGTGTACATATATGTCCACAGCATGAGCTGACTTTCGTCCGCTTGCTAGAAACGCTGTTGACATCCGTGGTGATTAAACAGACAGCTAACTTTGGCGTTTTGGCTACCATACCAAGATATAAGGCCCGAGATCGAACGTACGTTTCTGGAACGGGTTGTGTGTTTTACGCTTTACTCCTCTGTTTTAGGGGTGGCCAAAAACCAAATCGATATGCCAATATATCGCAATCCTTAAAGCGGAACTTCACCCATTTTCAACATTTTATGTTGTGTGAACAAGATTAAAAAAAAAAAAAAAAAAAAAAAAAACTTCCTACAATTCTGTATTTCCTAAAATGGAGGTCTGAAAAAACATGGTGAAATACATCTGATGACATCATCAAGATGTATTTCACCATGTTAATGATTTTTCTTTCAGACCCCTTTTTTCATTTCATGGGGTCAGTTTTCAAAATTTCATGGGGTCAGTTTTCAAAATTTTCCTGAGAGGGTACAAATCCTCTCAGCAAAATTTTGAAAATGGGTGGAATTCCTTTTATTGCCATGATATCAATATCGAATCACTAGGTTAAAAATCGATTTTTTTTTTTATGTATGTAGGCCTATTCATTAACTTGTTCAAGATGTTGTGTGGACATGATATTAAAAAAAGTTCCTAAAATGGAGGTCTGAAAGAAATCATTAACAGAAACAGGTTGTAGTTTGTGTTGTGTTTGTTAATGTTTTTCTAACGGGTCCATTTGGTTCCATTTGTACGCACTCATTTTCAAAAATCTTGAAAATGTGTGGAATTCCCCTTTTTAAAATGTTCTAGCATTATAGCACAGTCATTTGTGTCAAAAAATGCAATATATTGAATCACAGCATAATTAAGAATGGCAATATAAATCGATTTAGAACGCTAAATATCAATATTGTATCGTATCGTGAGGTACTTGAACCGTCCCACCCCTACTCTGTTTAACATTACATGATAAAACGCCCTGAAAGCTTGAAGACGGGTGAATCACAATAGAGACAAAAGGGGAGGGGGTCTGCAAAGAAAAACAACAGCATATGGCAGTGGATTTCAACCCCTTTATCAAGGCCCATCATTTATTGAGCATTGGAGCCACGGACCATCATTTGAAAACCTTGAACTTGGAATATTTTGTTGTCAAATCAAAAATATAAGTTATTCTACATTCCCTAACCTTGTAGACTTGTTGTAAATGGAATAATGCTGATGTTTAACACTAGTGTGACTCTTTAAGAGTGTAAAATGAAACCAAATGGACATGAACCTGTAAGAGTCCTTTTGGTTTCATTTTACACTCAGTAGTTATGTGATATGTAATAGTTATGTAATATCTAGGAGTCTAAATTCCAATGAGAATATTTTCCAGCCACAAACCAATTTCTTCAGAATGTATAGTGTATATGCTTATTTTTATATTATGTTTTAAACATAGATGGAGTCCTCATTCAAAATACTTCTAATTTGTTAATCTGTTTGTTTTTAATATTACAGGAGCTACATGATTTGCAAAGGGACCCACCAGCTCAGTGTTCAGCTGGACCAGTCGGGGAAGACTGTAAGTCAGGGTTAGGTCTAAGTCTTGTAGATCTGTAAGACTGATTGTATGGAAAGTCTTTATCTGTAGATCTCACATTTTGCTAATTGATCTAATTTGGGTTATTTTTGCTGCTTTAGTATTGTCAAAAAGATGGATTAATCAACCAACCTATTCTTTCTGCAGTATTTCACTGGCAGGCTACCATCATGGGACCGGTGAGTCCCTTTTTCTGGATTTTTGTTTTGTTCCAAGTTGCTTCTGGAGCTTTTAGACAATAGTGTTTTATTTTTGACTGACAACTATCCTACCTGTTGCGCAAAGAGCATAGAGTGGTGCATTCTATCCGAGTGCTCACAGGCTCAACCATGTAGCGTCACAAACACACTTAATTATCAAACTTGCTGTCTCCATAGTTCCAGTGTTGTACTGTGTATAGAATAATGACACTAGAAGTGCCCAGTACTAGTACTTCAACTCTAGTCCACATGTCCACTTGTGTAATGTCCTCTAATATAATGCAAATTAGATCTTTATTCTTTTTTCCCCTTTATTCTTTATTTAGATCTTTGTTCTTTTTTTCTGAAGCCTTTCAGGCTTCAGGGAAAAAGAACTGCAGATAGCATGATGTAGTCCACGATATCACAAAGTAGACACCAAATCAGTAGGCTACCAAGTCTCAGTCTCACAAGTGCTCCGGTTCAGGAAAAACAGTGAGTTGTGTAGATTATGTATTAGGATTGTAGGCTATATTAATTTTTGTTTTTGCTACAGCATAGCCAGAACAGCCTCTGCACAGCACAACGGACCTATAGTTCAATAGGAATAAAGCAGGCAGTCCGTGGCTAGTGTCTTGGTTTGTTTATATTCATGAGTGAGGGGAAAACAATTTAATTTGCAAATTAAGCTATTCATCTGGGGACCCCCTCGAAATTATTTGGGGCTCGAAATTATTTGGGTTATTTCCCCCCACAATTTGAAAACCACTGTTTCAGTCAGGAAGACATAAAATAACAGAAAAGATGGGATTTGAACTTGGGTTTTATGAGCTGTGAAGGAAGTGTCTGGGCCACAAAGCACCCCGTTAAAGAACATTTAGAATACGGTATGTCTGCTTGTTATGTGTGGCTCCATCAGCCCTGTAGAGTTGCTTTCACATTTGCACTTTTCTTCCAGACCGACAGCCCATATCAAGGAGGCGTGTTCTTCCTCGCTATCCACTTCCCCACTGACTATCCCTTTAAACCACCAAAGGTTTGACACCATTTACATCACAGATTCTTGATTAGAATGAGATTTGTTCTCATTAGACGTACAGGTATGCCATTCTTTTTGTTTTTTTAATCATATTTACTTTTGCCCCATTCTATGTCATGATCTTTCCACAGGTAGCCTTCACAACACGAATCTATCACCCAAACATAAACAGCAACGGTAGCATCTGCCTCGACATCTTAAGGTCACAGTGGTCACCTGCACTTACAATATCAAAGGGTAACGAACACCATCTGCACTGTTTAGCTCATGGTTTCAAACATTTCAGCCTGATTTTGAGGACGGTGTCAATAATGTTTTGTATTAATACGAATGGAATGCAATGATTATGTTTTTTTCCCCCTCCCTTTGTTTTTTCAGTGTTATTATCCATATGCTCTTTGCTATGCGATCCCAACCCAGATGACCCTCTTGTCCCAGACATTGCACACATCTATAAATCTGACAAACAGAAGTGAGTATGAAAGCATGAGAAATGTGCAATCTGAACCGCTATTCGGGGAACTAGCCCCCTAAAGCAGCGATGCCCAAAAGGTAGAGTGTGATCTACCAGTAGATCACACAGACCGTGCAGGTAGATCACGGCAGTCCCAATAGATCTGTAACTCTTGAGAGCGTTAAAATGAAACCAAATGGACCCTTACGGGTCCATTTGGTTTCATTTTACACTCAAGAGTTACACTCTCAAGAGTCTACGCAATTAGAAAAAGGAGAATAATTGTTATTTTGACCAATGTTTTGCCAGTTCTTTTTCCCAGTTGTGGACAAAAGCGTGAACGTTCTTAGTTTTGGGTGCAAGAGACTAAACTCAACATTACAAACTGTCAACTCAAACCCCAAATTCTGTTCTCAAACGTCAGTAGTAGCATATACAAGAAAACCTTCCAATTCTCTCCCTCTATTTTTCATTTTAAGCACATTATTCTTAGACACTAACAGTAAGTAACACCATCACCACTATTTCAAAGCGCAAACTCTCTAGGGGGCCTTGAAATGGATTTTCAGTAATGGAACAATCACATTTTTGATGTGTAGATCGTGTTGAGCCGGTCATTTTGAAAGTAGCTCTCAAGTCAAAAAAGCGTGGACACCCCTGCACCCCTGCCCTAAAGTGTTTCTCTCCCTACCTCCCCTCCAGGTACAACAGATTAGCCAGAGAATGGACTCAAAAGTATGCAATGTGAACGACTGTTGAGGCTTGGCAATAATGGAAATGGTTTGGGCGCATATCTTGCTGGACTTCTCCAAAATACTGCAGTACTGTTGCATCTTCTCCAACACTGGTTCTAGATGAGGTGTTTTTTTTTTTTTTTTTTTAATATGGGAAGCACTTTTTCTGCCCAGACTGAACTGGTTTTATCCTTGAAGTTATTGTTTTCCTTGTTTGCCTTTGGTTTGGTATTATTATTATTATTGCTATTATTATTATTGGTGAGATGCCCTGCAAAAAAGAGACCAATTGTGATTTTAATTTTCCGAAGTTATACTTTCCCCGCTCCATGTTAGAGATTTATATTGTATGGTATAAAACTATACATAATCTATTTTTATTATTTTGCATTAAAAAGCCAGTCAAAAATGTTATCTGTGATTGTATATAAGTGAAATGTGTTGCATTACTTGCCTGCCTACATACCTTACGATTTATCATGAAAATGTAGATGCTCTTGACTTTCAGTATAGATTGTATTTAATTCCCATCTAACTATTTAGATGTACGTAAACAGAAGGCTAGTATTCTTAAATTGAGAGATAATGGAGTGGTTTATTTCAGAACATTAGTTTACTGGTCTTTCTGGGTTCCTGAAATCTTGTGATCAGGGCTGTCTGCTTCATTCCTTTGGCCACTAGATGGCAGCATTTTTGTTTTCACAGCCTGAGATTTTACAGTATGGAATCAGCCTATTTTCGCAAATTCTACCAACTTATTGTACTTTATCTGGGACCCTCAGGTAGAAAGTGGTGGAATTCTGTGTCATTTCCAAGTTTGTTTACATCTGGATTAAACGCTTTTTTTTTTTTTTGCTTTAGTCATGCTTTTGAGTGCAAACCTTCAAACTGGTTGTAGGCCTACTGTGTTCAGTGTATTTTATTGTGAAATTCTCATGACAGTCACCAGGACTAGTTTCAATTCTTGCATTTTTAGCATTAAAACAACTCTCGGTTACAGGACAGTTCCAAGCAATGTTGCCAGATTCAGAAAACCTGATAATAGACAATACCCAATAAGAAAGGTTGTTAAATGTGAGCTAAAGCAGTGGTTTTCAACCTTTTTCATCCCAGGGCCCACCATTTATTCAGAATTTGAGCCACGGACCACCATTTGAGGACATTCTAGCCCCAGAAACCCCATAACTAAAGATTTCTTTTGCTTCTCTCCATGACCATTAATCTTTGAATTGTGTAGATTTGGACTAATTCGCATGATGAATATTTTAACTCTTGAGAGCGTAAAAATGAACATGAAACCAGGGTCCATTTGGTTTCATTTTTGCGTTCTCAAGAGTTGCATCTGGTTAAACAACTTAGCTGGGGACCACCTAGAACCCTCTCAAGGACCAAAAAAAAAACCTTGAGCTAAAGGACTGATTCTGGATTTATTAGAAAGTGCTTGAATATCAGCAGTGTATTTTTTTATTGACTTTGGACTGAGGAACCTGTGAGCACGTGTTGGTTTCCCTTTCCTGTATTCTATTGCTTTCCATGGTCAACTACAGGAAGTGTATTACTTCCTCAATAAAACAATACATTGGTAGGCTCCCAAGTGGTGTATTCAGGTGGGCCTCACAGTAATAATTAGTTTAGTATTTGTCACAAAGAAAAATAACATCACACCCAGGGCCAATAAGCATTGTAATAAGTTACTTCAATAACCTCTGTAGTTGCAACTAATCTATTGCATTTGTGGACATTAACAATTCGGCCCATATGAGTAGAGTATAAGTAGCTAGAAATGTGTGTGTGTGTGTGTGTGTGTGTGTGTGTGTGTGTGTGTGTGTGATGACTTTCACTTCAAATACCTATTCTGACCTCATTATATTTCTAGGAGAAATTAAAATACATTACAATTATATGGTGTACAAAAGTAGTTACTATATGTTAGTATATATTTTTTTAAATTTGAACTTTTGACTTCACTATAGGCCAATCTAACAAAATTAAACTTATTTCATGATCAACCACTAAGACCTGATTCAAATGTAGTGACATCACATCATTACTGGGGTAACATTGCTTGCCTTTCACAAACTCTATTTTAAATATATGGAAAATCTTATATATGCAGGACTACAGGAAGTTCCATACATACATACTTAAAGTATTGTTTTAAGCTGTCAAGTTATGTAGGACTGTCGGGTTTTATTTTTCTTTAACTTCAGTAATATCAGCTAGGACTCCAGGACACGAGTAGGGCAGTAGTATATAGACAGGTATCATTATTATACAATATTTTGACTCAAGTAGACAATACTGTTCAGCACTGGTCTATTGTTTGCAGTCTTCACATACAGAACCCAGGGGGAGGTAGATGCTAAGGGGGAAAAAATGAGATTTGGGAGGAGCCCCTTTTTTGCATGATGACACGTGAAACTTTCCCGAGGAGTTGGTTGGTATGCCTCAAGTCGAGTTGCTTTGTGCAACTGCTCTGAAGACTCGGTGAAGAACTTAGAGAGAGCGAGGAGGCTGCCTATTTTTAGAGCCCTGCTCGATGGGGAAAACAGAGGGGCTTGAAGGAGAAACGGCTGGGCTTGATGTTAGGTCTTTATACTGCGGCGAAATGAGCACGACGACCAGCACCGCCGCCGGGAAGAAGTGACGGGACAAACAAAAAGAAAAAGATACCCGCTAAAAAGTTTTTAGCCAACGCTTCTTAACTTTAGCTCCACTCAAGCTTTAAAACGCAGTGGCCACTGGAACGGTTGCTGTGCAGCGCCATGGCTGCCCAATGCGACCCTCTGAGCGGATACTTGCAGCAGTCGGACCAGGGCTCCAACAGCGAACGCAGCACCGACTCCCCCGTCCCGGGATCCGAGGAGGACCTGAGTAGTGGGGGACCACCAGACCCCGAATGGACCGAGGAGAGGTTCCGCGTGGACCGCAAGAAACTGGAAGTCATGTTACTTGGTAAATATTTTTTTCCGAGCATTTCCAATTCCACCATTGAATCTGTTGAACGAAACAAACAAACAAAAAAAAGTTCGTGATCGGCTTTGCATCCACGCTGTTCGAATTATCCGACTCCAGTTCTCTCGAACTATGTGTCATTTTGTACTCTACTAGTTGTTTTACTGAGGCTGTGCTTTGCTCCAGCTGTTTGCTCCCGGTGTTTAGTTTCATGATAAATAAGCTTGCATGAGATCATAAAAAGTGGGCTGATCCAATTAGGACAATTGAGTATTCAATTAAATAGTTTAGGCTAACTTAGTTTAATTTCTTGAGGTATTTATGACGATTATAGTTAATTGTTGTAGGGTGTGTGATCCATATATTCTTATAGGCTCGGCAGGGTTGAGATTGAACATTGGATGGACTTGTTGCGGGACCAATCAAAGCCATAGTTAGGAGGACCAGCAGTCCAGACTCCAGACCAGCATCTATCATTTGAGGTGGCGGGCTAGTAGCCTGGGTTGTCCGAAAGGGGGAGCTACTTAAACTGCCTTTGCAATTACTGTATGTGCCTGGCTGAAATGAGAGTAACAAAACCCACCAGGTTACCCCCGTAGAGGTATAATAAACCCCTTTGGGGCTACATCATGAATAGTGCCGTGTGACCCAGCATGTTCACAGCCATCATTTGGCTAGATAGTTTGTTTTATTTATTTGTTTGTTTTGTTTGTTTAGAGCAGTGGTGGGGCCCACCATTTATACAGCATTTGTTTACAGGAACCATTTGATGAGTCAGGTCTAGTCTCAGACCGAAAAGTATTTTTTCCCTTCGGTTCCCTGTACACTTTGGAAAGATAACATAACAGGCAATTGTGTAGATTCTTGATAATGAAGTAATTCGGATGTAAAACAATAGTTTCTCAAGCGTTAAAGATCTATAAGGGTCCATTTGGTTACCAGCTCCCCATCATTTTGAGAGTTGGGGACCACCTGGAAAGTAGCACTGGGCCTACCACTGGTTGAAAACCACTGGGCTAGATAGTTTATTTTATTTATTTGTTTATTCAGAGAACCTATGTAATTTCTGCAAACATCCCAGCCAATACTAAGGTGGTTGGGTTTCATTGTCCAAAAGATGAGTCAATATAATCTGTTAATTAGCCACAGTTATTACTCATATGTACTGTATATGTGCAACTCTACTTGTTGAGTCTATCCTTTGTTTTGTTCCAAATTTTGAGGTGGAGATAAAGCTGTCTCCCTCTTTTCCCTGACACATTTTATCTCTTCCCTCACACGCATGTTACGGTGAACAGAAAAATGATGTCAGACTTGAAAAGAGACACCAGGAAGTCTCCAAGGAAGGGTCCCTTGCAAGACATTGAGGTCATTTATCAGATAGATAGGCCTTAAACCACAACCACAAAACATCAAGAGTGCAAAGCGGATATTTTTAATGTTACGTAAGCGTGAATTCTTTATCAATCCCACAAGAAAACAGTGAGTCGCCAATCAGCTGAAGGGGCAGCTAAACCGTCCGCGGCTGGAACATGAACTAACTGTGACTTATGAAGATATGATGAAACAAACAGGATATCAAATCTTTAAATGAGTTTACAAAGTAAACAAGTTGTCACTTAACATATCACGTCTTTAGATAGGCTGTTTCCTGTCCATTAAAGAGAGGATAGTGCATAATATGAATTGAACCCAATTCTCGCTCAAATTTTCCATCGTCGTCACTGCCATTACAAATCCGCGTTGATTGGATTGACTCAACGTTTTTTGTTTTGTTTTTTTACTGTATCTTGCCCGGGGTCCTAGTACGACCACGCTTATGTGTAAAGCGCATGATAGGCCCCAGATGTAGGCGATTTACTCATCGATGACTACAATACAGAAATGTGAGTCTGAGCTACTAGAAAGTTTTCCTTTCAAATTTGGTAAATGTGCTGCTTCTCTTCAGCTTGCAGCTGGGTTGTAAGTTACTTGCGCACACACACACACACACACACACACACACACACACACACACACACACACACACACACACACACACACACACACACACACACACACACACACACCAATGTAGAGTTCCCCTTGAGCATGTCCTGGTTTTGGGCCCGGTGCTGCCTCGTTTCTCACTACATTCCTCAAAGCTCCATGTCATCTCTGCCTGTTCCAGGAAAACAACTTAACCAGAGACCGGCCCTAAAACCAAGTCTCCCGGACATACCATGCGCCACGTCACTTTTTTTTTTGCGTGTGCGTACTGTACTCTATGTGTGTGATGGAGACCGAGACTGCAGTACTAGATGTGTGTGGCATCATGCTTTATATTTCCTATCCGAAATGCAGCACCCTTTTTCTTTTCGCTTTTGGGTTGGTTTGAGCAACAGTTTTGTTTAGTTTAGTCTCCCATCTCTTAAACATCTTGTTTCCTGCTGGTTGCTTTATGAGCTCACAGCTGACGTTGTTCATGTTGACATTTCAGTTGGAGTGTGGAGCAGAAGTTGCTGCCATGTTCTCCTGACACCTGGCCTTTCTGGTCAGTCCTAGGTTCAGGGTGAGAGAACGCAGAATCTCAACCGTGAAACAGCTTCCACCCTTGACCCCTACTAGTCTTCTGAAAGGCTCCAGGATGTGTCCGATTGCATCCCTTTCAGCATTTATTATTTAAGTTCCTAGAAACAGCAACTCAGTGAGGTCCAGGCACGTTTCAAGATGACCCAAACTTGCAGCCGTTCTCTCAGCGCGTCAGAACGATTAATTATTCACTGCAACAGCAACAATTGACACAGAGTACTTTGAATAGATTTTTGTATGTATAAAATTGGGTTTAAGACCAATCTATGTAATTTAAAAATGCATTATGATGAATATGTATATAAAAATAAATATTCAACATTCGTCAAAAGGAGAAAAAAAAACACATTGCTTTGTGGCTGTGTTATGCTTACATCTTTGCAATTTTACATGTTTTGCCAATTATGATTATATTCGGCAATTATTTTATATTCATTATTTTTCATAATTGATTAAATCAATTTGTTTGATTAACTGCTGCACCCCAGCACCCACACTCACACTTCATTGGTGGCTACGATTCATGCACAAAGTTCTTATTGGCTGCCCTCAAGTCATTGCTGCAACATCTGGCTGTGTTTTTATTGGATAAGACAGATTTGGATGTGGGACCTCATGTCCTGAAAGCCAATGTGTGTTAAGTCCATAGTGAAATCGTGTGTGTGTGTGTGTGTGTGTGTGGGAACCTCAGCAGTATATTTGTATTTTATATTTTATTGTCTGTGACTGTATCGCTGGCCCTCTGCCTCGGAAAAATTGAGTAACCTTGACCTTTGATAAAAGGCCAAGGGGTGGTGATGTTGAAATCGCTTCAAAAACAATAATGGCTGACCTCCCTTTCCCCTGTTCTCAGATGGGATGTAGATATGCATGCAGTAGATTACACTTTCAGGTGAAACTCCTCTTTTTTTGTTCTTCTTTTTAAAAGGCAGACATAAACAGTATGAATAATGTAACTGGAAACTCATAAAAGACTCGGCTTAGTTGAAATATCTATCATAGTTACCTTTTATAAGGCCTGTTATTTAAGCAAACTATCCAGGAAACTGTGATGAGGCATTCAGAGCAAGGTGACAGATGAGCTCCTGTCTGTTTTGCTGTGCACACCCGCTTTCTCATACGAATATGAATCACAGATCAGAGGATTCCATGTGAAAGATGGAAAATGTCTGGACTAAACGAAATGTTATCCTGCGAGTTAATATATCTTCTGCTTGCACGGTTTGTGAAGGCTATGGCTGTAATAGCTGTGAGATATTGGTCTGCTATTGGCAAAACCTTTTGCTCTTTCCTGCAAAAGCTTGAACTGTGTTTTTTTTTTCTTTCCTTCTTTTTTTACTTGGGATTATAGAGATCGGAGAGAACATGAGCTGTAAAGTTTACAAAAGCAAATGGTGACTATAATAGATGTCATGTGTGACTCTTTAGTACTTCACCGCATCAGAAGGAAGTTCCACTCAAAATCGTGTTTGGATCAGACATGATTTCCCTCCCAGTTCCCCCAACATTGTTTGCATTGGCGACAAATGGAAATTATTACATTATTTGATTAGGAAAGATGCCTTTTACAATCACTACATGTATTCAAGTGAAATCAAGGCTTCTAAGCTTAGATCAATGTTTATAAGGTGACAACAAAATTATGCAGCCCTGACACTGCTGCTAGGTTTACTGTTGTACTGTTGGCACAGTAGAATAGAATTCTTTAATTCTACGGCTTGGAGACCTTGGCTCATGCAAGAAAGCCTGAAAGAGTTTTATGTGTACACTGCACAGTAAAAGAACTCTCATTCCCTTTTACATCCATTATGAAGTTAAGAGATTGAGGCTGATGTGGGAAAATAGTAACATTTTGTGCTATAGTTGTTACCGTGTGTGTGCACGTGTGTTCGTGTATGCGCTCCCTGTGTGGCGTTTCCATGGATTTTAAGCACACATTACGTATTTTATAACTAAGGGTTGATTTGAAGTAGCTAAACCTCTTGGTCAAAGGTGGGCCTGTTCACAGAATACATTTTGAGAGTTAACAGTTTGTGTAGCCTCCTGAAGGGCTTGTGAGTATACAGTAAATCGCAACAACATGCTGCAAAAACCTGCAATTAGGTTAAGTGAATCTTTCTTTTGTCGTGGAAGTGATTTATTTTCCTGTTTCAATACCACAGACCATTATTGGCTCGCTTGTACTGTAACAGAAAAAAAAAAAAGTTCCCCAAGGCAGCTGGCAGAAAGCAGCTTTCACAGGGGAGTTATTTAGGGTTTCAATTCAATATAGAGTGCCAGTGTTTTCAGTCAAATCGTCAAACGATGCTGGACCACTGACTCAATATGCAAAGCCAGCATATCTACAACAGTTAAAGCAGGCAGTTGCAAGGAGTTGTGACAGCTAGTGGTGTATTCAGTATACAGTGTTTATCTATCGATTCGCAATATATTGATGGGAACACCTAGGCGATGGATATATCGATCAAGAGGCTGTATCGATGTAGCTATAAACATCATGAATTAACTGGTGATCAGTGTTGACAAACATACCTCTGTTTAACGTTATCAAGTTTTATTACATGGCTTGAATGAATGCTCCAATCAGAAGCCAGCATTCTGGTCATGTGAGCGGTGACATATTACACTATAATTCACCGCTCCGCTCTATATATTTGATCGCTGCATAATCAAGGTCCCCAAAGTGCAAACAGCTGTGTTCATATCAATCCGCGGTGCGCTTCTGCATTTAGTTCCAACATGCCGTTAGCGGGTCCATTTGGCTACGTATTTGGTTGTTTACATGCCGTTGCTGTCACCCTCTCAAGGACCACTGGTGGTCCTCGGACGTTGAAAACCACTGACGTAAGCCCGCGGTGCGCTTCCGCATTTAGTTCCACCACGCCGTTAGCAGGTCCATTTGGTTAGCTACGTATTTGGTTGTTTACATGCCGTTGCCGTCACCCTCTCAAGGACCACTGGTGGTCCTCGGACGTTGAAAACCACTGACGTAAGCCATGTAATAAGCGGGATAACACCCTTCGAGCCGGGTGTTATCCCTTACGTAATACGCTCCCTTCCCAGACCCCTTGTTAGGATGTTTAGACAGTTTATTTTAATTTAAAGTTCTGAGTGTTTTATTGTAATTGTGCAACATGGTCATTACTTTCGAATAAACCTATAATCAATGTGTACATCGATATATATCGTATCGTGGCCTCTGTATCATTGTGATGCAAATCTATCGTGAGATTGCAAGCAATATCCACCACTAGTGACAATGACAACGTCCTTAAAACTGTTTTGAGTTGCAGCTTGCAAGGATTTGCTTTGGTGTGGTTTGGCCATAACAATGCACATTTATGTACTGTGCCCCGATGCAATACCTTTTCCTCAAATACTTTTAAGATTTGTCTTTGTGCAGTGCAGCACACTTTGACTAAATTGATGCTCTGGTAAACTAGGTCAAGCCAATCAAGCTCTATAGTGTGCTGCTCATACAGATGTACAGGTGCACACACTTTAACTGGAAATTATCACGGTGAATGGTTTTGAAGCAGTCCTCCTTGTGCATGATAGCTTGCTATTGATTGTGAGTGAATCGTTATAGGTCAGTGGTTTTCAACTTTTTTCATACCAGGGCCCAATACTTATTCAGCATTTGAGCCGCGGACCACCATTTGATGATATTTTAGCCCCACGGACGCCAAAACTAAAGATTTATTTTGCTTTTGTCCACAACTCCAGGCTGGATTTGGGGAAACAAAACTGTCCAACATACAGATCAAAATGACCATCTTCTACATTCTCTAGTTGTGTAGACTTGGGGATAATTCACATGATGAATATTTAATATTTAATTTAATATTTAATATTTATTATTAAGCTTTAATATTGCATTTCAGTTTTCAAAGCATGCAGTTAACAGATTTTGGGAGGTAACTTACTTTTTTGCTGTTTCCCTGGGACATCCTTGTAACTGGTGCCTGTGCAAGTTGAAACACACTCCGGCCCGCGACTGGTACCAATTTTTCTATTTTGTCCCGCTGTGTATTTGAGTGTGACATCCCTGGTCTACAAGTCTACAATGTCTACAATGGAATCAAATGGACCCTGACGGGTCCATTTTATTCCATTTGTACGCCTTAAAAAAAAAAAAAAACGTCCTAAAAGAAAAATCGTTAACAAACACAACACAAACACAACTAGATGATGTCGTCATCAAGGAAAATAGGCGGAATTCTGAACTGAACAATATGGACCGTGACAAGTTCAATCAAATAGAACATTTTAAAGCCTTTTTAAACAATAGAAATAACAAAAGTTAAGTCTTTATGAGATGAACAAATTAATGAATAGGTCTACATAATCATCAAAAAATCGATTATGAACCTGACCATACGGTATTGATATCATGGCATTAAGAATTGCGATATATTGGCATATCGATTTTTTTTTTTTGCCCACCCCTGATTTTCACTATGTTTGGAAAGTAAGATGAGATATTGATATGTTCATTGTTCAATAGGAAGCAAGACTCTTGTCCTAAAGGTGACCGGTGCGTAGGAGGCTGGAATGCACTGAAAAAGGAAAAATCTTTCCAAAACGGATCGCTTGATGAAGGTCTCAGAATGAAACGTGATTCCCATTGAAGGCGTTTAGACATTTTTATTTTAACTGTACTTGAAGACTGTGTGGGAGTCTTTTTCCTTTTTAAAAAAAATGTTCGTTGTTTCCCTACAATAACATGCCCAAAATAGGAACACATGTCTGTAATTTGCGCATCACATAAATGTCAAATGTAGAAAGTATGGTCGTAGATTGAGATGCAGTTCGTGGCAGCGATCTGGAATCTGATAAATCTGCCATAAAGCATTCAGTTAAGTCATGCGTTAAATAATTTGAATTTGAGGTTTGAACGTGAACGCTAGGGGGTGGCAATTGCTGACACCCGATGACACCCGTGCAAACCCTCAGATAAAAACAGCACATTACCTCAGTTATCTGCTGCATGCCCAATGATGAAAGGGTGTGTAAAGGCTGGTACACACTGCGCGATTTTTGGGGACTTTCACGACGTCGTGCACGACGTACCCTGTCACATTATGCGATTAAAATTGCATAATTCGTTGACGATCATTTGTCTTGCGAGTGTTCACACTGCACGTTCCCGACGTATTGACGGCGGGGGCGGTGCTCCCGAAAATATTACCACCGACATAAGGTCGGGAAGGGAGGGTACCTTGCGTCAGTCTCTGTATATTATCTGACTGGTGTCACAGCAATGTTGTTTCTTTATACACTATGCCCCATAAAGTCATCCGTATGGCGTTTGGTGACGACAGACACACAGACAGTGAATCCATGCCAGTTGGCACAAATGTAACCAAATGGACCCCCAATGTGCCTATAGTTCATCCTTTTGGTTACAAATAATTGACACATAAAGGGGAGAATTCCACCCATTTTCCACATTTTACTATGACAGAGATGTTTTGTGGAATTAAATAATGATAAAACAAATTACCCATGTTCCGTTTTTTCCTGGAAATTGATGTCAGGAAAAAAAAAACATCAACATGGTGAAATACATCTTGACGCTGCACATCAAGATGTGATCACCATGTTAATGTTTATTATTATTATTATTATTATTATTATTATTATTATTATTATTAACATGGTGCTCATTAAATAGCTTAAACACGCGCACACGGTGTTGTGGAACGATCGGTTCTTTTGGTTACATTGTGTGCAGCATGCTGCTGCGGCGCTGCCTGGTTATATTACAAAGTGATTAAATAAATAAACGCAACCACAATACCAAAAATTGTAATATTGTGTAATATTGGAGCCAATCACCAATCACCTGCCATGCATCTGATCTGTCACACTTTAAAAAAAAGTTGTCGTACTCGTTTTTACGCGCGGGGAGGAGAGAGAGAGAGATGACGGAGCCAAGCCAATAATAAAAGGCCAGTAACTATTTGTCATCTTCTCAGCGGTTTCACTGCATCCCTTGCGTCCACTATTTATTCAGAATTTGGCTCAAATTTTGAGCCACGGACCACCATTTGATGACATTTTAGCCCCACAGAACGCAAAATACCTCTTTTGTCCACAATTCCAGGTTGGATTTTCGGAGAAAACAAAATGGTCAAACATACAGATCAAAATGACGATGAGCCTAATCTTCTACATTCTCTAGTTGTGTAGACTTGGGATAATTCACATGATGAATATTAAATCTTGAGAGTGTGAACATGAAACCAAATGGACCCATTTGGCAAGGTTCCATTTGGTTTCATGTTTAAGCTCTCAAAGAGTTACATAGGCCTATAGTTAAACCAACTTTCCTTCCATTTAGCCTGGGGACCCACCTGTTGGGGAAAAAAACGTTATAGGAGAAGCAGCCACCTTGTAGTAGCCTGCTATGTTTTTATTTTATTTTATGTACGTGGGTTTTGTAGGCTATCATCAATCAATGACCGCCGGCATTGTTCCCTTCCCATCGTCCCCTTTCACTCAAATGCGCAAAAGTTAATTTGAGTACAAAATAGGCCTATAGACAATGCATAAATCATTTGACACGCGTGGTAGAATGTTGATCCCTGACAACTTTACGCACGGAGAGAGAGAGAGAGAGAGAGAGAGAGAGAGAGAGAGAGAGAGAGAGAGAGAGAGAGAGAGAGAGAGAGAGAGAGAGAGAGAGAGAGAGAGAGAGAGAGAGAGAGAGAGAGAGAGAGAGAGAGAGAGAGAGAGAGAGAGAGAGAGAGAGAGAGAGAGAGAGAGAGAGAGAGAGAGAGAGAGAGAGAGAGAGAGAGAGAGAGAGAGAGAGAGAGAGAGAGAGAGAGAGAGAGAGAGAGAGAGAGAGAGAGAGAGAGAGAGAGAGAGAGAGAGAGAGAGAGAGAGAGAGAGAGAGAGAGGATCGAATTACAATGTCATACGTTTGCTGCGCTATGATGCTTTGAATCAGAATTATTTGAATGATAGGAGTGGTCCGTGCGTCCATGCAGCCTCGATCTCCAGGCTCTCATCCGCGCTGCGAGATGACATGAGATGGGGGGGACAGTGGCTGCCGGCCGGCTTTGCAATGTTTTTACATTTGCCAGCACAATGCAAGTGTCGGGGGCTTGTCAGAAACTATGTCACACTGGACGAGGAAATGTCGCAAAAATCAAAATTGTTTAATATTGCCGATGTTTTGTCGGGGGGGTCCCGACGGCAAAATCAGGCCGATTTTTTGTCTTTTTGAGCTGTCACACTACAAGACGAAAAGACGGCCGTCAAACTGTCGGGAGTTGAAAAATCGGCCCCGACAGAGGAATTTTGTCGTGAGTCCAAAATCGGGGCTAAATCGGGCTAAAAATCGCGCAGTGTGTACTAGCCATAAGAGTGTGTGTGTGTGTCAGGGGCGGCTCTAACATTTTCCAATTGGGGGGCAGGAGAAAATGGTATGGGGGCGGCTTCATCGCACCCATACCATTTTCAGTTACAGGACTTTTATTAGTCAAGTAAAGCATCAATAATAACATCAGTTGTTGTTGAAGTTGCAAGAGACATGCATGCATAAAGCTAAAGGGGCATGCATAAAGCTAAAGGTCTGACTCAGAGAGTTTTCTGTTATCAATGATGAAATGCAGTTGGTTTAGTGGTGACACAGCTGTAGTTGGTTAGTAGCAGTAGTAGTGTTTCACATCAATAGAAGAAATATCTTATATCTTAAGAAATATCTTGAGTTGTTTTGCATGCCATTGTTTTGGTGGGGCAGCATGGGCAGTTAGGGGGGCATTGCCCCCCCATACCCATGCCTAGATCCATCCCTGGTGTGTGTGAGGAGGGCCCCAACCTCCTTTTTCCTCCTCTTCCTCTCGGGTGCTGAGTAAGACGCTCAGACAGGAAGTGAGTGTCTTGTGGGGAATGTGCTGCAGGCTTTTCTCTCCTTTTCTCCTTCTCCCCCTCTCCATCTCTCTCTCTCTCTCTCTCTCTCCCTCTCTCCCTCTGCTGTGGTAGAACACTGCTCTGTTGTTCAGACATCCCAGCAGATCCACTCTGGAGCAGTTGGAGTTTCCCTTCATCCTTGGCCTATCCTGACCCTGAGAGTCTACCCGTACCACTAACCCAAACGAGACTTGTGATTAGTAGACGGAAAATGCTTGAGAATACCTTCTAGTTCTACGTCTTGACCGTGAGGAATGAGTCCCCCAATGATGTTCAACGTGGCAAGAAATTGCATGTAACAAGCAGTGTTGGCGGAGGATTTAGGGCAGCGCAATTACTGTACATTGCAAACATACTGAAGGAAAAAATGATTACGAACTTCTACAATTTCTCGAATTGCAACAGGCTGTTTTCCCCCACCCAGTCCGCCACTAACCAGGGTTCATCAAACGGTAAATTTTAGGTCAAGCAGTCATCCAGGGAGCCACTGTGATATGCATCTTCTAGCGATTGTAAAAATGAGTGAAGCAGATGTGGACAATGGTATTTCAATGGGGCTGCTCAGCGCTGCACACGCAACCTGCCAATTTAACTGTGCTGGCTTTGACCCGTGGCTTTCATGCATGGAACCAACACCAGAGGGGGCCTTGCCTCCATTGTTAACGTTTATAGTTTTTGTTTATGTTATTAGGCATTTTCAAAAGTTATTACCAAGGCTGTTGAAAATAACGAGTTAATGGGATTAAATTAATGTTGTTGTTGTTTGTTGATTAATCTGATTAAAAAAATTTAAGGCAAGGAACTCATGTGCACACTGATTCAGCCAACTGAGCATTTACTCATTGAAAAAAATAGGTAGTAAGGCATATAGCTGTGTGTCTCCCTGTAACCAGAGCCATAGAGTATAGCTTGAGGGATCTATAAGAATTGGGGGCTTGTAGATCACCTGTTTTGATAAATATTTAAAAGATAAACATATCTTTCTTTACAGATTCTGTTTTCTTTTTTAAAAGTTCAAATCCTATACAGGAAACATGACATGTTTTGGACATAATTCGAATGGTGATTAATCATGATTAAATTAATTTTGAAGCTGTGATTAATCTGATTAAAACTTTTAATCATTCAACAGCCCTAGTTACTACATTTAGGCCTTTGTAAACATTATGGCAATAGAAGTCATGCAACACTTTTCTTTCATCTTATTTTTAGATACTCTAAATTCGACCATACTTTGGTCATTGCTATTTTATTTGGGGGGAGCTAGCGGTATTCATTCATTCAGCGCTGTCATCCATACTGTATCTCGGTGCCTTACATGTGAGCTAAATGTAAGAACCTTATCTACCTTAGTTAATGGCAGTTAATGGCACCAGCATTTATTGTATTAGTTAGGGTTTATAAAGTGAGTTAAAGGGGAACTTCACCCATTTGCAACATTTTAATATGTCATTAATATACCTTAGAGATATCGTGTGTGGACATGATAAAAAAGTTCCCCCAATTCTGTATTTCCTAAAAATGGAGGTCTGAAAAAGATCATTAACATGGTGAAATGCATCAGAATGACATCATCAAGATGCATTTCACCATGTTAATGATTTTCCTTTCAGACTCCTTTTTCCTGAGAGGGTACAAATGGAATCAATTGGACCCGCTAGGGTCCATTTGGTTCACATTTGTATCCTCTCAGGAAAATTTTGAAAATGGGTGGAATTCCCCTTTAAGATGTACGGCAAGCTGCTGTTTGAGCTACATGTATTTGGTTGGATCTGTGTTAATTTATACCGTCGTTTAGCTTAGCAAACACCTGCCTGTTGAAACGAAAACAAGAAGTGTATCATGTGTATCAAGACAAAGTCCAGCACAGTAGGCTATGGAGCCACACTGCAACCAATGGAATTTTGATTGCAAATTTTGCCGTGGGTCTACACATTCTGTGCTTATTTTTATAGAGGAGAACTGTTCCAACAAGATATTCTGGTGCTGGACAGAGCCTCTGCCTCTGGCCTACAAATCCAGTTGCTTTGTGGGGGGAAAGATTTCTTTTTATTTGTACTGTACCTATACAGGGCTGGATCTAGAGGGGGGCCAGGGTGGGCAGGGCCCATCCAAATGTGCATCCTGCCCACCCAATGAAAGGTAATATCAGTGGTTTTCACCAGTGGTCCAGGGACCAGTGGTCCTTGAGAGAGTTGTGGAAAGTTGGTTAACCAGATGTAATCTTTGAGAGCGTAAAAAATGAAACCAAATGGACCCTTGCAGGTCCATTTGGTTTCATCTCAAGAGTTAAAATATTCGTCAACAGAATTAGCCCAAGTCTACACAACTAGAGAATGTGGAAGATTAATCCTCATCTGTATGTTTGACTGTTTTGTTTCTCAAATCCAGTCTGGTATTGTGGACAAAATGTGGTCCGTGGCTCAAATGCTGAATAAATAGTGGGCCCCGGTGTCAAAAAGATTGAAAACCACTGCTACATACGAAAAACTTTGGAGTTGCCCACCCTGCCATTCTTTGTGCCCACCCTAGTAGGGCTGGCTAAATCCGGCCCTGTACCCATATCTATTTAAGTATACTGTAACATGTAGAAAAGAAAAGCTATGTGGATTTTTTTTTCAGTCGTGTGCCACTCTAATCTTTGGTCGATTTCCATATCGAATTCAGTTGCACTCACCTGATTTACACTGGTTAAATTAGCCCCTCCCCTTTCAATTCGTCCAGGCTCTACTGAAACAGGCTGATACAATTAACCCATTGTGTCGTTAGCAGATTCTAGTTTCTGATGCTAGATTCTAGTTCCCCACGCTAGATTCTAGTTCCTCTCAATAGATTGTAGTTTCTGAAGTTAGATTCCAGTTTCTGACACTAGATTCTAGTTCCTGACACTAGACTCTAGTTCCTGACACTAGATTTTATTCCATGACACTAAATTCTAGTTTGTGACACTAAATTCTAGTCTCTGGCGCGAGGTTCTAGTTTTTCTGGAAAAATCTCTTTCTGTGTCAGTGATGCATCATGCTTGACATATTTCATAGGAAGGACCCCCAGAAATATCTATTATTTAGCTGAAGAACCTCATCTAAAAACATGTTGTTCTAGGGATCCCCCAGAAGCAAAGATTTGATTTAAAAATGTTTGCTTCCGAAATAATGTATTCAAAGATTTTGCACCACATTTTCACAATTTTTCAAAAAATAGCAGAACTACAAGCTCATGAGCTTGTGAGCTTGAGCTTGTAGATCTGCTGTTTTTCAACAGCTAAAACACCAAAACGTGCTTGGTACACAAAGCGTTAAACGGCTCTATTCGACTTTTGCTTACATGTTGAATTCCTTCATCCTGGGCATGATGAAGCTTTCAGGAGCTCTAATATAATTGAGCTCCGGTCGTTTGGAAAAACCTGTGATTCATTACTCAAGAAAATAAAACCTGGAGTCATATTTCAATGAGCCGCACAGTGCTCCTCTGACCAAATTTCTCTGCTCCTGGAACTGTAAATGGGCTGAAATGAATACCTGTTTTTTTCTATTTCCCCTCAAAGCTCTTTTTCTTCGGGTCCTTTTCAAAGTGCAGATTTACATTCTGTCTGGTTTGCGGTTGCTATTTTAGAAATGTTTCTGGGAGGGGGGACACCACCCCTCCTTCTATCAGCACACAGGCGCACTCGCCACTCATATATGCATACACATATCATGGGCGGATATAACATTTCCCAATTGGGGAGGCAGGAGAAAATGGTATGGGGGCGTCTTTATCGCCTGTGGCGCGAAGGCGCACCCATACCATTTTCAATTACAGGACTTTTATTAGTCAAGTAAAGCATCAATAATAACATCGGTTGTTGTTGAAGTTGCAACAGACACGCAGCATGGATAAAGCTAAAGGTCTGACTCAGAGAGTTTTCTGTTTTCAGTGATGAAATGCTGTTGGTTTAGTGGTGCCACCGCTGTACTTAGTTAGTAGCAGTAGTAGTGTTTCATATTAGTGATAGAACGATTATCGGCCGCGGCCGATTATCGAATTCGATATGCATGATTTTATTAATAATCGGTATCGGTGCTCAAAATAAATAATCGAAAAAAGAGTTGTCCCGAATATAAGGCGACTCGTTTATAAGACGACCCTCATTTTTCAAGACCCATTTACAGAAAAAAGAACATTGAATGTCAAATAGTATAGGCCCTGAATATAAGGCGACTCCATTTTTTGGGATATTTCCATTGGGAAAAAACAGTCTTATATTCAGGCCAATAGGGTAATCGAAAAAAAGAGCAGCCGATTATTTGTATTTATTATAAATGTTCAAAAATGGTACATCACTTTCATTGAAGATCCGGTAGATTGTGGGGGTAAGGAGATGTATAGCTGTGTGTCTCTGACTCTCTCACCTCATGTATTTATAGATTTATCCAAATTATCCAAAATGTATTTTCTCTTTTTCTTTTATGTCTGAAGCTCTGTGCCTGTACTTGAATTAAAAAAGATGCATGTGATGGAGGGGAAACTGAAACACTTTTGCTGCATCCGCACTTTTATTCTATTAAAGTAAATAATAATCGTATCGGCTGGTATCGGCTATCGGCCTTTTTGATGTTCCACTAATCGGTGATCGGAAACATCGGCCAAAAGTCTGATCGGTCGATCTCTATTTCATATCATTTAAAATTATAATTTTAAGTATTTAATTTGAAATATCCTGGGTTGTTTTGCATGCCATTGTGTTTGGGGGGGCAGACTGGGCATTTAGGGGGCATTGCCCCCCATGCCCATGCCTAGATCCGTCCCTGACACATATGATACAGTCGCATGTGCACACACACACTCCACACACACACACACGGTACCAGCCCTTCCCGCTCCCTCAAGAGCTCTGAGTGTTTATCTTTGGAGGGCCTTGGTTCGGTTTTCGGTTTGTTGTTCTCTCTTTTCATTCAACATCCAGTACAATCTGCCTTTTCTCCACTTGTTTCTGATTGGAGAAAATGCCGTTTTATTAGAGTACCCCAATTGGATAGCGGCCCGTCCCATTACTCGAATATTCTCCACTTGGATAGAAGGAGGAGAGAAAAAAAATCAAAAAACGGAAACCTCATCTTATTTAGCTTGGGCTGAGAGGGCCGGACGGACGGTGGTTAAAAATAAGGCCTAATTGAATTATGTGCATTTCCCATGAGTGCTTGTGTGTAATCTTTTTTCCTTCATCTTAAAAAAATAAAACGACTATTAGACGTGTCAGTGGAAGGAATTCTCTTGGGAGGGAAAAGGATTAGAATTAAAGGGGAATTCCACCAATTTTTAACATTTTTTTCTGAGAGCGTACAAATGCAACCAAATGAACCCTAAAACAGAAAGAAATCCATTAACATGGTGAAAATACATCTTGATGAAGTCATCAAGATGTTTCACCATCAAGATGTTTCAGACCTCCATTTCTTGGGAACACAGAATGGGGGGAACTTTTTTATCATGTCCACCCAACACCTCTAGGGTATACTAATGACATATTGGAATGTTGAAAATGGGTGGAGTTCCCCTTTAAGATGCACACGCAGTACCAGGACTGAATCGCTGATAAATACATAACATGAATATTAGCGATCAGCACTTGCAGCGCATGTGCAGTAAGAGTGACTCCCTAAACTCGAAGGGGGATCTCTCTCTCTCTCTCTCTCTCTCTCTCTCTCTCTCTCTCTCTCTCTCTCTCTCTCTCTCTCTCTCTCTCTCTCTCTCTCTCTCTCTCTCTCTCTCTCTCTCTCTCTCTCTCTCTCTCTCTCTCTCTCTCTCTCTCTCTCTCTCTCTCTCTCTCTCTCTCTCTCTCTCTCTCTCTCTCTCTCTCTCTCTCTCTCTCTCTCTCACACACACTAGATACCACTACCAGGTACCAAGAATGTACTGCCATTGTGTAATCGCTCTTCACAACCATGCCTCCTGTAATCATTCCTTCGGTGATTTCTACAGTTCATAATTTGGCAGAAAATAATAATAATTGGCAATTAGTTAACTACTTAACACATGCTTTATCATACATGGTGTCACTCAGTGGAAATGCTGTACAAACTCAAGTCAAAGTGAGCTATTTTTCTCTCCATTTCCGAACATTAATCTTGTGAAAATCTTTACCTATAATGACTTGCTCAAAACAAGGATGAAAGTGGTTAATTGGTAAAGGTCTGAGGAAGGGCTTCGGCCCGAAACGTTACAATATAAGTAAAACAACATTTGGGAGCATCAAATGGTGTGCGAATTTTCTTTCTTTTGAAAGTGGTTAATTACCTGAGTTGAGAATTTTACTTCATTTTCATTCTCTAGACCTAGGGATTTTCTGGTCCTTTTGAACTGGTGGTGAGTGAGTCCTATGACTGGTCCCTGCCGTGCTTTTGTCTTTGTCTGCTGGACAGCAACATCTGGGATGCTGTTTGTTTACTTGATATCACGGTTGCCTGGCAACCCTGCAGGCGTCGAGACCAGACGCCATTTTGGAGAGGACAAATTATGCCGTGGAAAGAAACATGAAGACAGGTGTTGATTTTGTGTTTTGTTAATGGAAAGCTCCCCTTGAAATCAACATAAGATTGATATTGCTACTTATTTTCACTTTGGTTATATAGAATGTTATTTTTGTACATGTGGACTGGACATTGAAAGAGTAGTTACGCAATCAACACCTCTATGAGATGGATTGATCACAAATGTAAATAAAAAAGAAAATTAGAAGATCCTAACAGCGAGACAGGTGTGGTGGAAAGATGAAACACAAAAGCAGAGTAAACTAGAATGCTATCTGCTTTGCCAATGTAAATGTACAGTATGTTTTCTAATGCCATTAAAGCATTTTTTGAATTGAATTGGTAGGCCACAATCTGGAAATTCTGGTGTCAGTGCTGATACACTTGGTCAGGGGTGCCCACACTTTTTTTGAAATGAGAGCTACTTTCAAAATGACCGGCTCAACAAGATCTACACATCATTTCAAGGCCCCCAAGAAAGTTTGAGCTTTGAAATAGTGGTGAAGGTGTTAGTAAAATAATGCACTTATAATGAAAAATGGAGGGGGAGAATTGGAAGGTTTTCTTGTATATGCTACTACTGACATTTGAAAACAGTATTTGGGGTTTGAGTTGACAGTTTGTGATGTTGAATTTAGTCTCTTGCACCCAAAACTAAGAACTTTCACAATTTGTCCGAGAGTAACTAGGACCTTACCCGTTGTGAATATATGAACACCAAATGATCCCCAGAATGGTTAATGTGATTTAGCCTAATATCAATACCAATAATGTAAGTATTTTGATGAAGTACTGCTGTAGTTGTGGATACTTGATCATGGGAAAAGGGGAAGCAGTCATAGCAAAGCAAGGTGCACAGTTAGCTGATACATACTGCATTTGTGTTGCATTAATTAGGTGTTTGTGTAGACATCATGAAACCACTGGTTTAGAAAGTGGAGGGTGGTGAGCCTTAGTAACACACACACACACACACACACACACACACACACACACACACACACACACACACACACACACACACACACACACACACACACAGTCTTGCACGCTGTGTGCTTGAGTTTCCAGGGACCACCAAACGGAACAGTCCCTAGTAGGGCTTTAACCAAAAAATCGATACATCGATGCATCGATTTGCATAACACGTGTCGACTCCAAAAAGCACGAGTCGATAAGTTGTTTTTTCCCCTTCCTCCGAGGGAAAGGAGTAAAGAGGAGGAATTAAACATTTACCTTTGTTTTCCCCTTTTTTCTTTCTCTATGTGTGCGACGCGTGTGTATATAATTCAACTGTAATATTGGTTACTGTCACTCACGGACAGAAGTCTCCTTTGAAGTTTCCTTTGCAACTCTATCGGAGTTCAGCCTTAAGGCTTACCAATCTTACGCAGCGCGATCTTGCGCTCTGGGCGCGCGGTGTTCCACTGATCATTGCGTACACACGGATAAGATCGAACAGCAAACAGTGTCAAAGGAATACAGGACTTCATCAACCACCACCCGTGCGTAGTACGCACGGGACGCATGCTTCTGTCCGCGTCATTCTCATTAATTTACTGAATAGAACAGAAAAGAAACGCGGCGCGATATGGTGGTGGTGGTGGAAGAGGAGGAGGACGCTTCATGTAAATGGATCGTATTCTGATGTGGCCGCTGTTAGAATGATCATGTCTTCTGTTGGGCGCGCGGCGTTCCACTGATCATTGCGTACACGGATCAGATCGAACAGCAAACAGTGTCAGAGGAATACAGGACTTCATCAACCACCTCCCCGTGTTACAGTGCAGTGGCCGTCTTGTTCCTCGTTTCGCATGCGACGCACGGGACGCATGCTTCTGTCCGCGTCATTCTCATTAATTTACTGAATAGAACAGAAAAGAAACGCGGCGCGATATGGTGGTGGAGGAGGAGGAGGCTTCTTGTAAATGGATCGTATTCTGATGTGGCTGCTGTTAGAACGATCATGTCTTCTGTTGCGTTCTAATGTGTGGGCTGCTCAGTGCTGTGTATTGATAATGTTAGCCTATGTGTTTTTATGGCTGGCCTGGGAGTGGACGCTGCGCTGTGTGCCAATATTGTTTTCATATTGTATTAAGCTTGCCACATGCGCCATGCGTAGCCTCGCGATGTGTTTTGTATAAGCACTGCGCCGGCATATAGCGGCACCATTTGATCCCCACCCTTCCTCGGCTAACCACCACGACGGACCCCCCCCCCCCCCCCCCCGCGCCATAGAACGATAAATCGATACAACTTCGACTTGACTGTCTGACAAGTCGACTTGAAAAAAATTCAAGTCGTTAATGCCCTAGTCCCTAGGGGTCCTGATGCTTCCTGGGGACCCTTTAATGTGTACAGTAGCCCACTTTTATATCAATGCTATACCACCGTGGTCCGCGCGTAACGAGGGCAGAAAACGCTGTCAGCCGCAGTGAGTAGCAGTGAACTCGGTTGTAGCTTATAGGAGCGGCGGTGGAGCGAAGTTGGACATTGTTTTTGTTTCCTTGTCACATGTGCGGGTAAAAAGTGACAGCGAAAGCAAACTAATATCTTCCAGTTCGAACACATGTTCAGTTCAACAGTTCCCAAGAAGACTATAGCCTGGATATGTACTGTATATAAAGTGGGTGTCTGTCGCTCCTTTCACATCGTAAATGTAGTGCCTCCGTCCTGCTGCTCCAACATCGCGTCGAGTAAAGTGTATCAGATTCAGAAGTATATTCTGTGTCGATAAAACGAGTGAATTAACATTCCAGCCCGCAGCCTGAGCCAACATAATATGGACAGTAGGCTGTGTTAAATCGAAACTATAAATACATACAGAGATGCAACGATACGTCCCAAAGTTTAGCGAAAGCTGTTGCAGGTTGGATAACATGGAGGAAATGAGTAATGAGTAAAAACAGTATAAAACAGTATAGCCAGCGCAAAATTGTATGGCTCACCATTTGTTCCGGTGCTGGTGTAGCAGTGGAAATATGGCAGTGGGGTAACAGCGATAATGGTGGCCTGTGATTTGTGTAACGTTAGGGGGCCCGTCGGACTTTCCCATGTAAACTTAATGGGGAAATTTACACGCACAAATAAATTCATTATTAATCAAGGACGTATTAATTTGAAATAAGGGCTTCGTCAGTCTCTTCCTAATGTTATGTTCAATGAGCGTGTGAAATCTCAGAATGATTGCTGCAGTCAGTGAGGACTTCAGACATTCAGACAGACATTTGCTTAGTTATAGTATTGATGATATAGTATTGATAACTGGCAAAACATTGGTCAAAATAACACTTATTCTTCATTTTCTAATTGTGTGGACTCTTGAAATTACACAATTCAGATTAATAATAATTCATAATTCCATTTAAATATAATTTAACTCTTGAGTGTAAAATTAAACCAAATTTGGTTTTATTTTAATGCTCTCAATAGTTACAGATCTATACACTTTAGGGGACTGTCATGTGATCTACCTGCATGGCCTGTGTGATCTACTGGTAGATCACCATCTACCTTTTGGGCAGCCCTGCACTAGTTGGATACCCACTGTTGTCCCAACTTCCCCAAGCCTTACGTAGTGATTACATATCATTGTGGTCTCGCAGAAAAGGCTTTAGTGACTGAATCTTCTGTGTGCAACAGGTTTTTTGTGGGAGTGCGAACAGATGCCATTGAATAGCCCATGTTCAGGAAGGTATTATTTATGGTGATACTGTATATGACCTTGGCTTTGAGGCCCAGTTTGTTGTTTGCTATCCATAATAAAAAGGTAACATCTGCTGTGTATAAGTCACGTATACACTGCAGATGTACATTTAATACATAGCAGCAGTGAAACAAACGTTCTTTTGGACTGCTGCATTAAAAGAATGTAAATTTATATCGTGAGAGCGGATGTTCCTTTTTTATTATCCATTTAAGAATATGCATCCGTAATTAATCTAAGTCTTGTGCGTTGAGCAGCGTGCCAATCTTTTGGCCTGCTTTGCTATCCAAACATCTGTTAGATATTTGGCCTACAAATTGTCATCATTTGCATATTGGTATCTATTTGTGTGCTGTGAGGATTTTGAATTAGTGTTGTATTTGCTTTGTAGTGAATGGCAACAAATATTAGAAATACAAGACTACCAATGCGGGTATGGAAATGTTTGCTCTTATTGCAGTCTTTTCACATTAGGAAATGTCTAATCTCAAGTCTCACCATTTACGTTGTCTCAATTCAACACTCAATACTGAGCTGCCTATAGTTACATTTACGTTTGGGTTTTGGCTAGGGTGTCAGACTAATGCCTGTCGGACTGTTAGTACATCCGTGTAGGAGCTTTGACCCTGCTGTGTAGAGTAAATGGGTGTTCAGAGTAGGACCTCTTTGACCCCTGCATGGAGCATGCTGATTGGGGTCAGGAAGGGTCATCCACCACCGCTCAGTGGACATTCATACAATAAAACGCTTAATATAGGGAACACTTTCAGAATAAGATCCAGCAAATTTCAAGGAATCAAATCAGAGGATAGAAGAAAGCCAAATGCACTCAATCTGAGTGTGACTGAACTGTGGGCAACTGTGTGTGCCTGCGTGCGTGCGTGCGTGCAACATGCGTGCCTGCCTATCCGAAACAACTGCCAATTAATTACCAGTGATTAGACTCACCAGGTTGCGCTATACTCCATCCCACTGATGAGAAAATGGATGACAGACATAAGCTTCCTGATATTGACCTAATATTTTGACCTAATGTGTCAAATTTTCTTATAAAAGAAATATCCATTTACTCTGCGAAGCAGGGTCAAAGGTCCTACACGGATGTACTACTAACAGTCTGACAAGCATTAGTCCGACACCCTTGCAAAACCCAAACCAGAAGACAAAGGCACACACACAAAGCTATGCATTGGTGACGTATGCATTGCCACCGCTCAAAAACATACCGTTGTCATTTGTTGTATGGTGGTGCTCAAACTGCTTAGATGGTTTTAAAGGTTTAATTGTATTGTTTGCCTCAGGCTTTGTTGTTCCAAAGTCTGTAAGTATTTGGGGCACTGTAGTGCAGTCACTTGGTGACTGCACTACACTAGCGCTAGAGGGTCCTGGCCTGGGTTTTACAGAAGTGAATATTTGTTGTACGTCTCTAAATGTCTTGATGAAATGTACGAGGTAGCCACTACTGCAATTGCAATTTGTAAACAAGTGCAATGCTTACCTAGTGTTGTCCACTCACAGTTACCTGTTCAACTGTAACTGTATTAAAAATCATTCATTCATTCATTCGTCCATTGTTCTCCCAGGGTTTCTTATGGGAGATAACCTCACCCTTGAAATATACAGTAATCCTGGCAGACCTCCCTCTGGTCTGCCTAGGCGCTAGGTGCTTAAAGGGGAACTCCACCCATTTTCAACATTTTAATGTCATTAATATACCTTAGAGATGTTGTGTGGACATGATAAAAAGGTTCCCCCAATTCTGTATTTCCTAAAAATGGAGGTCTGAAAAAATCATGAACATGGTGAAATACATCTGATGACATCATCAAGATGTATTTCACCGTGTTAATGATTTTTTTTTCAGACCCCTTTTTCCTGAGAGGGTACAAATGGAACAAAATGGACCCGCTCTCAGGAAAATTTTGATGGGAAAGGAATTGATGGGAAAGGAACACAGGTTGTTGTTGTTCAGGCGGAATGTGTTACTGTCTCATTCCCAAGAGCATTATCTTGGCCAAATTCTACAAATGAGTCATAGTAGTCCATCAAGTCATCATGACATACAGTACCATATGTCATGGTCACATTCTGAGTCATAGTACTACTAGTCGATCACATCATTTCTTGATATTACTACTTCCTTGATAGACTGACTTTGATGGCATATCAGCTCTCCATTCGGTTACTAATTTATTTCAATGTTGGATAGAAATGAGCAGCTTTACGGGGGGAGAGAGGAATAGGAGAATATCCCTACTTCTTGCCCTGTAGAATCACTGGTATGTTTGGTAATATCACAATCAAACAAACGCATTAAAATGTTTTTATGTTTAAAATTTTTAAGGTTTTAGCTCTATATTTTGATGGTAAGCAAAACAATGCCACCCGTTATGATAAACAGAAAATACAATTTCAGGTTGCAAATTTCATAATCATTAGCAGCGAGGAGACAGGGAGAGCTACCTTCCTCTCTCCCCCGCTACCTTCCTCTCTCCCCCGTAAAGATGCCAGATCTCCATAGAAATGGGGCTAATTTCACTTTTTTCTACCCTACACCCTGTATGAATTGTCTCAATGGATGGATAAAATGTGTATCCCGACCTGTCCTGATATACATTTTCCGTTTACTAAAGAGCTCTAGAAATACAATAGGAAGCCTGAACAAGTATACAATGATTGCTATCAGAAGCGTGAGAGTGAGAGGAAAGTCTGGTCTGTCTTCCAAAATAGCTGTGTGAACCCGGTCTTGAACAGATTTACGTTTATTTAATTTACGTCATGCTGTAGTCAAATTTGTATTTATCAGGCAGGAAACCTCAAAGCGGAATGAGATTTTTACCATTCATGATAATGATTTTGCCCTGAGGTTTGTTTCCTGCCTGTCGACTACATCTTTTACTACAACGTGACGTATTTTACCCCCCGCTCCAGACACCCGAATTGGAATAGTGCCCAGTCTGTGCCAGAGCCTTCTAGTAGGAGAGTTATTGAAGGGTCAGAAACCAGAGCGGAGCAGCCAGTTGTCACGTGACTATACAGAGCCTCTCAGAGTCCTAACTGCTGTTGGCAATACATTGTTTTCAACGAGAGCGGCGCAAATAAGAGCTATTTTAGGTACGTATGCAAAACGACAACTGTTTTAAGGTATTCAGTCACGGCTACTGTCTCTGTAATGTTGGTACTGTTATTAAAGAACAAGGGTTTTAAAGTCATTAAAGCTGGATTAAATGTCTGAGTCCAATGCATTTCTGGATACTCCTGCTGCTACATTGGACTCAGAGCAGCCTCGCAGGCAGTCTCGCGAGACGCCCCATATCACGAGATTGTCAGTTGTTAACAGTGTGTGAATGGGGTGCTGTTGGCTCTATGCTCCTCCAGCAGATTGTCAGTTGCTAACAGTGTGTGTGAATGGGGTGCTGTTGGCTGTAATGCTCCTCCAGCAGATTGTCAGTTGCTAACAGTGTGTGTGAATGGGGTGCTGTTGGCTCTATGCTCCTCCAGCAGATTGTCAGTTGTTAACAGTGTGTGTGAATGGGGTGCTGTTGGCTCTATGCTCCCCCAGCAGCGTGAGCGACCTGACGCACAGGAGTGAACGGGAATATCGCAACTCTCCTTTATAAGACTCTGGTCTGTGCGTCTCCTGAGTCATTATCTCTGTGTTGAATCATCTGAGAGCTGCACCACAGAGGCTGGTGTGAGGACAACATCCTGCTCTCCCTCCACTTAATAGGAAGTGTAGTTCCTCCCAAAACTAGTTGTAGTCCTTCCAAAACAGACAGTATATCTCAAATTTGGCTCCGACATTAAGGCAACTTTCTGTCGTGCAGTAATTGCCTGCAGGTTGGGCTTGCGATTTTGGAAACTTGGAAATGCATACAAGAGGCTTTGATTGAAAAAAGATGCCACACCATTTGCCAGTCCAGGCAGAGTTGAAATATGCCGACAGCGATTTCCTTTTCCGGGTGATATATTTGCTTCTTGCCAATTTATCTGTCATAAGTAGTCATTTGTCTTTGTATTAATTCACAATGGCTCCTTTATTTCTCTTTAAGAAAACAGACATAATTCTTTTCAGAATCCTATCCTCCTGATCGCTGGCAAACATTAAAATGAACCAATATCCATACTCTTTTTACTTGTTTGTTTGACTTGCAGTCCTCACCTTCTGCGCGCTCCACCAGCTCTTAGTCTCCTTGTCATTATTGCTAGTCCACAGGGATTTGTCGGAGCAGGCTCTGTGATTTAGAGGTTTAACTGGTGCCTTTGGGGTTTCCCTGTGTTCTCTAAAAAGCCTATGTCTTCATCCAGATCCTTTTGGTATGAATTGTGCTGTTTTCCGATACTCAATACCAGGGGTGGGAAATTATTTTTCCCAAGGGGCCAAATAAGATGCATAAAATATTGTGGAGTGCCAAGACTAAAGGCTGAACTAAAGTCTGTGTAATATTAATTTAATATCATATACCATTTCGACACCCTCTCTGGCCCTCTATATATTCAGTATTTGAGCCACAGAGGACCAACATTTGATGACATTTTAGTCCCACAATACCCAAAACTAAAGATTTCTTTTGTTTTTGTCCACAATTCCCAGGCTCGATTTGGGAAACAAAACAGGCAAACATAGATCAAAAATGACCATTCTTTTACATTCTCTGATTCTGTAGACTTTGGGATAATTCAGATGAATATTTTAACTCTTGAGAGCTCTCAAAGAGTTAGATCTGGTTAACCAACTTTCCATATTTAACTTGAACTCTCTCAAGGACCAATGGTGGTCCCCGGACCAATGGTGGTCCCTGGACCACTGGTTGAAAACCACGGTACCCTTTCACAGGCCGGTCAGAGTCAGCCAAAGGGCCACATTTGGCCACCGGGCCGCATAATGCCCAGGTATGGTCTAGAGGTAGCAGATGTGCATATAGACACCCACTGTCCATATCTTTTGGCTGTGGTGCGGATGGATTGTGTTGTGTTGTGACAGATATTGGCACATGTGTGTGCCATGAGAAATAACCCAAGCTGCCACACATAGAAAGGTCACTGTGATTTGCCAGCCTTTCTAGAATGAATCCTTTTTTTATGATCACCATGTGTCAAAAGGCCAATTAAGTCATAGAATAGTAGTGATCTGTATATTATGTCTACTCTATGTAGTTGAGACAGGCTGTTGATTCAAGAAAAGAGGGTGCCATTTTTCTTTTGGTTCCTTTGTTGCTGTTTTCCAAAAGACCGACATGGTGAAAAGTATGTTTTGGTGTGTGTGTGCGTGTGCGTGTGCGCGCACACATCTCCGGCACTGTTCCGCTCTTTGTAAAAGACAATTATTTCATATTTCTAAGATAGATTATGTCCCCAAATCCCACAAATTGTTACACAGAATCTCATGTGCTCAAAACTGATCTGTCCCACATTTCATTTCATCCTAATTGTCTATAATTGGCTTTCAAGGTTTGCGGGATTGGCTAATTTTGAACAAAAGGCATCAAATGATGAACACAGAGTACAGTTGCTTGAAATCTTTAACACACTTTCATACTAGGGTGGCAAATATAACCGCACACTTTTCACACTGGCCTGTCATTTTCCATAGGCCTGTAGAAAAGGCCTGTAGAAAAGGAAAACAATCCATATTGGATTCATAGTGGTGCCCAGTGGGCTATGTGGAACGATGCAAGTTTTAAAAGTGTACATGCCCAATCAAGTAATTAAAGTATGTCTGTGTCACTTTTATGCCCATATATGGAGTTCTTTTGTAAGGCATTATGCAGTTGTCACAACAATAAGTGAGATGTCAGAACAGAGATGTCTTTTTACAGTCCATGGAAGTTTAGTGTTACAATTATACGTATGTCTAGTTGTTTCACATCAGGCCCAGCAGTATCTCCTTTTCGCTGAATGTGTTTGGGTATGGAACGAAGCCATCATCCAACCCTGTTTACATCCACCCCCAACAATACTATGTCACCCACTCAGATTTACTCTATCCACACCATAATGGATTCCAGAGGCCAATTAATCCACCACCACTGTTAGACATCCATCCTCTCCAGCTCCGAACTTAACATTCTGTCATTCCAGTGCATGCCGTGGTAAAGTTTTGGCCAGCAGAATTATTGCCTTTTAGCACATTACCAGCGCTATGCTAATGGGTGTGGGTCTGACAAACTGGATCGCTCATGTTTGTTTTATATCATTAATGGAGATATCAGAGATCGCCACTCGCAAGTCAACATCACGTTATTACACGCCCATTAGCTCTGCGAAGCATTTCTGCGGACAGTATTGGTTCATTGCGACATCTAATATGCGCTAAGAGGTCTCCGTGTTGTAATTCCTCTGTGATCCTTTAACAATCTGCTGCGCTGGAAGGAAGGAAGGAGCGCTGCGCTGTCCTCATATAACCTGCAGCTCATTCCTTGCATGCACTCATTTGCTAACATATTTTCCACCGTCATTCTAAAGCCTCGCATTGTTATCACTTCTTCTCTTCTTTGCCGTAATGACGAATATAAAGTCAAGTGATTCTTCATATCATCCACCTTCCTGTTATGTATATTATTATATTGATACTAAATTAATAAATACATCCATTTTTTTAACACGGTTTAAAAATGTTCCTTAAAAAAGCCTTTGAGTGCGGAATTGTCGTTTTAAGACAAGGAAACAAAACAAAGAAGTTTAATTTTAAAGGTATACTAGGTAACATTTTCATTAAACAAATCTTTATCTATTATGACTGGCATATTTGTCACATAAGCCATTCCCTGAATTTCAGCACTCAAAGCCCTAAATGTGTTTTTCATCGAAAACTGATGAGGGTACTATTTCCCGGGAAAATGCCGCCACACACATCGGATCGGTCCTTGATTATAATGGCCAATCAGAATGCGATTTAAAGTGCAAGGGATGCTGGGAAATGTAGGACTAAATCTAAAGACTGGCAGTGACCACCAGTCAAGGTCACCTAGTACTATCTACTAGGTTACCAAGGTTAGCTAGTAGGTTACCTAGTACTGCTTTAATGCAAAATATTTGTGGGTTTGGGGGAAAATTTGGATTTCTATCCCCATCCATCCATCGTGATTGTGTTGTGTAAACATCTTTAGACTAACAACAAAAAATAGCCGCCTGATGCAATTAGAGTGCAACAACAATCATAACATTCCAATAGCATTGTTTTGACTCAGATGGTGTGAGGTCTTAGCAGTATATCGTCATGGTTGGCTTGTTGCACCGTGGAGGCCTGGAGCTAGTGTAGGAGTTTGTAGGAGTGGAGCTCTGGTGTCCTCCCCGTAACTTATGTGCCCCAGAGCTCGCGGGACGCCCTAATGTACGTCGTACACCCCCACCAGCCAACCCACCCCAACTCACCCCGCTCTCCCCCTCAGTCTGCCTCCCCCTCCCTACTTCTCTCACGGCCCGGTCTGCACGCCATGCATTTGCCAACAGGATGTTTTGCTCTCTCAGTGCATGATCCTCGTGTTTGCACTCGCACCATGCAACGCATTCCAATCAGCACCAGATGCTCGCATGCATGATTTGCGGATTTTTGTGCGTCCGTTTTTTTTCTCCCACTGTTGTCTAATGTGTTACTTGTATTGTTGATGGTGCAGTAAGTGATGTTCTATAGAGAGAGAGAGTTAAGTAACAGCGATCATCCCTGTCTCTCTCCAGCTTATTAGTAAACAAAAATGCCTTTTCCGGAATCGGGATACTGTGGGCATGTTCAGAAATACCGCACCGGAACGCACTTGGCTATTAGTTTGCATTGCACAATTAACTCTGCATGCTATTTTCAAACAGACCCCACTTTATTTTATCCAGTAAGGAGAGAGAGAAGTGATGACACAGACAAAATAATGAGGAGGTGACAAATTGTAATCGATGCTCTTCTGATTGGGTGAAATTGGAAACCATACTAAAACACTCTAGAGGCTGTGACCTTTTAAACAAATAAAACACTAACACTTAACTGCTAATTATTACAAAACAATTTAGACATTTAGCTTGAATTAGAGAGGCTTACTTATTTAGAACAAGGGCAAGTGAAGTTCAAGTGCAAAAATACACAGCAAATTGAGCATTTAACTTGGAGCGTCTGTGTGTTTTTTTTTAATGGATCTATACTTACTCATTTAACGACATGTACCCTGGCGTTGCTATTATAAGGCGAACATTCAGCAAAAAATATGTCTGCAAGCTCACAGGGTAGCACGACTGGACTTGTATTTTGGCTATTTTTGGGTAGGGGAGAGAAGGGGGGACTCCTCAACAAATTAAATTGACTTTAAGAAGTGGTAAATTAGCACTTAAGATTTACAGAGTACTGACAAAGGCTGAGAAAAGATGCTAAACTATGCCACAGTGTTCTTTCTTTCTTTCTTTCTTTACATTCTAGTTTCTGATGCTACATTCTAGTTTCCGATGCTAGGTTCTAGTTTCTGATGCTAGATTCTAGTTTCTGATGCTACATTCTAATTTCTGATGCTACATTGTAGTTTCTGATGCTATATTCTAGTTTAAGACGCTAGCTTTTTGGTGTTTGATGTTCTTTCTTTCTTGCTTGCTTGCTTTCTTGCTTTCTTTCTTGCTAAACTTGTTTTTGTTGGTACTGGTGTTATCAACAAGTACAAGTGGGTGCCTGCGGGGTTGTGCCCTGTTGGTAGTGTTAGTTGCTCTGTTTTTGTGCTCGGTTTTAAAACCATCGCAAATGTCACAAATGTATTAGGTAGCAGCTATTCATCGGTGTCTCTCCACAGGCACACATCGTCCTACAGGTCCAGTGCAGGGTTTTGTTATTGTGTGTGCCTTGCATCATTTCATGCCAAAGTCCAGTAACTGTTTTTCTTTCCCTCCGTGCATAATGAGAGGTCCCTGTCGTCCGGCCAGCCAGCCAGGAGCTTTACAAGCTGACGACAGCTCCAATGATAGATCGATGAAATAATAATATGCTGAGTAGATTTCAAAGGCACACCGTTTTCTGGGCACATTTTGGCCCCTATTGTGTTCATGCATTCGGTGGTATGTTCAACATTAGCATTTTAATTTTTTACAAACTTCTTTTTTGCACTTTTATTCCTAGTCTGTTTCTAATTTAGGTCTGGCAGCAGAAGGACATTCTTTGAGGGATGTAGTTTTGTTGAGTTTTTATACAAACACAGAGGTTGGACAGAAAGAGATTGTATGTCTGTGTGCTTTAGGCCTTTCAGGTCGGGAATCTTGAGAGCAAGAATCTACACAATTAGAAAATGTAGAAGAATTGTTATTTCGACCAACATGTTGCCAATTTATCTCTCCTAAATTGTGGACAAAAACTTACTTTTGGGTCCGAGAGATTAAACTCAACATCAATGGTGGTCCTCCGTGGCTAAAATGCTGAATAAATGGTGGGGCCTGGTAAGAAAAAGGTTGAAAACCATTGCTGCACATAATTGTACATTTTTTTTTATGTAGCTATATAAATATTTGAAGTTTTTTCAGAAAACTTAGGTAAGCTAAATGGGTTAGTGGAGCAATATTCATTCTAATATAACTTTTGGATGTTCCCAGATTCATTTTGTGTTCGTTTGGGTATCTATCTCGCACTTTCAGGAGTTTCTAATGGAAAGCCCAGCTGTATTCATGAGAAAAGACAGATGAGGAGAGAAAGTGGTTTTGTGAGTCTATGGGATCTTGCTGGCTTCATGCTTTGTGATTGTTTTAGTTCTTAGCAGAAATCAGTTGTAACAAGGACTTTCCTAATCCCTTATTACTCCAGGCCACCCAGGAACCAGACCCTTTTAAATCAGGACTGTACTCTCCATCCTTATCTTTCCACTTCAATGCTGGACGGATGATAATGATCTGAAACCTAAAATCTGAGAGATAAATACTCCCACTAACTATCACCACCGACCGCATCAGCCTGATCTTTTCTCCTTTTCTTACTCTCGATCACAACTTTCCTTTGTGTGACTACTTTGGAGAAATTAAGATTTTCTGATACATACAATATTGTGGAGGGCCAAGACTACAGGCTGAACTAAAGTCTGCGTAATATTAATTTAATTTCAAGATAAAAGTAAGAATAAGACCAATCATTTGACACCATGCAGGGCCCTCTATTTATTCAGAATTTGAGCCACAGAGGACCACCATTTGATGGCATTTTAGCCCCACAGACTAAAACTAAACTAAAGATTTATTTTCTTTTTGCCTACAATACCAGGCTGGATTTCACAAACAAACCAGTCAAACATACAGATCAAAATTACTTTTACATTCTCTGATTGTGTAGACCTTGGGCTAATTCAGATGATGAATATTCTAACTCTTGAGAGTGTAAACATGAAACCAAATGGACCCGCAAGGGTCCATTTGGTTTCATGTTTACGCTCTCAAAGAGGTACACCTGGTTAGCCAACTTTCCATATTTAACAGTTTTCGTGCCGTGGAAATGAATCTACGTCACCCGTTATCATTATGATTTACAGTAACAACTGATGCCGCCGACGTTAACGCTACTATACGTGACGTTACTTACCGGCGCCGGTTTAATACGATCCCCATGCTAACAGCAGCTAGCAGCGACCGCGGCGACCATTGCTAGACCATAACAAGGGACGGACTAACCCGGAACCAAAAGTGTGTGTCCGTCAACTAACTTGTCCGTCGGGAAACATGGACCGAAATATGACTTTTAGATGAAAATCGCTGGCACTGGCGACCTCCAAAAATATGAAAAAGGGCTGGCACTGAGAGAGTTAACTGGAATTCTCTCAATGACCTCTGGTGAAATTAAGTACTTACGTACTTAATTTCTACTACTTTGGAATACTTTGGAATTTCTAGTACTTTGGAGAAATTAAGATTTTCTGACCTGGTTAGGTGTGGTGGAAAAAAAAAAAGTGCATAACTTACTGTACCTCACTTCAGTGTCTTGAGATGTGCTACCTCCCATTGTTGTTACTGTAAGTTACGCCCCATAACAGAGTGTTCAGACATTGCTCCCGGTGCAGGGAAAGCTTAGCACAAATTGGAGCCACTCTTCATTGTGGTGACGTCCATCCAGTATTCTGTTAGTAATTTGGTGTCACACATAGGACGAAAACAACAGTTTACTTCACTCAGTCAGTGCGCATAGCTCTCATGTGAACACGATGCTATAAATTGTTTCCTTTTATACGCATATGCACTTGTGAAAACTGGATTTTGACATAGAGTGAGTTTAGCAGAAAAACAGAATACCACCCATGACTTCAGAGTGTTTTGTGCTGTGTGTTAAAGCATGCGTTGACGTGTTGATTTCAGCACTCCGTCGTCCTAAATGAGGACGTGCAACGCATTGAGAAGCACGTACAGTACAAGCACGACGGAAGGCCGACTGAAGGCTACCAGGCCAGCAGGGCTGGAATTCATCCTCCGTCCAAGCAAAGTGTTGGGCCGTTTACGCTAGTATTTCACTTGGAAAACGTTAAAACATTATTGCTGATATACAGCGTTCTCAGGACTCCAGCCCAGGCTACTCCCATTCTAAACAATGATCCACATGGAGATAATAATTTGTTTCCATTGTCGATATGGGGGGAAGGGGGGACTATTTGGCGTAGACTGTAGTGTTATGATGTGAGATGTGCTGGCCTTTACCGTGGGTAAGGCAAAGGAAGGTCCTCATGTGAAACAGCTGTGGAGTAGGAAGGGGCTGGTTTACCGTGGGAGCCTGTAGTGTAGCATGAGTAGTGTACATGTTGTAATGCATAGGCATTACCAGTGTTGGGCAGTAATGGATTTTAGATTACATATTACTGTAATATTATTACTTTTGCTTCCAAAAAGTAAAGTAACGAGATTACTCTGCAAAAATGGGTAATAAGTAATGCATTACATTGCAAGTAACGCCAACTTGAATGCAAAATGCAAAAATAGAAACAAACAGTTGAATGCAAAAATAGAACAGATTTACAAGCTATCGGCAGGTATGTACACTACAAAGTTATGTTATGTACACTACAAATCGCTTGCTGCGTCATTTTGTATTTTATTCTTAAATACAAGACTTCAACTGTCTTTGAAAACAATTGTGAGACAAATTTTGAAATCTGGTTTTGTTAGTTGCAGGTCTGTTTTGTGATTCAAGGTTAAAATGTTCCCATTGCTTCTGTCTGCTCCTTTTATTTATATATTTTTTTATCTAAGAAAGACATTTACAATATCGGATTTTGTTGGCTTTGTTTTCAGGTGCAGTTTGTGGGATTGGAGACTGTTATTATTGCAATAAATTGGATTCAGTTCTAAAAAGAGCTCGCTAAACAGATTATGTTGGGAAAGTAATAACTTCCCCTTGGGGAATGTAATATATTGCTCTTCGATTCCAGTAATGAGTAAAGTAATGATATTACTTTGTCTAAGGGGTAACGCGTAAAGTAAAGAAGTTACTTACCTAAGTAATATTGACCAACACTGGGCATTACAACATCACGATGCGGGGTCATGCCGTCTGGTCTGTTTTGCAAAAGAAAAGCGTGTTTGGCAGTGGTCATTAATTTGCCATGTTTGAAACTTTTTAAAATGTGGTGTTGATAAGAGTAAAGTCATAACACACCCGGGGTTCAAATAACTGTTGTCATACCATACAGAACTGTGTACCTGAAGACAGCCAGTGATATGCTCTTCCTGTACAGACACATAGATATACAGTACATTTAGAGCATTTTTATGATAGTCATTGATACTGTGGGGCTGTACTGTATTTGTTCAACCTCAGATGCGTACAGAACATTCTGTCTGACACCATGATCAGCTTTCAGTTACTGTGAAGAGAAAACTACTCTAAATACAACCGTGAAGCCTGCTTTTGCACTGTATATATCTCTAATCTGAATGAGGGACGATTTGCGTTCTAAAGGTTCCTGGTTGTAATGAGTTAAATCCAGCAAAATCACTGTACAACAGACGGGTGTCTGCGGCCAAATACATAGCATTTTGTTGTTGTTTTTTTGTGTAGAAAATATTGGGCAGAACTAATCGGCCTCAATGTTCAGTGGGTTAAAACTACGTGAAAATGGTGTCTACTACAAGATCACAGTTTGTGACCTCATTGAAGAATGATCCTTCATTACAGTGGCAGCACAACGTATAATTCTACTGTATGCTTTGTACAGATTTCAGTCAACACTAATCTGTTTCCAGACACCTCATCCAGGCCATTCATCACTCTAAAAAAGCTGATATGTCTTGGACGTTAACTCTGAATTAAAAGCATTGTTCTCTGCAGTTGAAACATAGCGGGGATTTTGGTCCACCTAATCATAACATCACATTCTTCTCATTACACAGAGAGCAGTATCCATGACAGTAAGAGAGCCATACCAGCTCCACTGCTGAGCCAGACCTTCTCACAGCATTAAATCCATACAGAGTACACTGACTGAAATGCGTCATTAACCATCCATCCCAGCACACCAGCTCTCCCAAATGAGCACTAGATCGATCTCCTCGGACTCGCACTCACGGTTTTATGTGTTTAGCAGTACGAGAGAGCAGCATGCCCGCCGCAGTCCAAAGGACTTGCAGCTGTGACGGTGAGACAAAGGCTTGACTGCTGTGCTGTGATGGTTGGCTCACTGTCCCTGTTCCACTTACTAGACCAGATGAGGGAGCTCCTCCATGCTTTTCTCTCCTTCCCTCGAAAGTTGCTTTTAAGACGTCAGAGACCACTTACTAGTCCGCTCATTGCGGGTTGAGTTCATGTGGGTTCTACTATTAGCCAAGATTCAATGTATATACTCCCATTTCATGATGGTTTTGCTTGCTGATAAGAACGGATAAGAACACATGTTCTTGTTGGAAAGCGATGCCATGATTGTGATGATTGTGTAACCAAGTGCAAATCAGTCATTATACATTATACAGGGATGTTGTTTGTTTTTTGTGCAGTAGCGTTCAAACGAGGTGAATTCACGTCTAAATATGCTATTACCATCGTCCATTACCAGCTACCATAAACTGTTCAAATATTTTCACTGGGTTCCGTCAATTTATTGCATAGAAGCTGTAACCCAAGCAAAGGGATTATAGAAAATCACTGGGAACGGTCTTGTTGAAGTCCGAGAAAAAAATGAGTGATATCAATAGAGCGGGGCCAACCACAACACCCTCAGGAATGGTCCATCCACAAATCTCCGATCATAATAACGTGAAGATTCGGCCTGACACTTCCTGGACTCCACCATGCATGGTTTTTGGCTTTGTTACTCTTTACGCTGCACTGTGTGTTTAACATTGAACGGCTCAAAGTGGTTATGCTGTACATTGTTTTTCATTTTCTTTCTCTCTCTCTTACAGCTGCCTCTGAGGGTCGAGTTAATGGCGGCGAGGATTTCTTTCAGAAGGTGAGTGCGTAGTCTGCCGTCAGATTGGCCTTGCATTCACTCTTGCATTCACATCCCAGTATGTTCCCAAAATCCATAAAATCCATAAAAATCCAGATCCTCAAAACAGAAAGAGTGTTCTAACAAAGGGGTTTTCAACAGGTGGTCACCAAATGTACCCTTATAGATTTGTAACTCTTGAGAGCGTTAAAATGAAACCAAATGGACACTCAGGGGTCCACTCTCAAGAGTTAAATAATATTTAAACATCTGGATTACTTCATTTTCAAGAGTTTACACAATTAGAAAAAGTAGAACAATTCTTATATTTTGCCAGTTATCTCCTAAATTGTGGACAAAAACTTGACAATCCTTATTTTTTGTGTCCAAGAGACATCAAATGGTGGTCCTCCGTGGCTAAAATGCTGAATAAATGGTGGGCCCTGGTATGAAAAAGGTTGAAACCCTTGGCTACAGACACTGGTTAAAGGGGAACTCATTAATATACCTTAGAGATGTTGGGTGAACATGATAAAAAAAAAAAAAAAAAATCCTCCAATTCTGTATTTCCAAAAAAATGGAGGTCTGAAAAAAATCATTAACATGGTGAAATACATCTGATGACATCATCAAGATGTATCTCACCATGTTAATGATTTTTCTTTCAGACCCCTTTTTCCTGAGAGGGTACAAATGTGAACCAAATGGAAATTTCTAAAATGGGTGGAGTTCCCCTTTAAGGGAGCAAATCAAGGTCAACGCACCGTAAAACATCTCCTCTGTCCTGAACATGCAGTGCAGCTGCCTGTATGAGCTAGTCACACATGTATGGAATAGATCTCCTGACCAATTAAAGTTTAGTATTTTTCTTTCCCAGGGAAAGAACGGGAAGGCTTTATCTGCCAAGCGCTGTCTCACTGTAGTAGTCATTGTTGCAAACATAATGAGGATTGGCTGGTCGATATACACTGAAAAACTACTGTAGAGCGAAGAGGTTGGTTTCGCGGTAAGAAGTCCCCAGGATCCGATATGGTCTTTGAGGTTGTTTTTCTTTCTTCCGCAGAATATTTTTTTCTGTTTAAAACAGACAGAGCAGCATATAATAATCATCATTCATCAAAGAATTGTGCATTATACTGATTTTATGCCCACAAAAAAGATCAAGCAGTATGAGTTGACATCTCGTGTGGGTGTTCAGTAACTGATGACCCTTGTGGTGCGTTTTCCCCTCATCTTGTTTTGATTTTTTCCCCCCAAAACCATCTTGTGTGATTGATGCAAGCAAAGACAGCATGTGCAAGTATATTTATACAGTCTATTATATTGGTTAGGTTATGTACTTTTAAAGGAGAAATTCACCCCAAAAAATACTTCTATCGTTGACTACTTACTTACTTACTGAATGAATGAATGAATGAATGAATGAATGAATGAATGAATGAATGAATGATTTTTTTATGAATGAATGAATGAATGAATGAATGAATGAATGAATGAATGAATGAATGATTTTTTTATTAACAGAGATGAGAGTTACAGTAGGCCTACAAGTCAAGTACACACTGCTACAAAACAGCTTGGAGAATTACAGTACAATTCAAGTACAACTACATCAAATCTGAAAAAGCTGATTGGACACACTAGTTAAGCATACATTTGTTTACAATAGTGGCCAACTTGTTCATTTCATTAAGGCATTCAAATACCGTAGATACAAAACAACTACTTCAGTAAAATCAGAAGCAGCAAATCATGGAGGTAAAATCATAGTGGAGGTAAAAAGGGAAAAGAGAAATGTACAAAGAGGAGAGGCGGGGTGGGTGGAGGGATTTTATATACATTTTTTTATATACATTTTTGTTTTGTTGAGACCTACCGTAATTGAACTTTGATGGCAGTTATTATTACGTAGGTGTTCCTGATCATTACATGAAGGTAAAAACGCCCTTGCGCCTGAGCTCAGCTCACTGGGTCCTGTTTAAAAAAATCTGGTTTCCTGAATGAGCTTGCAACTCCCTCTATAGTCTGTTAATGGGCTGTAATGAAATGAATGATGGACAGTGGTTTGTTTTAGCGTTCTCCTTTTGTCTATTTTCCGTCTCTTATTTTCTGTTTTGGAGGTCAGGAAGCTGAGTTAAAATGTCAAAGCGAGAGAGGCAATTTAACTGTCCCCTCCGTCTCCCCGAAGTCGTGCTCGGAAAACCCAGAAATGCAAACCATCAGGCGCCATCAAATTCCACTCGACGGGATTTTAAACATGAACTCTGGATGTGTTTGGTCTCGGCCTCTTGCTTTGGTTTGTGGAAAACAGTGGTGTTTAAAGCTTAAGATATCCACTGACAAGGCTCAGGCGCACTCAAACAAAGTCAGCTGACACACAGTGTACGAGTATAGACAGCGCTGGGGGCTTTGCCGTGGCTAGTGGTGCTTTTAAAGCCTCCGAATTGGATACTTTCACAGCTCTTTTGAAAGGATGGTGCTTATTAGAGGTTAAATTGGCAATAATTATACATTAGAGCGCAGCTGTTATGCTTGGCAGCCTGGGAAGTGCCGCGCTGAAGTCATGTTTTTATTGTAGAATTTCCGTCTGGTTAACTCTGCATAGCTTGCCCTCTGATAGCATGATCGACCGTACTGTACACGCCCAGTTTAAGACGGGAAAGCACACCCAGACCCTGACATCAGGATCTGAGAGGATCATTTTTCGAAAAAAAAAAAAAAGGAAAAAAAAAAAAGTAAATGGATGAGGTGTGCAGAGCGAGTGCCTTGAAGTTGATGAAAGTGGAAACTTTTAGTTGGTCCCCTTCCTATACTTCGAAACCGCCAACACTCGCATGCACGCAAATGTGCACACATATGCAGGCACACACACGTGTGCGCTCGCTAGGGCATTAACCAAACATGTTTTTTGGTAGTCGAATCGAATACTTTGGTAGTCGAATAATTTTCGACTAGTCTATAGTGATATATATTTGTTTTTCATCCAATAAAAACATGCGATTCTGGGCTTCTTATTGAAACAGTGCCTGCATATTACACTATTGTAACCCAGTTACAGTATGACATGAAAAATAAGCAATGAACCAACAATCACTACCAACACCACAGCACACCACCATTATGTCTGCTGTAGAAAAAAAAAATATATATATATATTAAAAATGATTATTGGTGAATAACAAATAGTGAACTAATAGTCGAATAGTGGTTTCCTAGTCGAATAATCGAACAGTCGAATATTTAGTTAATGCCCTGGCGCACGCTCTGCACACACACATTGACACAAATATATTATATAATAAACATGTGATCATCTGTGAAGCTGTACACAAATATATGTAACACTTTCAGAGTTTACGAGTGAGATTTGACTGTAGGCCCACTATTTGCTTCTAGACAAAGACGTGTAGAGTTCAACAGTTGACTATTGAGAGGGAAAACAAAACAATCCACCGCTACAACACACTCTCCCTGGTCTGGTCTCTGTGGTCAATCAGCCCTCTCTTACTCACTGTCTGTTTGACTTCCTTTGAGTCCAGCGCTCCAACGTTTTTATAATGGAGAGCAGGCAGTCCGCCCTGCTTGTCCAACACTTTCTTCAGTCACTGTAAAAGCAGCGGTGGGATCGCTGAAACGCTCAAAGCGCCACAGCTGAGGAGTGAACCCAACGTCAATCCCTGCAGTGTTGCCAACTTGGCTCAGAAACTAGCATCAGAAACAGAAACTAGAAACTAGTCAGAAACTAGAATCAGGTGTCAAATAGAATATATTCTTAGATTTGCGCATCATTTTCACATTAAAAAATAACTATACCACTCGGTGGTATAGTTAGTTGTGTGTGTGTGTGTGTGCGTGCGTGCGCAACTGCGCGTGCAACGCCGTGCATGCTTGCTTGTATGTGCTCCAGCACACACTCCCAATACAAATCATACTATTATATTACTATATTATACTATTATGACTATACTATTTGTCACTATATTTAGCTTTTTTCCAGACCCCCCTAGCACCAAAATTAGTGAAAAACTCCTTGCGGAAAATCTAGTGCTTTCTTGCTGGTGAGTTGGGGCGAAATTGGTTGACAGGCCAATCTGACGACAGGCAGGATAAAACCCCTCGTTTTTCATCATTTTTCCTCCTACGATTTTTCCTCCTATCTTGGAGTCCTCCTTCCTTCCTAGAAAGGACCATTGGTAACCAAATGGACCCTTTTAGATCTGTAACTCTTGAGAGCGTAAAATGAAACCAAATGGACCCTTACGGGTCCATTTGGTTTACATTATATTTAATTAAATCTGAATTACCTAATTTTCAAGAATCAACACATTTAGAAAATGTAGAATAAGTTCTATTTTGACATTTTGACAACATTTTGCCAGTTATCTCTCCTCAATTAGTCGGAGAGACTAAACTCAACATCAAATGTTGGTCCGTGCCGTTGAATAAACAGTGGGCCCTGGTATGAAAATGGTTGAAAACCCACTGCTCTAGCGCATTCTAGTGCATTTTGGAAGTGCCACTACTAGTGCATTTTGGATTCTGGCAGTTGGCAACACTGCGTCAATCCCTGTGGCCCTGCAGAATCTCTCTCTTCCCGTACATGCTCCTCTCCTTCCTCTGTCTTTGTCTCTTTCAGTCCCCCAAACACACACACACACACACACACACACACACACACACACACACACACACACACACACACACACACACACACGCACAGTTTTCTTATTGTCTTCTCTCTGTCTGTTGGACAGCTAATGTACGGAACAGGGGATTTTTTTTTCCTGGGTAAAAAACAAAAAGAAGGGAGAAAAATCCGTGGGAAAATTGATCTGGCACTGCAGATGCTTGTTTTGAATTTCATTTCGCAACCCTTTGATACTGTAGCTCAGTTTGTAGAGGACTGTAGTTTGAAAATGAATTTCACTCACCCGGGACTAGTGGGTGACCAATCAGAGCCCACTACCCAAAGTGAGACCTTTTCTTTGCTGTGACGACGTTGGAACTTGGAATCGGTTTGTAACCGGCCCCTGGAAATAATCTTTTACATCAAAGTTACAGACTAATTCCACACAGTGATATTAGTCATCTGGCTCTGCCAGGCTAATGCAGTTTTTGTTTATCTTTCTAAAGCCTGAGTTACATGCGGTTGAGAACGCCATGGGTGTCAGGCAGACGTGCACTGGACAAAAAGACATTCCATATGCTCAAAACGCCTTGTGGGCTCCATTTTTGTTACATGCTAAACCCGTTATCCCAAATCCCTTATTTCTTTTTTACTATTTTGAAAAACCTTTTGGAATATTTCAACATGTCAGTCTATTAACACGTTGTGAGCTAGTAGACTGGCCATTTGAACTACTGAAAAATGTTTTTTTTAATAGATTAAAAAAGGCAAAGAAGGGATGAGGGGTTTAGCGGATGAGGGGTTTAGTGGTAACGAAAATGGAGTCCTGTGAGTCTTGTGCACTAACTGATATTGGTTCTGTGCATGACGTGACTGAACTAAATATAATTCAGGTGTAACTGTTGGCATGGCATGGCATGGCATGGCGTGCACCACTGGGGATGTAAGCCTGTGATGATCTGAAAAGAGAGACATTGTAGAGACAGATCAGAGAGAGAAGCTTTGGAAAGACTTTGAGGTGACGGATCCTCTTGGGTCCAGAGCCAGCACCCTTCACTCGCCCCAAACATCCATTACTCTGTTCCACAAAGGGGTTTGTGGTTCTGTAAATAATGCCAGGCATGACATACATACACGTGCCAATGCGCTCAGATCTCAGCCCAGACAACAACGAAAAAAAAATAACAGCTTCATTAGCAAACCCCGAATTATCATGTACAATTTGTCACGCCGATGGAGCGGAGATGGAACCTTAAAACGGCCATGATCGTACGTTTGGTTTGCCAGAAAATTAAAGCCAGTGAGAGGGAGGAGAAAGTAACGAATTCCGAAAAAGATTGGATAACTATAGTGCTGCTATCACAGCGGAACTCAAAACAGTTATGTCGGTTTCAAAGTTTATTGGCTGCACATACTGTAAATCAGTTCCTCGTGTCCGAGTGCCGAGTCTCCTCTTCCTGATGCGTTTAAACAGTAGGATGTTTTTGTGCAGGTGACCTGGTAAATGCAGGTTACCCTCGCTCTCAGGGCTTTGCATACATACGGTTAGCTCTGCCCTAAGGAAGAGAGGTCTACACCCCACAACCACAGAGCGCATGGTAGGAGTTGAAATCCCATAGGGATGGACATGGCTTATTGTGCAGCTCAGCTCCCATTTCTGCCTTTTCCGCGCACACACACATACAGTACGCACACGCGCGCACACACACACACACACACACACACACACACACACACACACACACACACACACACACACACACACACACACACACACACACACACACACACATGCACACATATCCCAGCTGAATCAACAGCTGTAGCATTGCAGGACAAGACAGGAAGCAGGTCTTATACTCCTGCCATGTTGTTTGCTGTTGTGCCCCCCAACTACCCCCCCCCCCCCCAACACACACACACACACACACACACACACACACACGCACCCACGCACACACAGGGTCACGTGTGTGTAACATATGTGCTATATTTCATGGCACATATGTATGGTCTTAATGACATCCTGTTCGATTTGAGTTACAGCCCATGTGCACATGTCTAGTACCTGCACCCTAGCACCTCACCATGAACCAAACGTCTCCTAACCCGGGGCGGATCTAGGCATGGGCATGGGGGGGCAATGCCCCCCTAAATACCCAGTCTGCCCCCCACACACGATGGCAAGCAAAACAACCCAAGATATTTCAAATTAAAGTGCTTATATTTAAAATGATGTGAAACACTACTACTGCTACTAACTAACTACAGCTGTGACACCACTAAACCAACAGCATTTCATCATTGAAAACAGAAAACTCTCTCAGTCAGACCTTTAGCTTTATGCATGCTGCGTGTCTGTTGCAACTTCAACAACAACTGATGTTGCTATTGATGCTTTACTTGACTAATAAAAGTCCTGTAACCGAAAATGGTATGGGGGCGCCTTCATCGCCCGTGGCGCGAAGCGACACGGGCGATGAAGCCGCCCCCATACCATTTTCTCTTGCCCCTCCAACATGTTCTCTTGCCCCCCCAAATGGCACACGTTACATCTGCCCCTGCTCCTAACCCCAAGGTCTGGCCATGGAACAGATCTCAAACACACACACACACACACACACACACACACACACACACACACACACACACACACACACACACACACACACACACACACACACGTGTGTATATATACTGTATGTATATATTCATATGCATTTATTCCTTTCAAAACAGGGCAGAGTGGTGGAAGAGAAAAGGCAGAATGGAACGTTAAATGTATAGTTAACCTAATTTGTGCAATTATCTTGACCTATTGGAAAGGTATTTGACGGCCTCTTCATAAAAATAAACGCCATCCACCCTTTTCAAAAGGGTGTGTGGTCTGCTCTGCCAGAAATCACTCCCATCTGCGGGCTGCTGCCAAAAACAGCATCACAGACAGGAAACAAGTTCCACTGAACAAAACCCTATAGAAAAAGTCAAGAGGGCGGCAGGAATATGTTAAGTCTCCTTAAGAAAAATATATAATTGCATTTACCTGTATCAACACACGGCTGTCATTTTCAGCGTAAGCACCATCATTCCACCTACTGTATTCTTACCTTCTGCTTCGTATTAACTACATTTCCATATTCTTTCTTGCACATGATTGGAAATGATTGGATCTAAACTAGACTAACAATGTATGCAGGCCTGCTTTGATACAAGCCTTCCTTTGCTTTATGACATATAACAGCTGTTGGATAATTTCATCTTTAAATATATTTAGTAACATTGTGGCTTACCCCCATCTTTTGTTGCTATTGATTTTTTTTTTTATTGTTGTTGCTTAGGGTACATATTATATATGTGGTACAATACGTTTTTTTGGGTTGTCAAATAAAAGACACAACAGTACAAGACATCAAATGACAGGAAAAACATCATTGGTGGGATCGATGACCATCAGAGATTAGGGGAAGTTAGTCAACGTTGACTTTTCACCTTTCTATACAAAATGATCAACTCCTGGTTGTTCAGAAAAGTCAGTTCTTTAGCGCCCTCTACTGGTCAACATTTCAGAATCCTCCAATCACAGCCCTCCTTGGTATCACCTGATCCTTTCTCCTAGACTCCCACAGATAAGCTTTTCTGAAACCATGGCTGCTGCTGCTTAATGGCAGTGGACAAAAACAGGGATTTTTTAACTTTTATTTCACTAAATGAACATTTTGAGTTGGGTGGCAGTTGGGTGAAAATGATTCAATGCAAACTAAGGGGGCTTTTTTCTGAGAGTGTACAAATGGAACCAAGTGGACCCGCTAGGGTCCATTTGGTTCACATTTGTACACTCAGGAAAAAATGAAAATGGGTGGAATTCCCCTTTTAATGGGAGGTGTTGCCTGTTATGTGTCTCATCATGTTGCCTGTTGATGTTGACATTGCGAGTTGATATTGATCAAAATATTGCTAGTGTAGCAGGGCCTTAATAGTGAAAGATGCAGTTTCACCATAGCAGCCAATCCTAGACATGCAGAACATACTGTATACTCGACTGTAATCATAAACGGCAAGGAATGGCATCCACATTTTTGTAACCTTGCTTGTGTATTCTGTCCGTTTGAGACTTTTATCACTGATCAGTATACCTTTTTTTTTGCAGAAACCATCTGTCTTTGGTGGGAAGGAAGGGCCCTTCTGGTCTCTGCAGAGCAAGACATAATTATTTCTAAACTGGTTGAATATTCTTTCCCAGTTGTCTAGACAACCACCAATTAAATATATTTCCCCAGAAATTAGTTATTACTGGACACTGCCAAAAATGATGCAATACCACATCTATCACACATACTGTAGAGGGGACTGCTGGGTAAAATGTTACTAAGTTCAGATTTAGATCAAGGCAATCTGTGCAATAAAAAATGATTCAATTTATAATTTAAATTGAATCAATTGGTACAACACCTTTTAATTAAACTCTTCTGAGAGTTTGACACAGTGTTGAATTTCGTTTGCCCTGGGTAATAATAATAATACTAATGGTTTCAGGGAATCGGGCAACATGCCATTGTGACATAAAACAGAAAGCTCTGCTTTGAGCCCATGAGACTTATTAAAAAAATAAAAAAAAATCAGGGAGGTGAGGGAGTAAATTGTGGGAGGGGGTGTAGAGGAATTCCTGGACATCACCACCAGGAACATAATGTTCCAGAGATGTGGTGTTTTTGGATCATGCAGCTGACAGACAGGCAGAGTCAACATGTGACTTTTGACGGTGGGGGTCTGGAGAATCTGATTTAGCTACAGGGGGTCATTTTTGATGTATTGTTCCGTGTATGACGCTCTCATAGATTCCTCAATAGTGAAGGCAGTGGGAGGGGATGTCATGTAGATTATAATCAATCCTGTCTAGGTCTAGCACTTAACTCAGGAAAACAGGTCTTATCAGATGTTGGTTTGAAGGAGTCTATGTTTTGCTTGTGTGAAAAACTATAGCAGGGCTGGAAAACACTGGTAAACTGACTGTAGTGTTGTAGTGGGACTTTTAGAAGTGGGGGAACGCCTCTTAAAGGGGAATTCCACCAATTTTCTTTTTTTTTCCTGAGAGTGTACAAATGTGAACCAAATGGACCCTAGCGGGTCCATTTGGTTCACATTTCGGGTCCATTTGGTTCACATTTGTACACTCTCAGAAAAAAGGAAACTCATTAACATCTTGATGATGTCAGATGTATTTCACCATGCCAAATATTGTTTTTCAGACCTCTATTTCTAGGAAACACAGAATGGGGGGGCTTTTTTATCACATCCACACAACATCTCTAAGGTATATTAATGACATAGTAAAATATTGAAAATGAGTGGAATTCCCCTTTAAGGCACGTGCACACTTGCATTTGCATGCGCATTTGCGTGCACCTGCGAAACACAGAGACACACTATTAAAACAAGTATAGCATATTGAGAAATATTGTTTACAATGCATAATTGTATTGATGAAAGTAAATGACAAGACAAAAAAAACATACGGTAGGCCTACTTTTTCCCCTAAAATATTTTAGTTGTGTGAGAAGTGGGGGGAAGCCGTCCCCCCGCGCCCCCCCTCCACTACACCCCTGACTGACTGTGAATGCTAACCGCTTCCTGGTACGAAGTTATGTGAAAATAGGCAATCGGAACGCCTCATTAAACACTGCTATCCTCAGTGTTTGTTAGTTTGAGAGAAATATGATGTTTTTATATGAAAGTGGTCAAAGCCTGAATCGTAAAAAATCTGGGGGGGTGACAACATTGCAAAAATACTGTATCCCAACCCTTACCCGAAGCATGAATTAGACTTGAACTGAAAATGCTAGTGATGATACTAGAGCCGGGGTTTTCAACGTTTTTGTTACCAGGGCCCACCATTTATTCAGCATTTGAGCCACGGACTAAAGATCTCAACAGCCTCAAAATTAAGGCCCGGCCCTAATAGTTCAGGCCCGGCCCGCCCCGGCCCTACTAAATGGAATAGATTTTAGGCCCTACCCGGCCCTAAACTGTCGGGTTTGGGCAAATTTTGAGAATTCGCCACCGATTAAAAAATGAAATGGCAATAAGCACCATCTTCATAATAGGTAAATACAGAAAATAACTATTATTCTTACTATAGTAACATAATATAATATATGTTATATAATATATGTTATATTGCCGCAAGTTTGACTCCCGATCCCAACCTGGCCTTTGACACGCATCTTCCCCCATTTTCTACCCTTTCCTATCATGCTATTAATAAAGGCAGAATAGGGCAAAAAAAGGGGTGAATGTTTAGGCCTGCCACAAGGATGCATAACAATATTATCTGAAGATATACAGTGTATCTTCAAGTCAGTGATAAATTAATAAAAGATGGATTTAAATTTATTGCAGATGTGAAAGTCTGCCATTTACAGGATCACTGGCTGTTATCCGCGCTATTGGATGTGAAGTGCTTGGGATAAAGGCTCTAAATGCAGTTACCACTATGAAGTGTCTGAAAGAGAGAGGTGACCATTGTCCCTCTTCTATTGAAAATAGGATGTTGGAGTGCGTTAGTGTGTAGACACCTGTTGTGACTGCAGTGCCACAGGCAGGGATTGCATGACCATGAATCCTTGGAACGATTCCATTACGGTGCCATTAGAGACAGATAATGCTCCAGGACCTGCTTCATGGGCTCATGTCCCAGTGAAGTCTGCAGTATGACAACCAGACACATTTCTCACTAGTACAAAATGTGTTTGAATGTATTCGCTTTTTGTTTTGTTTAAAAGGACAGAGGACATCACTAATTTTTCGAAATGCATTCCAGTGTTAAGATATTATTTTATGGTCAGCATTTATGGTTGATTATACCTGTGGTCTCCCATTGCTTTTTTGCATATGATTGTAGATCTGATATATTTGAAAATGTATGGGGGTGGAATACAGCAATGCCCCCGGGGCTGCGCTCGGCCATATAATCCACACTTTGAAAACCTGTGGATTATATGGTATGTTTTTAGAAAGTCAGTGAGGCTTGAAGGGCCTTCCACTCAACCATCAGGGTCTGAAAGAGTCTGTAGCAGCAGCAGCAGAAGGAGAGAGTGAAGTCTGTCGCAAGAAGAGGTCATCCAGAACAGCTTTCAGCCCCTCAGGAGCTCCACCTGTCACAATGAGTTGCAGGGGATACCAAACACATCAGGACACTTCCAGAGGCGCATCGGGAGGAATTTAGGCATTTCCCTTGGTGATTCATGCATCGATTCAGAATACACAGTGTTGTCTTGACTTATGTGGTTGCTTTTGCCTCCATATTGATGTGAAGAAGCACTGTTGCTTTTTGTAATAGTTCCAAAATAATAGTGTCAATTGTGGATTTCTGTTACGCGTCTAAGCTGCACCACACGTCTAAGCTTTAAAATCAGTTAATTAGATGAAATCGTGCAAAACACGAGGGCAAAATAACCATGAATCTTCTACATTCTTTGGTTGTGTAGACTTGAGCTAATTCAGATGATGAATATTTGAAATACACTCTCAGGTCCATTTGGTTTCATTCTTATGCTCTCAAAGAGTTACATCTGGTTAACCAACTGTCCATCATTTAGTCTGAGGACCAGCGGTTGAAAACCCCTGGTGTAGGAGGCTCATACACTGCTGCTGTTGGTTAGGATTAGCACGGTGTCTCTCTCGGTCACATTCGGACCATGTGAGTTTTACGTGACTCCTTGCATAACACCGTGGACCCCTGGGGATACTTAAGCAGCGGCCACAGCTCATATAATGGGGCTAAAGTGGTCCTCCTAGGGTCCCCCCAGGCAGCTCACGTGGCCAGAGACGGCCAGCCAGACCTCTCATTTCTCCTCCACCCTAAAAACACGAACCCCTGGTATGCGTTAAAATAAACAAGCACGATAGGACCTCTGTGAAAACAAGGAAAAGTGAAGGACAAGGACGGATCCATCTGGACTTATTTTCTGTGAGGCCTGGCTTGTTCTTGAATTAGAGGGGATTTGAACACAGACTTTTTTTCCCCTGCAAAAACTGCAAAAAATTGGCAGCGTTGGTTGGATTTTTAGCTGGTTTCAAGAATGACTTGTTATTATACGTTTACTTGAAGCAAATGAAATGAGGACATCTGATGTGTCTTCAGTCAGCTAAATGCTTTGCTGGTGCAGTAAGACAGGTTGCCGGGGACCACCAGTGGTCCCTGAGAGGATTCCAGGTAGGCTAAATGATCCAAAGTTGGTTAACCAGTTGTAACTCTTTGAGAGTGTAAACATGAATGTTTACACTCTCAAGAGTTAAAATATTCATCATATGAATTAGCGCACGTCTACCAAACTAGAGAATGTAGAAGGTTAATGGTCATTTTGATCTGTATGTTGGACTGTTTTGTTTTCTCCAAACTACAAAGGAAAGTTTTTGTTTTGGGTCTGTGCCTGGGGCTAAAATGTCATCAAATGGTGGTCCGTGGCTCAAATTCTAACTGGGCCCTGGTATGAAAAAGGTTGAAAACTACTGTAGTAAGATGATGTCACTAGATAGAGCCCAACAACACGTCTCAATGCATGTAACCACTTGAGTAATCACTTGAGCTCAGGTTTTTTCTGCAGGTTGAGCTCAGGTTTTTTCTGCAGGTTGGTTAGGCAGAGCAGAGTGGACAGCTGATGTTCCCTCAGGGTTCAGTCAGGCTGATTCCTGCTCAGTGTTGGGTAAGCCAGACCTGTGTGAGTCTGGTGATGGAGACGGCCATAGGAGGAGGGCGGGGGAGTGTATATAGTAGAGCAGGGGTCGGGAACCTTTTTGGCTGAGAGAGGCATGAATGCCACATATTTTTAAATTAAATTCTGTGAGAGCCATACATTTTTTAAACCTAAAATACCTAAAAAGCAAATTTTGGCGTTTTATGTAATTTGAACACCTTTAAAGTACAATAAGTCAATAAGAGTTATTTTTAATTATTTAATTTTTAGTTATTTTTAATAACATTCTTTTGCTTTCTCAAAAAGAGTTTCTTTTCAGTTAACACCGTTAGTTTGTTGTACAGAACTGCTTGCACATGCACACACCGGCCACTGCTTTTGACAACAGAGCAAAACAGTGTGTGAGTCTGCCTCATCTATCGCCTATGCGATTGATAGATAAATAGATTGGATACACAACAAGTGTATGTTTGCCACTTTCCCACTGAAATTTCTCTATGATTAAAGATTTGTCTGTGAGCCACATGCAGGCATCAAAAGAGCCACATCTGGCTCCCGAGCCATAGGTTCCCTACCCCTGTAGTAGAGTCACTGAACAGAATGCCCGCGTCCTCTGTTGGACAAGGGCTTTTTGATCAAACAGTTTGGAGTGTGTGCGTGCACTGACTGCCGCACGCCGCCGCTGCCCTTTGTATTTTTAACCTTTGCGCATATGCTCCTGGTTACGACGAGTAGACTTGTCAAAGGGTTCTCCCCTTGATCGCTGCTGACACTTTTCACGTGTGCCAAAGCCAAGTGGACTCAGTGGATTTTTCAGGGTTTTTTTTTGCAGGGGAACAGGATGAAGTTTTTTGGGGGTGTCTCGGAGAAATAAAACAATGTCTGGACGCATTATATAAGCTTGTGTTAGAAAGCATGTTTGAACTGGATGGAAACCGTTCTCCGACACGTTGACTTCTCTGGGTCTCCTTGCATTACATTACATGGCCGACCTGCACTCTCCTCTTCTCGTTTTGCCCGTGTTCAGGGTCGGATCTAGGCATGGGCATGGGGAGGCAATGCCCCCCTAAATGCCCAGCCTGCCCCACCAAACACGATGGCATGCAAAACAACCCAAGATATTTCAAATTAAAGCGCTTATATTTAAAGTGATATGAAACACTACTACTGCTACTAACTAACTACAGTTGTGGCACCACTAAACCAACAGCATTTCATCATTGAAGACAGAAAACTCTCTGAGTCAGACCTTTAGCTTTATGCATTCTGCGTGTCTGTTGCAACTTCAACAACTACTGATGTTATTATTGATGCTTTACTTGACTAATAAAAGTCCTATAACCGAAAATGGTATGGCGCCCGTGGCACGAAGCGACACGATGAAGCCGCCCCCATACCATTTTCCCCTGCCCCTCCAAATGGGAAATGTTAGATCCACCCCTGCCCGTGTTTTCAGAGTGCAAGGCCTTTTGTGTAATAATGATCACTGATGGCTGAAGACTGTGCTCCAAAGACAGCATAGTGTGAGGGTTTTCGGTGTCCCGGCAGAAGCAATGAGGCATTGTCCACAGTTTAGAACTTTAGACAACGCCAAAGCCACATTCAGACATGGAAGATTCACCGCAGCAGCAGGCTTATGATTAACACTGTCCAATGCTTAACTATCACGAAAAGACCCAACTTATTACATGCAATATGATCTTGCAGGATTGCATTGCTTGGAGCTGTGTTGTGCTGATGAGGTGTTTAATGTTTAATTGGCATAACCACTTAAACCATTAAAACGCAAGGGTCTTCTTTTTTCCCTCTTCACCAAATATCTGTCCAAAATGGCCATTCTACTGGCCCAGAACATGAACAATTTTTTACTGTCGTGATGTTGTGCGCACAATAACAACACTAGGTAGGGTTTATGTTGTTGGTCTGCTGTTAAACTGCAGTTGTGTGACAGCAGCCTATTTAACAATACACATTCATTGTATTCATCATAAACAATACACATTTATGGTATTTTATTTATGCTGTATTGGATTTGTGACAGTCCAACAGAAGGTGCACATTCCGCTGTGACATATGAATCTATCGCGAAAGCTGTCTTGTTGAGATACGTCCAGCTGCAGACCTAGCCTAGGAATGGACATGCCTCACTCTTGATGCGATGACGTCACATCAACCCACAGGCCCCTGTTGTTGTAGGCCTAAGGCCATGCTCTGCAGTCCGAGACGCAAAACCCTAACCCCCTCCAACCGTAACCCTAATCCTAAATGCCCGACCCTCAACCTAACCTAAAGGTGGTTGGAGAGTTGAGCGTCAGGGATTTAGGCTTAGGGTTACGGTTGGAGGGGTCTAGGGTTTTGCTACAAACATTGCTACACCCTTCTCTAAACCTACCCCTAAACCTAACCGCAAGCTAAGATGGTGCTGATAAGCAGCCTACTGGGAATTATCGCTTGATAACGGTAGAAGCAGGTGGGACATGGCAACAGCCAACAGCGTGTGACGTCATCACATCAACTGTGAGGCAGGTCCACTCCTGGGCTAGGTCTGCAGCTGGAGCCTTTTGGTCTTGTTTGCCTGAAGAGCTGATTGATTGCATTATGGAGAGCATCTTGTGTTGATTGCTGATTGCTAGAGTACGGTGATTTGCTGATTACTTGGCCAGGGGTGGGGCCAGTACTCTATATAAAGGGGAAATGGTTCAGTAGAGAGTAGACTCATGCAGGCTAGACTAATTGTCACTTACCTCTCTGTTAAGTTATGTTGAGTGCTGTTGTTTTTCCCCTCAGTTGTTTCACCTATGTTAGCCAGGCCTGGAAGACATTAAAACCTTTTTCACACGCAAATGCCTCCTGTCCAGTCTGTTAGTCATGTTAAGGTTTTTTTTTGTTGACTGACGAACAGCCTATAAACGATCCCACTTAGTAAAAGAGGGCATTATTTGCATTATCACCTCTTAAAGGACCACTTCACCACTTTTCAACGTATCTTCATATAATAGGTCCTCACTAATGTACATGATAAAATACTATTTTTTTACTCAGTCTGTGTCTCACAGGAGGGCTGTGGGCAGTTCAGAAACTTCTTGAAGTGGTCCTTTAAGCAATACTAGAGAAAAAACTACACCGATGTTACCGATGTTTTGGACGGATGTTTAATAATTAATTAAAATAATAAAAAATACATTTGAAAAACTTCTAAACTTCAAATTTATTTTCTCTTTCAAGTAAACAATATAACACAACATTGATATCATTTAATTTTGTGAAATAATTCCATTTTCTGTCTTTCTCTTTCTGTTCCAGGCATATATCGGCCAATATATTGGCTGATGTTACCGATATATCGGTACGAATATACGTGATACCGATGTCGATATATAGGTATCGGTATCGGCTGATGTATCGTTACACCCGATATATCGGTCGGGCTCTAAGCAATACATCTATGAATGTATTGGCATCACAGTTACTACGTACCCTCATGTTTTACTAGCCACATCTGTACTACACTAAGCCTGTGTTGGTAACTGGTACGCATGCCATTTACAACTGCACTATGGTTGACAGGTTGACAGGCCTGTGATAACGTTAACGTCTGGATCAAATTGAACACTGTTGATGCTTGCCAATAATACACTTAACATAACTTTACCTCGTTTTATTTTTTAAAATGTTGTACAGTGCAGGTAGACCGTGGAATAGTGCAATTATATTATACAAAATGTAATCTGTCGTCCGACTAGTCAGATTGTAGAGTTTATGTTTGGGTGAGATGTTGTTGGTACGTGCCATGAGGGAACATGGTAATAAATCAGTGGTTTTCAACCTTTTTGACACCAGGGACCACCGTTTATTCAGCATTTGAGCCACGGACCACCATTCGATTACATTTTCACCTCAAATACCTAAAACTAAATAATTCTTTGGGTTTTGTCCACAATTCCTGGCTTGATTTTGCAAACAAAACAGTGTAGACTTCTTAATTAAGTGGTGCTAATTCAGATGGATATTTTAACTCTTGCGGGTCCATTTGGTTTCATTTTTACACTCAAGGGTCCATTTGGTTTCATTTTTACATTCTCAAGAGTTACATCTGGTACATAAGCTTTCCATCATTTAGCCTGGGGACCGCCTGGAACCCTCTCAAGGACCACCTGTTGAAAACCCCTGTAATAAATAAATGTTAACTCCAGTTACTGATCAGCTATGTTCAATCTTCTTTATTCCAGGTCATGGATGAGACCAAGACGCAGATCGCATGGCCCTCCAAACTGAAGATCGGAGCCAAATCTAAAAAAGGTGAAACATTTTCTTGCTCTAATATTGTTATTCATGAGTTTCCCCGCCAAGGCACTGTTGGTCATTGTGTGTGCTTACCTGTTCAGGTGGTGTTGCCATGACTGCTTATTATAAGCAACTTTTGATTCTTCACATGCGAATAGTTGCTGGTTGATGCTTTTGGGGGCTTGTTTTTGAAGTGTACATGTAGAAATCATTTGGGCTTGCTTCCTAATGTTGCTTAAACCAGTGGTTTCCTACATTTCTTCACACCAGGGAACCTCAGATTAACGTAAAATTGTCCACACTCATCTAACTCTTCCAAATATTTCAATTTATCCTCTATTGCTGTGAGCTTGTAGATCAGCTATTTTCATTTGTGCTTGATTTCAGGTAGTTTGTTCCATGCTGTCGGCTCGTAGAAGCATAAACCTCTAAAACTGCTTTGCCAGTTTTTTTTGTTTGTTTTTTTGTTAACATCTTTAGACGCATGGAGCAGATCTGAGGGGTGTTTGGGACATATCTAAGCAGACAGTTATACACTGTGGCTACCTGTACTAGGAAGATGTGAGGCCATTGCTATAAACAAGTGAAATAACCAGGAGCCAATATAGTCTATATAACGCTTTAATTTGCACAATATATCTTAAGTGAATAAAGCAATCTTGGTAACATGATTGTGTGTAATCAAATTGAATTCAGAATCAGTTTTTTTTTATTGTACTTTGTAAAGTCAACCAATCAATCAATATTTGTTAGAGGTGAGGGTCAAACAGTTCCTTTCCAACTTGTTATTGTTTGTGTTCATGGATGTGTGTGCCAAAGTCAGGTTACCAACTGTCTACTTAACGGTATTATTGATTTGTTTTGCTCACTATAGAAGTATAGAACCACTTATGAGAAGATCTGTCTTGTCCTCATTTAGGTTAAGAAAGTTCTTACTCGTCCAGCATTGGATGCTTGACAGATTGGTTAACAACAGATCTAAAGCACAGGGATCAAGCGTAAGCTTTCCTGTATAACCTGCATCTGACTACGATATATGTCGTTTCATTTCACAGTACACAAGACAAAAACTTGGTCCGGCGAAAGATGTGGCAATTGTTCCTTTTAAAAAAAAAGGAAAAGAAAGACAAAGTGGATCTCATTTGTGCTGCTTTCCATCTGAGTCAGTTTAATGATTACGAGCCTGTGTTACTTATTTTAACCAGAAGAATGTTCTCATTGACGTAAATAGCACCAGCAAGCACATATTATTCCAAGGTCACGCTAGCATTCACCTCTCAAAACTCACTCGAAAATGTTTGAATGTTTATGAAGATGAAAAAGCTTGCATACTTCTCATTCCTCACTGGTTCAGTAATTTTTTATCTGCGCTTGTGATTCTCGCTGGGGGTTAACTGGAGGGGGGGGGGGGGGGGGGGGTGTGAGTAGTGGGCTGTGGGAGTTGTTGGAATTTCTCTGCACTTGTGTACTTAATGTTGTTTCAGCATTCTTCTGCCAATAAAATACTATTGAAGCTATTTAAGGCTCTTCCGGGAGGGGTGGAGGGGTGGTGGGGTCGCTGTAGCGTTGCCCGCGCCCGTGTTGTTGTCCCCAGGAGAATTGCCAACAATGCGGATTTTTTCGAACCACATGTGGAATCCAGTTGTGTTATGCAACTTCCTGGATCCATACCAGAAAGTTGACAAGCACACTTTGGAATTTTGTTTCGCCAGTTTTTCGTCTCAAAAATCTCAGTCAACCAACCACACATTTCCACCTAGAGTAGCAGCATCACCAAGCCCCCCCTCGCCCCCCCTACACACACACACACCAACTGTATGTGTTCATTCACAAAACCTGTAAACCTCGGCGGGGGGATGCGTGTGTTCCGTGTGTAGTGAGACTATTTAAAATGGTGACCTATGTTTTGTTGGCCGTCAGGGCACTCTCTCCGTCTTGCGTAAACCGAGAGGAGCGGAGGGGAAGAATGTTAGCTAATCACTTGCAGTTATCTTACAGGCGAGTGTGTGTGTCAGGGGCGGATCTAACATTTCCCAATTGGGGGGCAGGAGAAAATGGTATGGGGGGCGCCTTCATCGCCTTCATGAAGGTGCCCCCATACCATTTTCAGTTACAGGACTTTTATTAGTCAAGTAAAGCATCAATAATAAAATCAGTTGTTGTTGAAGTTGCAACAGACATGCAGCATGTATAAAGCTAAAGGTCTGACTCAGAGAGTTTTCTGTTTTCAATGATGAAATGCTGTTGGTTTAGTGGTGACACAGCTGTAGTAGCAGTAGTAGTGTTTCACAATCACATCATTTTAAATTTAAGCACTTTATTATGAAATATCTTGGGTTGTTTTGCTTGCCATCGTGTTTGGGGGCGGGGGTCAGGGCATTTAGGGGGGCATTGCCCCCCCATGCCCATGCCTAGATCCGCCCCTAGTGTGTGTGTGCGTGTGTGTGTGCTGTGCTGCATTCTTTTTGCGTTCCAGAGAAGAAACACATGTGGATGCAACCATGTGGTCCATAACAACCTGGGGTCATGGGATGAGAGTAGGAAGAGGAGGGAGGGAGGGAGGGTGGGAAACAGAGGTAAGGAGAAAGCACAGAGTCGCTGATGTATTTCCAAAAATCGTAAATTTTCATGAAGTGAAAAATAAGGGATGAAACCGTTCCATTGGGTCTGATGGGAGTTATGTGATTCAGTCACGAGCTCCAATACTTTTCAATGGTTCACCTGCCTGCCATGTAAATTCTGACAAAATAAAAACATCAAGTTACGAATATTCTCTCTTCCAACCAATAATGAAACCTTGATGTTTGGCAGGAGTGATTGGCAGGAAGGCGCATCATCTAAAACTATGTTTACACACACACACACACACACACACACACACACACACACACACACACACACACATTTGCCCTCAATTGACCACAACAGGTCTAATCTAGATTCAATCCTTTAGACCAGGGATCGGTAAAATTGATAGTCAAGGGCCGGGGCTGCCAGCCCCGGCCCTTGACTATCATGAAATGCATTATTAAAGCTCAGTGCCTGTTCGATGATCATCACAAGCAATACTTTCATAGTAAAATGAGGAGGTAAATCAAAGGATTTGCATTAATGTTTTATCATGCTGCATCAAATAAACCAGCAGGCCAGTTCTAATACCAATTCAATATCATCTTGCGGGCCAAAGATAATTCATTCACAGGCCTGATTTGGCCCCCGGGCCTTGAGTTTGACATATATGCTTTAGACGGACTAATGAGATATTCATGTGTATGCACTTCTGTCAATAAAACCGTGGATCTGTCCATAGAGACGGCAGCGAAAAAGAAATGCGTGTTCCGTTGCAGACTGCCATCGCTGCTCGTACATACACTGCTGCTCGTCGCAACAACACGGCACACATCTGCTTTGCACTATCGCCATGATCTACCCTTGAAGCAGCTGTTTCGTCAGCGAGGAGGAGTAATGGATTGGTTTGAGTTATCTTATGTAATCTTTACAGGCGATGTTTTGCCTTGTTTATTTTCCCCTTTTGAGGCAGCCAGGGATCTGTCGCACTCCATAGTATATGGGTTAGGGAGGTCCCGATACTGTATCGGTATCGGGAAAAGTATTGGATCGGCCCTTTTTTGTCATTATCAGACCATTCAGTATTGGTAAATATACCAGTATAACCAGTGATCAGACACAGGGGTAAGGGGTTGACACTATGGTGAATATACCACTATGGCAGGTAAATAAATGTTGTGTAATTTGCTTTGGAGTTGCCCAAGTGCACATTTGAGTGAGGAGTGCTATTCTAGTCTGCTATATAATTCTGCTATTTATTTAGTGGACTTCATATGACTTCATAAGATCTTTTTCTTGGGGCAATTTAATTTGCAAAATGTATCTGATCAGGGAAAATTATCGGGAATGATCATGATTGTATCGGGAGCAAAAAAAAAGTGATCAGATCAGGAAATATCGGGATCAGCAGATACTCATACTCAAATGATTGGGATCTGATCGGGAGCAAAAAAAAGTGATCGGGACAACCCTAATATGGGTGCAGATGTAAGGGGGGGTGTTGTGTACTGCATGCTCTCTTGCCATACACGTCTACATACTGTATCTGTGTGCCAGGCTCTCTGTACCATTTGCCATAGGCTTGCAAAGGCTACCTGTGATATGATTTTCTAATGCCAAGTTGAAGAATAGTTGGGGGGGAAAAATTGCCTTCCGCACACCCTGCTCCATTTCAAGCAGGTGTGTTGCATGATGATTATAACGGTGGAAGATGGAGAAAACGGCAGACCTACACACTGCCACTTGCTGGTCCAAGAGAATGTTCTATATACCGTATTTTTCGCACTATAAGGCGCACTGGATTATAAGGCGCACCTTCAATGAATGGCCTATTTTAGAACCTTTTTTCATACAGTATATAAGGCCCACCGGATTATAAGGCGCGGTGTTGTTGTTTTTTAGAAAATTAAAGGCTTTTAAGTGCGCCTTATAGTCCGGAAAATACGGTAAATGTTTTGGTTGTAAGACCTCAGTTTGAAGAATAGGAAATTCTTTAAATTATTTAAGATAATCCCTTGCTATGACCTAACTCAGTTTAATAGCTATAATGCAATGTTACTGTCATGCAACATTGACAGTCATTGGCATATTCACACATCCATTTTTCTCTTTCATATAGGAAATGAGAGCAAAATTTCCGCCATGATGTACCCATTTTCCGTATTTTGTACATTAAGTAATATTGGCAATTCTAAGACGCTGCAAAAGGCATTAAGGTGTGTTTTGTAAATTGAATGCTCTTCAGTAGTAGTGATATTCCATCCTAGCGATTGAGACGCAGCCACCAAATATTGAACAATTACAAAATGGCCGTCGTCTTGTACTACTGGACTTTAGCCAGTTCCGTTTTAACAACATTCCCGCAGATGTTTTGAATGTGAATTTGCCCGGCCAAATGGATTTAATTCCCTGCATTTGTGCGGTATTTTCGGATGTAAGCCTTCGCTGGAAAAATACTTCAGCGTTGCCAGCGCGGAGATGAGGGTCAAACGGTTCAGTTTTCTGTCAAGTGAAAATGACCAAGTCGTGCGACCGAAAGCTTTTTCTCTCCCGGCAGGCAGCTGCGTGTCTGTCTGTCCACCTTGTTATTGTTTGTGTTCGCGGATGGATGCGTGTGCCAAATTAGGACTTAAGGTGTTCATTTTCTATTCCACAATCAATCATCTAATGAGAGCGCACATGGCGCAGTCCACCTTAAAAAAACGGAAAAAAAGAAATGCGGGGGTGTTCTACATCACAACTCTGCAACACTCGTTTAGCTTGGCTAATGTTTACCAGATGTGGTGGTCAGGTTAAAAAAGACAGGGGGGGGGGGGGGGGGGGCTCTGGAGGGGTCAGACGCCCCCTGATGGGCATTACGGGGCAGCGCAGGAGGAAGTGTTGGGACTTTGTGTTGTCTTCAGCAACAGCTGTATGTTTGGAAACTTTCCTGGAACAAAATGCTGTGCCTCCTAAAGGTTCCCCGTCTGCTCTCTCTCGTGCTGTTCCCTTCGCCTTGTTGTTTTCCCTGCATCTCGGATGACACAGGGGCGGATCTAGGCATAGGCATGGGGGGGGGTAATGCCCCCCTAAATCCCCTGACTGTTCCACCAAACGCAATGTCATGCAAAACAACCCAAGATATTTCAAATTGCTTATATTGAAAATGATTTGAAACACTACTACTGCTACTAACTAACTAACAGCTGTGGCACCACTAAACCAACAGCATTTCATCATTGAAAACAGAAAACTCTCTGAGTCAGACCTTTAGTCAGAAAACTCTCTGAGTCGCCCGTGTCGCTTCGCGCCACGGGCGATGAAGTCGCACCCATACAATTTCCTCTTGCTCCTCCCCAATTGGGAAATGTTACATCCACCCCTGGGATGACAACCAGCCCTCTTCTTGTGTGATGTAACACTGTTTGGATTGGTCAGAGCTCTTCTCATTCTCATTATCCTTTAGGTTCTTTACCGTACATGCTGCTGCAGAGAAGACCTGTTGTTCCCCCTCTCAGGGTGTCTCTTGTTGTAGGCAGTGTTGCCAACTGCCAAAATCCAAAATGCACTAGTGGCACTTCCAAAATGCACTAGAATGCACTAGAGCAGTGGTTTTCGAGTGCATTGAAGTTGCACCCATACCATTTTCAGTTACAGGACTTTTATTAGTCAAGTAAAGCAACAATAATAACATCAGTTGTTGTTGAAGTTGCAACAGACACGCAGCATGCATAAAGCTCAAGGTCTGACTCAGAGAGTTTTCTGTTTTAGTTTAGTTTAGTTTAGTTTATTTATTAGCACATGTAAAAAAGATAAAACAAGATACATAGTTGAATATGAATATGTTGTTGTTGAATGTTTCACATCATTTTAAATATAAGAAACTGCCAAAATGCACTAGTGGCACTTCCAAAATGCACTAGAATGCACTAGAGCAGTGTGGTTTTCAACCATATTCATACCAGGGCCCACTGTTTATTCTGCACTTTAGCCACGGACCACCGTTTGATGTTGAGATTATTCTCTCATGCAGCCTAATTTAGGAGAAATAACTGACAAAATGTTGGTCAAAATAGCAATTCTTCTACACTTTCTAAATGTGTAGATTCTTGAAAATTAGGTAATTAAGATGGTTAAATATGATTTAACTCTTGAGATCGTAAAATGAAACCAAACGGACCCGAAAGGGTCCGTTTGGTTTCATTTTACGGTCTCAAGAGTTACAGATCTAAAAGGGTCCATTTGGTTACCAATGGTCCTTTCTAGGAACGAAGGAGGACTCTATCATAGGAGGAAGAATGGTTTTATCTCTGGCGCCTGTCAACCAATTTCGCCCCAACTCACAAGCAAAAAAAACACCCGATTTTCCGCCAGGAGTTTATCACTAATTTTGGCGCTAGGGGGGTCTGAAAAAGAGCTAAATGGAGCGCTAAATGCGCCAAGTTGGCAACACTGGTTGTAGCCCCCCCAAGTGTCACGGTAACTACTAGCATCCACTCCGGTTAGCCTGAGACTCTGCAGCTCACACGTCCCCTCTCTCTCTCTCTCTCTCTCTTCTCTCTCTCTCTCTCTCTCTCTCTCTCTCTCTCTCTCTCTCTCTCTCTCTCTCTCTCTCTCTCTCTCTGCCCATAAAATCCAGAGCACTGGGGCTTCTAAACACACTTCCCAGCAACGGCATTCCATAGCCGAGCCAACCCAACTCGCTGAGGGGGGGGGGACTGGGCTTGGATCGAATGCTGTCCCTTTTATATTTGCTGCCCTATGGAGAATAGCTTTTTTTGTTTTGTTTTGTTTTGTTTTTGGAGGATGGGGGGGTGGGGGTCCAAATGTATCTTTGATGTGGGCTGTTGTGTGCATGATCCAGTGAAAAAACAAAAAACTGAAAAAAGAGGACCTCCTTCATCTTAATGATCTCAACGAAGGGGACTTTAGCTAGCCAGGTTGTTGTATTTCACCGTTTTCCACTACACTTTCATTTTCTCGCACTGGGGAACAATGGGGGGTTCTCTTAGAGTCCCGGTGCCCCCCCTAAATGTACTGACTGCCCCACCAAACACGATGGCATGCAAAACAACCCAAGATATTTCAAATTAAAGTGCTTATATTTAAAATGATTTGAAACACTACTACTGCTACTAACTAACTACAGCTGTGTCACCACTAAACCAACAGCATTTCATCATTGAAAACAGAAAACTCTCTGAGTCAGACCTTTAGCTTTATGCATGCTGTTGCAACTTCAACAACAACTGATGTTATTATTGATCCTTTACTTGACTAATAAAAGTTCTGTAAGCGAAAGTGGTATGGGGGCGGCTTCCATACCATTTTCGTCCCCCCCCCCCCCCCACCCCCCCCCCCCCCCCCCCCAATTGGGAAATGTTACATCCGCCCCTGGTTGGAGGAGTGCGTTTGGGTTTGAAGGCTGTGCTGTAAATCTGAGATGCTCGACCTGCGTGTGTTGGGAGGAGCATTCCTGGAAGGAGGCTTAACTTACTTCCTGCTATAGATGGCAAGGCGGACGAGGGCCGTGTGTGTGTGCACGTGTGCACGTGTGTGTCTGTGTGTTTATGTTTGTGTCTGCATGTGCGCATGTGTCCTCTAGGGGTCTGACATGGGATGGCGCCAGATGCAGTGCACTTATCTGCCTGCTACACAGACACACTACACTACAGGGCTCCAGGGGCGGATGTAACATTTCCCAATTGGTGTGGGGCAGGAGAAAATGGTAGGGCGCGACTTCATCGGGCGATGAAGTCGCACCCATACCATTTTCGGTTACAGGACTTTTAGTAGTCAAGTAAAGCATCAATAATAACATCAGTTGTGCCACAGCTGTAGTTAGTTGGTAGCAGTGGTAGTGTTTCAAATCATTTTAAATATAAGCACTTTAATTTGAAATATCTTGGGTTGTTTTGCATGCCATCGTGTTTGGTGGGGCAGACTGGGCATTTAGGGGGGGCATTGCCCCCCCATGCCTAGATCCGCCCCTGCAGGGCTCGCGTTAGCCTGTGGACGGTTTAGGTATGCAGTGTTTGATTGTTTTAGCTGCAGTTTTTCCGAGGCCAAAGGGGGCAATGTCTGTAAGTGCGAGTTTACCCAAACAATTAGTACCTGACTGTACTTCTCACGCAGTCTACTGCATGGCCCTTTGATATATTTACAAATTGAGATATTGCACGCCACAGTTGCAATGTGATATTATCCAGTAATTTCGCTGACATGATTTATTTTCACTACTTGTGTTGGAGCAGGGGTGCCCACACTTTTTTGACTTGAGAGCTACTTTCAAAATGACCGTCTCAACAAGATCTACACATCAAAAATGTGATTGTTCCATTCCATGGTGATGGTGTTACTTACTGTTATAGTGTTTAAGAATAATGCAGTTATAATGAAAAATAGAGGGGGAGAATTGGAAGGTTTTCCTGTACACACTACAACTGACATTTGAAAACAGTATTTCAGGTTTGAGTTGAGTTGTTTGTGATCTTGAGTTTAGTCCAAAACTAAGAACTTTCACGCTTTTGTCCACAACTGGGAAAGAGAACTGGCAAAACGTTGGTCAAATTAACAATTATTCTCCATTTTCTAATTGCGTGGACTTGTAACTCTTGAGAGCGGTAAAACGAAACCAAATGGACCCATAAGGTTCCATTTGGTTTCGTTTTAACGCTCTCAAGAGTTACAGATCTATGGGGACTGTCGTGATCTACCTGCACGGTCTGTGTGATCTACAGGTAGATCACAATCTACCTTTTGGGCACCCCTGCGTTGGAGGATTTCAGTTGCATGAACGTGAACACACGGCCAAGCACACACCCACACAGGCTGATATACTGTATAGACACGGTTGACAAAGAAAGGTTAAAGTTGAATAGACAGAGCTTGTGACGTACTTTAATCTATCATGGGTGGCATTTTAGTGATGTTGTCACATGCGCGGACACATGTGCATACATGTGCGTGTGTGCATGCTCACAGAGCAGCCGACAGTGACAGCTAGAAGAAAAATGTTCCTAATGAACTTGTTGTATAAATAGTGCTAGGAAACTTGAGGATTTTTTGTAAATCTAGTCCTATACCCGTTGTAATAATATATGAAGTCCAAGTGATATGCAGTGTGGCTAATGTGATTAATAGAGAATATTGTTGATGTAAGACATATAGGTCTACGCAAGGTAGATGCAAAAAGAGTAGCAGGCTGACAGGTGACATTATTGGAACCACTGGTGGGGGACATTTGTGAGAAACGGCAGTGTATAGCTGGTAGCAGTGGGCTGGCCATGGTAAAAGTATGCTGTAGACAGTGTTGTTAATGTGCAGGATTGCTTTTATATAATAGGTAACATTGTGGTACACCGGAAATTGATGAACAGTATAGCATATATAGGAGTGATATAGCATATATAAATAGTGAGTGTTACCTTTGTAGTTTAGCAATAGCATTAATGTAAATATATTAATAGTAGGGCTATGTTGTCATGAAAAAAAAAAACACTATTGAATCAGTAGTCATGACTACTACAAAATGTCAACAGAAAAAGTACCATTTTACTCAATTGCTATTGTGATTAGTAGCAATTCAAGTAGGAATTTCAGTAGTAAAAAGTGGAGAAATGTCCCGTTTCAGTCCTTAAATCAATACTGATAATTACTACATAAGTCCTATTGAAAGCACGACTTGGCTGCTACCAAATTCAGCCACACTATTGGCTTGGAAAGAACTATACAATCACTAAACACTTATTGTTGATTAACTACACAATGCTTACACATTTACTGCTGTATCTCTACACAATCCCTACAGAAAATGTTTAATGTTAGTGTTTTCAGTACTGAGGGTTTTTGTAGAAAGAATATATTCTATAGGGATTGTGTAGAGAAACAGCAGTAAATGTGCAAGCATTGTGTAGTAATTCAACACTAAAGATAGTGATTGTATAGTTATTTACATAAAGACAATAGTGATGCTTCAGTAATGTAGTAGTAGCCAGGTAGTGATGTGAATAGGAATTATGTAGTAATTGTCAGTAGTGATTAAGTGCTGTACATTTTTTTTGTTTTTCATGAGGCGTGTCCAACATTGGTCATTACGGTGTGTTTGGTGTTGGCAACATCCATGCTCTGTGCTGTTGTATGGGTTACACGCATGTTGATGGTGAGGTCCATGTTTTGAACACGGTTCCAGGGAGGAAGATGGAGCTGAGCTTGTGTGCCGTGGAGAGTGACTGGTAAGATCTGGCTGCAGTGTCTGCTGAAGCTGGTTGTAATATCTGGGTATGTAAGAACAATAATGGTGGAAGAAAGAGATGGCATGAACAGCAGGGAAAATGTGAAAGTAAAGGTAGTGATATTTGTGTGAAGTGTAAGTTTTTCAACATTTACGTAGGTTAATGACAAAAAGTACTGCAAGAGTCGTAGGTTGCAATATCCTTATGCAGCACAGTGGTCCGTGAAAGAACATTGCAAAGGCCTCAGGCTCCAAAGAGTGTCATGGCAAAGGCTGTAGAAGAGGAAAAACAGAGAATGCAGGAATCAAGATGTTGTCAAGTACACCAAGGATAAAGTGAAAGTGAAGGCAGTGAATTTTGTAGGCGTCATTGGTTCATTGGTTATATAGAATCATGAGAAGTTATAATTGCGATATAATTCAGATCTGCAATTGCAATATGGGAAAAAGCAGTTGTACATGAAACAAATGCCATGATGTCGAGTTGCATACATCGTCATGACATTGCAGAATAGATGACGTTGAAAAGATGTTGCTTGTCCCTGATGTTGGCTCAATTGTCATGGCAGAGTCTGCAAAAAATGAGAAAAAGAAGGCAGGAATAAAGAACAAAAGTAAATGAAATGTGTCATGTGAATGGAATGTATAATTGTGTTTAGTATGAAGTGTTATCAGCCATGTAGATTGATGAGAAATGTGAGAAAAGACACTTACTTTATGTGAGCTGTTTGCTTGCTGTTGTATGGCATACTTGAGATCCAGCAACATGACAGTCCATGATTGAAGGCAGGGGACTGGAGGCAGATGGCAAGTCTTGTATTTGTATGGCTTTGGCATTTGGTAATGACATTTGGCTAAAAGTGATGCAGGGGCCAGTCGGGCCAAACGGGCCAGTCAAATAATGTCAGTAGTACAGTTTTATGATTAACGTGTTAGTATTTCTTGGTAGACGACGTTGTTCATGTGGGTGCGTTTGGTGTGGTCCTCCTCATTGATTAGCAAGATTTTGAGTTGCTCGGGGTTGCCAACTCTGCTTGCTGCTACATACAGTTGTCCATGTGAAAAGAAGTCTTTCACAGAGTACACGCCCACTCGTGACAGTGACTGACCTTGTGACTTGTTGACAGTCATGGCAAAGCAAGGGCGGACAGGAAACTGCTTGCGGGTGAGAGTGAAAGGGAAAATATTCTCAGAAGGTGAGATGGGAATCCTTGGGATGAGTAGCTGGGCGCCAGCATGCACCCCAGATGCCAGCTCTGCTAGGAGAACATGTGGGCGGATGTCCTTCAGGATGTAGCGTGAGCCATTACAATGGCCATGTACTGTGTCAAAGTTGCGCAGTAGCATAATGATCATGCCAACCTTCAGTGACAGACGATGTGGTGGCATGCCTGAAGGACAAAGCGTGTTCAGGAACTCCACTGGGTACTGATGGCTGTGATCTACCCCACGGAATCTACACTGTGGAGGATGTACTCCTCGCCTGGAAATCTTTGTGCAATGTAGTGATTGACTGTGTCTACCTCTGCATTAGTTGGGCAGAGGATGGCCCTCTCATGAAGCCACTGATTGTCGAGCATATTGTGAGCAAGGTCATGAAATACCCAGTCGACCATTTCCTGCAGCGATGATCCCGGCATGAGAAAGCGATCCATCATGGCGATGGTGAATTCTCCTTTATCCTGAATTGTGGGGATTTTCCCCTCGCCCAGATGAAGTAGAAACTGGTGGTACCATGCGTCGTCTTCCATGCTCCCTGTTGTACCACGTGTTATGCGCATGTTGATGGTGAGTTTCATTGTTTGAACATGATTCCAGAGCGGGGAACTCTTCAGACATCGTGAAATGATCTGAGGTCGTGTGCCATGTGGGACGACTGGTAAGATCTGGCGCCAATCTCCACTGAAGATGGTGGTAATGCCTGAGGGTTATGAGAATGAAGATGCTGTATTATTGACAATAAATAAAAGTACAAATTTAATAAATGTTTGTAATTGTGTTTGTTTTGTATTAAAAAATAGGTGGCACAGTTGTCAGCAGATCTCACTATTGGAAACATGGAAAGGTCAATATATAGTCATTCATGTGTAATTTAGAATTGAGAATTGAATTAAGTCTGTAATTTAGAATGGACGCTTACCTCCAAATGGTGAGGAAGGACAATCCCTCAGGATCCGGAACGTGCGGTCAGCAGCTTCGACAGCCCGGCGATCCATCATGGACACCTCGTCAATGACGAAGAGTGAGCACTGACGAATGAGCTGTGCTGTACTGGATGTCGTACCGATGGCACACATTGTCTCTTCTGTGAGTACCAAGGGACACTTGGTGCGGCTGTGAAATGTGGTTCCTTTTGGAAGTAATGTTGCAGCAATTCCAGATGAGGCTGTTGCAAGGGCTACTTTTCCATCTGCACGTAAAGATTGAAGAATGAAGGTAAGTGTGAAGGTCTTTCCAGTACCTCCACTTGCATCAAGTGCAATGAGCTTGCCCAGTTTGTTATGCACACTTTCCAGGACACACTCTGCTACTGCTCTCTGGTCATTATTCAGAAGCTCTCGTGTGGCCTCAATGTACCGCTGCAGCTCGGGAACATTGTGTTGCGTCTCATGTCTGATGTCGTGAGGGACAGTGGGTTGAATGAGAGAGCGATCCGGCTGAGGGAGGTTAAAGTTGAGAGTTAGGTCATAGCCACGTCGTTCAAGATGCTCTTGAATCTCTAACAGCACCTGGTTGAGTATGTTGTCATCTGGTTCAGTCAGGCCTGCAGCATGTGTGAGGTCTTCAGAAATGGAATGCTTGTGTCTTTCCCAGAATTGAATGTAGTCTTTCTTCAACACAAACACGAGTATGTCTGCAAAGATCTCACGTAGCTTAGGGCCAAATGCAACTGATGCTGCTTCCTCCAGAACCAAATCCACCTCATGGTCATTCTCACATATGCCTCTTGCAATGCATGCAGCAACATATGTGTCATGCACAACTCCATCGACAGTGCGAAGGTCGCTGTAAGAGGTTGGACCCTGAACACGGTAGAGCAACATACGCATGAAGTAGAGCTCATTGGTATGAGGAGAAAATGAAAGTACAGGAATGCGACCAATTGTGTCTGCTAGTTGGTGTTGGTTGTGATCACGACTCAGGTTCCTTTTCCTACGTTTGAATGTCTTGTTTGCTGTGTTAAAGGAGAAATGCTTGAAGACATCTGGATATGTGATGTGCCTCTTATCAGGATTCTCTGTCATTGCTGTGAAGAAGGCTGTGAGGGTTGTACGTGGTGGGCCAGAATCAATGACGGCATGGGCATGTTCATCATTGTGGAAGGTGACCATTTGTTCTCCTTCCAAGTGGATTGCCAATTGTTCAACAGGTGGATATTTCTTTTGGATAGGGAAGTCATAAATCCTCCAGTAAGCTTCTGAAGCACTGATGTAGCGAGCCATCTCATAATTTGAGATTTCATCATGGGGATCAAACCTGGCCATGGTTACGTCAGGACCTTTGTCGAGGTATTTGTACAGATACTTGACTGAACGGACAGAGCCCACAACCTCCACATTGATATGAGCGTCATATCTGAGAGACAGGTATGGGTTATATGGAACAACCCACTGGTTTGTGATGGTGATTGGTATGCCACCCCTGCCAGTCTTGGTAAACGAATGGCCTCCGTGTTGTTCATCCCGACGTCTGTAAAAAGGGTAGGAGCTGTCAGACATGACTGTGTCCGCCCTGTATTCTTTTGGGAATCCTTTCGTGCACTTGCCGTTTTTCATACAGGTAGCATTCATGTTCAGTGCACCACATGGCGCATGAATCATGTTGGTAGTGACGATACGATGCAGTGTAGGGTTGGTAGTGGCATCTGGGATTTCTGCGGATACAAAACGATCAATGTCTGCAGGGACGCGAGGCTTGTAGGCAGGAAGCAGTGTGAACAGTGCATGTGCATGCGGGAGACCACGTTTTTGTGTTTCTTTGACTGTGACATATGCATCAACTGGGCCAAAGATTTGTTTATGATATATGTCATGGATCAGTGCGTCCCACTTCATGTGGAAGACACGTGCAACGATGTCGGGGCGATCTTGAGCCTTTTGGCCTGGTAGCAGTGACTCCTGAATTTCCTTCCATTTTGGATTACAGGTCATAGTGATGAATAAATCGGGCTTTCCTTTTTCACGAACAATGGACATTGCATCTTGGAACTGGTGGACATACCAACGTGGTGAACCGTACAGAGTTGATGGAAGTATTGTCATCCTTCCTGGGAGGATGCCGTCATTAGATGCAACAGCATCTTGTACGCATCTGTACTTTTCTGCCTTAAGAGTCTTCTGATTGAGGCGCATGAATTGTAGTCTCTGGCCCTCAATTTTTGCTTGCTGGTCACATGCAAACTGCATGCTCAGCCTCCCTGTAAGAAAATGAGTAAACATAAGATAATGTGAAGATGCAAATGTTGTCATTTGGGTAGAGGACAATTGTAAATAGCGTAAATTGTTATGTGAATGGTGTTGTTGCATTGCATAGTTGTACTTGTGGAATTAGTTACATGTACGTATGTTATATTACATACCTGCACGGAGGAATAAATTGAAGTGAGTTGCAGGGTCACGTATTTGAAAATGGTAGCGATAGAAGTCTGTAGCAGTGATGCCCTGTCGACCATCAGGTTGTCGTTGGTTGAGTTTGACATGATATCCGTAGTGGCCTTCAGGGTATAGTAGTACATATGAGAGGGGATCATAGAGTGGGTGAAGAGAGTTGATCTCCTGCGTAGTATTGCTACGAAGTTGTAGTTGTACAGTGAGGGGGCCAAACTGCTGCTGTTCAGTTGCTCCTGGAATGATCACAGCAATGTCTGTGCCACTTGGGAGATTGACTGTACCTGTAAGGGGGTTATGATATAATCACAGTAAGTAAGTGAAAAGTTGTGGAATACTGTGAAGTTAGGTTGTAATAATGGAAAGTGTAGCCATTGCAAGTTGAGTGCAGATGATTGCAACATGTTTTGTTTGTCATGTGTAATATGACGTGCAGCTGAGATTGCAGTGTAAACAGTGCATGAGGACTACTTCAGTTGTAATACATTGTATGTTTGGAATGTAATAGAGCTGAGAGGTACAAACCTGGATGGATGTTCCGTGGGGCATTGTCACTGAGGTAGATTTGCATGTCTAAAACTGGATTGGTAAGAGCAATTTCTGCAGCAGTTTTGAACTGTTTTATGAGTGGGTTACAGTTGTGCAATGCTGTCTGTGCCTTTTCCATTAGGCGTTCATCAAGGTTTTGGTTGGACGGATGTGCTCTGCGGTTTTGTAGTTCATGTTGTGGATCGTACACATAAAGTTGTGCGAAACAGGGTGTTGTTGAATCGGATGCAGGCAGTAGGGAGCCAATAAAATGATGCATCTTGCCTTGAATTCGCACGGTTGGGTTGAAGCCACCTCCTTGTGGGAATTTTTCTGTCATACCAGTGGAGGTCATAGACAGAGCATTATTGAACCTCCTTGATTTAGGCACAAATCGTGGATTTTCAAATAACTCTCTGATGGCTTGTGGGGGTTGGGGAGGGATTGAGCCTGGTTTAGGGTGGTCAGGGTCGTAGCGGAGATCAACACGACCATTGGAACAGCAGAATCCTGGTCTCTCCTCTTTCCAAGAATATGCGCCACATGAAGAGCACTTGGGGCATTGAAAAAGGCTGACTTTGCTGAGTGTGTGTGTGTCATCAAACAGTTTCTCATCAAAGTATTGCATGTCATCAGGACATGCTGTGCAACGTTGTTGTTGTCTTGCTTGAGCCAACCTTTTCGAGTAGAGTGCTATCCGTGCAGATTGACGTATTTCACGTTGGGTAGGCGTTTCCATTGCACGTAGAGTAGCCTTCGCAGTACTATCACGATGTTGACGTATTTCACGTTGGGCATGAGTTTCCATGGCACGTACAGTACCTTTCGCAGTTCTATCACGATGTTGACGTGAATGGCGTTGGGCCCGTGTTTCTGTCAATCGTGCAGTAGCTTTGGAACTTGCATCAGTCCGTTGACGTTTTGCCCGTTGGGCAGGTGTTTCTGCTGCTCGTTCACATGCTCGCCGTTGTGCGATTTTAGCAGCACACTGTTGAACATCGAGTGATTCAGTGGTTTTGTGAGAATTTCTTTTCTTGGGTGATGTGAAGTTTGTTGTCCCCTGGTTGTTAGGGGCAGGTGAAGTAGTGACAGCGCTGGATGTTGATGGGATATGGTCACTGTCTGGAAATGAAGTATAAAGTATAGAATGTTATTAAGCACTGATAATTGTTAAATGTGTGGATCTGCAGAGGGACAAACACAGTCACACAGAACTTTTGTGTAGACACCACACAAACACAAATGTTGTTACATGTTGCGCAACATGCATAGTTTGGAAAAGGGCAACCGGCAGGAGGCATGTTACAGTGCACACATAATGAGTCAACAAACAAAAGGTGGGGTGGAAGACACACACTACATGAGGGTGTGTTTCATGTTTATGTATTAAATGTGAATGTAAATGGCACAGTGTGAGCATTACCTGTGTCTGGCTTGTTCAATAAAGGAGTCTGTGGCAGTCCTTGTGGATAGGTATAGTCGTGATCAGCTGAGAAGTGAGCTGCTGGAACCAAAAGTTGTCTTGTGGTTGATGGTCCATGGAGTAGGTCATCTGCTTGAGCCGAGTGTTTGCGTGAGGCTGTTGGCATGCGACAGGCAAGGGGGGTGTGTCAGATCCAAATAGTGTGTTACCCATGTAGAGCACAGTGTTCTACATGTAAGTGATGATAATGAAGTAAGGTGAATATTGAGAACAGCATAAGTCATTACCTCTGGTGTCATGCAGTCGCAATGAAGGGGTGTGGGGCATTTGTGGTAGCGTAGTGTCATGGCGTTCACCTGAGAAGAGATGTAGCATGTTATTAATGAGATTAGTGTTACATTACTGTATACCCGATTCCATAGTCATATTGGCAGCACCAACAATTGTAATAATCACAACACAGCTACTTGCGAGTGCAGGGAACTACACAAAGCCACAATTAAAGCATTCTAGCCCGTAGTAGTGCAATGATAAGAGTTTGTAGAATCATTTTCCTACAATAGTGAAGGCGTGCAGCTACAGATAACAAAGATGTGTAGCTACAAAGAACAAAGGCTATGGACTACAGACAACTCTCACCTTCTGATACTATACCCACTGATATTTATTATCCAAAAGCAATGTTATACATGAAACCTAATAAATATAAATAAGGTAATGGTTAACCAATAGGTTTTTAAAGGTAAAGTATGTATTGTGTGTGCACATAAAGGCTGAAACATCTCCAAAAAAAAACTCCAAGGTGAAGCGGGTTAAGGTGAAGGGTTTTCATCGTGGTACAATTTTGATTCGGTTTCCCTGGTTTCCCTGTGGACTATACATACTACAGGGTGATGGCTTCAGAAATTATACTACAGTGAAAACTCGGCACCTAAAACAACTTCACCTTGGAGTATGCTTGAGCCTTGAGAATACTCACCCAGAGTGGCTTCGACTTCCTCGGCTACTCTGAGCATGTCAATGTCGTCCACCTCTGAGTCATGTAGACTGGCTGTAGCACGTGCTTGAACACAAATGAAAAAAAGAAACACATGTTGACCTAAACTGCAGGCCATCGACTACAGACTAAACTTACCTTCTGCTAGGATACCCACTGATATTAGCTGCTTCAATGTTCAAGCTCTTAAATTTAAATAAGGTATGGTGAACAGTTATGTTCATAAAGTATAATGGGTCAATGGGCTGTTCAGGTGTGTGCATAAGATACTCACCCAAAGCGGCCTCAACTTCCTCGGCGGCAGCAAGCAACTCCATTTCCTGCGCCTCTGTGTGCATTTATCATAGACAACAAACATGTCATCATGTATCCACATCATCCCTATTACGCCTGTCATTATAGGTAAATGTGTTTGAAAGGAAAAAAAACAGCAAAATAAGGGAATCAGTTTATACTGACTGTCAGACAGCTAAGTATCAGATAGAACTTGCTTAAAGGCCAACTTTTTTTTCATGTTTTACATTGTTTTAGCTTGTAAACAAAATAAAAATGGGTGGTAATTCTTTTTACACTTGCTGCCTGCTGGCTTTAGTTTTAATGATTGTAGCCTACTTATTTTTGACAGGAGTTGGGGGCATTTGGGCATGATCCTAAGTATGCATTTCTTCACTCACACACACACACACACACACACACACACACACACACCACACACACACACACACACACACACACACACACACACACACACACACACACACACACACACACACACGTGACCCCCATGTGAAAAAATATGCCAGAGCCAACAGAAGACTTTGCATGGATGTAGTTGTGATTCTCAATGACTTTAATGTTTAGTGTGAATTTCAATAATAATACGAATAAGAATGTTTTAAATGCAATGTAGCTCATAGTCATCATTATGAACATAAATCAGCATTTAAAGAAACAACTTCATCTTGGAGTATGTTTGAGCCTTAAGACTACTCACCCAGAGTGGCTTCGACTTCCTCGGCTACTCTGAGCATGTCAATGTCGTCCACCTCTGAGTCATGTAGACTGGCTGTAGCACGTGCTTGAACACAAATGAAAAAAAGAAACACATGTTGACCTAAACTGCAGGCCATCGACTACAGACTAAACTTACCTTCTGCTAGGATACCCACTGATATTAGCTGCTTCAATGTTAAAGCTCTTAAATTTAAATAAGGTATGGTGAACAGTTATGTTCATAAAGTATAATGGGTCAATGGGCTGTTCAGGTGTGTGCATAAGATACTCACCCAAAGCGGCCTCAACTTCCTCGGCGGCAGCAAGCAACTCCATTTCCTGCGCCTCTGTGTGCATTTATCATAGACAACAAACATGTCATCATGTATCCACATCATCCCTATTAGGCCTGTCATTATAGGTAAATGTGTTTGAAAGGAAAAAAAAACAGCAAAATAAGGGAATCATTTTATACTGACTGTCAGACAGCTAAGTATGAGCTTGCTAAAAGGCCAACTTTTTTCAACCAAGGTTTCATGTTTTACTTTTTTTTAGCTTGTAAACAAAATAAAAATGGGTGGTAATTGTTTTACACTTGCTGCTGGCTTTAGTTTTAATGATTGTAGCCTACTTATTTTTGACAGGGGTTGGGGGCATTTGGGCATGATCCTAAGTATGCATTTCTTTACACACACACACACACACACACACACACACACACACACACACACACACACACACACACACACACACACACACACACACACACAGCAAGGGGGGATGGGCAAGCGACCCCCTGGACAGAGACAGGACCTGGAAAATTCCAAGGAGGAGGATCAGCACGCATGCAGAGTTGGAGACACACGCATACAACATTGAAACATACATGCATTTTAAGCAACGCCAATAGCAAGGAACGTAAATAAATACTGTACAAAGTGACACATGCATGCAGCAAATGAGTTGTATACAAACGCAAACTGCATTGAAAGAGGCATGCGTTTTAACTTTTAAGCAATGCAATACAGTAGGCCCCCCGTCCAAACACAAACACACACACACACACACACACGATGCATGCAGTAAGAGGGGGGTGGGCAAGCGACCCCCTGGACAGAGACAGGCTACGGCAAATTGCAAGGAAAAGAGGATGGTCATTCAGCAAATCAGCACGCATGCAATGAGTTATACAGCATTGAAACATACATGTATTTGAAGCAATGCAGTAAAAGTAGTAAAGACACGACAATATGAAGGAACGGAGAAACACACCGCAACAGGTATAGAGCAGACACACACACACACACACACACACACACACACACACACACACACACACACACACACACACACACACACACACACACACACACACACACACACACGACGCGCGCACGTAGTCAATGATTTGGATGGAGTGGAGAAACACAAACACCATTTAAACAGGCATGTATTAATAGCAAAAGAGAGCGACTGTACCTCTTGCGCGTACAGCAGTAGTTGCAGGGTCCAGGAGTTGGTGATGCTGTCCACGTTGTAGTGCAGTTTTTCTCGCCAAGCGTTTTTGTGTGGCTTTTGGCGTGCGATAAGCGAGCGATGTTTTTTTGCGCTTTGGCATGGCTGTAAAGTTGTGGTTGTAAGTAACTGGTAGAAAGTTCGGAAGAAGTGAGCGATAAGTGTGGTGTCCCTGGAGGGGCGGTCGTAGGAGGTGGTAGGAGGTGTGGTGTGGGCGTGTGAAGGCAAGTGTTATACGGCAAAAAGTGACCACAAATAAATGTGTATTCGTGACACGTGATGTTGTTTTTTTATCTGTATCCGGTGATACGTGATGTGCGCGAGGATTAGTTTTTGACAAACATGTATTAAAATTTAAATGATGGCTATAATGTTTGGTGTGTATAAGCCGCGCATATTGATGCTGGATGACAGGGCAGTGTAACTCGAGTTTCATAGACGCTGTCCGTGCGCCGTGGCGTTACGCAAATGGAGACAAATGACAGTACATTGCACAGGATGTAACAGACAGACAGACACGCTTGCTTGAATTATATAGAGAGATCTTCTCTAGGAATGCCTTTGAAATAAGGTGTAGGCCATACGAGCCTGCAAAGAAAAAGGACGCAAACACACTGCTCAGTGCACATGCATAAAATTGTCAGGAAGGATAAACAAAAACAATGTACAGGGGTTGACACTAACGGTTGCCCGATTGCCCGGGGCAGGTAAAAAGAATGTGCGGGCAAGTAAAAGTTGCTACCTGGCTGCCCGATCGGGCAACAAAACACAGTGTGGCGTCAGTCCGTAATAGTGTGGTTTCATATGTCAAAAAACAGTTCCCGTAGGATTTTTGTGTTGTTCACTTCCATGGAAAGGTATTGCGCGATACGGGCATTAACGAAACTTTCGCTCTGCCGTGTCAGTGCATGAGTGCAATCAGTGCATGCATGCAGTTCACTGAGCAGCAGCAACAGCGACAGACCAGCAGCAGCATTTCAGGTTAAGGGACAATAAGGGGAAAACGGACATTATTTTCAAACTATATCACTTGCCAAAACTAAAATCTCTTCTATGGAGGAGGAGGCATAGGTTGTTGCGTAGACTAGAGAGCACCACTAGAAGCAGTGGTGCGTCAGTCTTCATGCATCTTGTCTTTATAAATCTAGGGGGAATCGTTCTATGTGCATGTGTGTTTGCGCTCTTCTATTCTGTCCCTGCACGAACCTCAAAAAAAAAAAAATCACTGGTACCACAGCGTGGAACTGACACTGATGCAGTGTGACAGACGTGGAGGGAAAGACAACGTTCTCTATCTTTTTATCTAGACAAATTCAGAGCCATTTTTATCTGGGGACATTTTTAACCCCAGTGTTTCTTTCTACTATTCTGTGCTCTGCCCACTGACTGGCTGTCTGGGTTTTTCTTCTTCTTCTACTACTACTGCTGCTACAGTCTAGATTGGTTTTGTGGCAGACTTTTAATGAGTCACCAGACATAAAAGCAGCAATTACTGTCGCGGTGCATCCAGTTATCCACTGCAATTTGTTGACAAATGCACATAGCTTATGTCACATTTTGGTGAAATTATTTTAACTTCTGTCCCACTTTTCGCATTCCACCACCATCTGGCCCCATGCTGTGTTTTGTTCTCCTTCTATCCCTCCATCATCCCCTCTCCCCGCTTCCTCTCTGGAACTGTAATTCACCCTTATAAATCTATACTACTTAGTATAGCCCTGATGATAATCACACTTAACTCACTCCTTTCACTGAATTAAAAACCTCATCCACCTCTCTCTCTCTCTCTCTCTCTCTCTCTCTCTCTCTCTCTCTCTCTCTCTCTCTCTCTCTCTCTCTCTCTCTCTCTCTCTCTCTCTCTCTCTGGTGATGATGACTTTTGTTAGGCCTTGAACGTGAAATAGCTGTGAAATACATTTAGAAAGGTCTAAGACAGAGCTGCTCAAAAGGTAGATGGTGATCTACCAGTAGATCACACGGGCCATGCAGGTAGATCACATGACATGTCCCCTAAAATATAGAACATAGGCGATTTTAGGGGGGGGGGGGGTCCACACAATTAGAAAATGTTTCTTCTCTTTACCAATTGTGGATAAAAACATGAAAGTTCTCGGTTTTGGGTGCAAGAGACTAAATTCAACATCACAAACTGTCAACTCAAACCTCAAATACTGTTTTCAAACGTCAGTAGTAGCTTATACAAGATAACCTTTTATCTTGTATCTTTTAACAGTAACACAATCACCACTATTTCAAAGCTCAAACTTTCTTGGGGGCCTTGAAATGTTTTTTTTATGTGTAGATCTTGTTGAGAAAGTAGCTCTCAAGTCAAAAAAGTGTGGGCAGCCCTGGTCTAAGAGTATGAAGGTTGTTTGAAATTCATTACGTTTTAACAACAACAGTCTTAACACGTCAATTCACTCGTTTGCAGATGGACAGCCTTTGCACAAAGTCGATTGCGGAAATGTAAATACTACATCCCGTGCCCTGTGTCAATTTGAACCTTCATGGATCGGTTTCTGTCATAAGGGGGTCAAGAAACATCAGAAACAAGTTAAGTTATTTTATTGATGTGGAAATTCTGCAGATTAGGCCAGTATCGGCGCCAAGGGCATGATTATGATAACCCACAGAAAATATTCTGAACTGATTTTTGTTTGTATGTAGAGTGAGACCGATGCTGCGCGTGTTTTGACAGGTGCAGAGATTTGGCTAGTGCAGCAGCACATGCGAGACGTTGTTCCAAACGTCAGACTTCTGTCTAGACCCCAGGACGACTCAGTGGTCCTTTTGTTTGTGAATCAAAGTTGATTAAGGTCTTTTAAGAGAAGGCAGTGTTGGAATCAAACTGCAGATAGTATGAAGACAACGTCAGGTGTGCTTCTAATGCTGGCGGATGCTGCTGAGACTGCGATTTGCTGTAGTTTGAAATCATACTGTACTGTACAGTATGTCATTAGCAGCAATTAGTATGTCCAAACACTGCAGCAATGGATACCGAATCCATATCATAACATAAGTTTCTGTAGCCTATGGAAACTGTGACTGTGTTCAGACTAAACAAGGCAGTGCATTCCTATTACCTGATCTACCGTATGAGGCCAGTCCGCTGCCTCTCTAGATTGGCGGAGGGTGTGTAGAGCCCAGGATCACATCAGGAATTGGCACTGGCTGGAAAAAATGGGTTACAAAATTGTGGAATAAAAATTATATATATATTAAAAAAAACTTGTTTTCCTTAATGTCTAGTTATAACATTTTTTAAAGCTTTCCCTGAAGATTTAATTCTCAGCCTTACAGTTATTCCAAAAGTCCTGTTCAGTGTTAGGATATTTCACTCAGTGATTTACCAGTTTTTGCTTTTATCAGCTGATATATCGACTGAAACAACAACTTGTGCGTCCCTAGATGCGTTCAATGCAGCATTCTGTAAGTCATCAGTGCAATGATAGATGCAATGTTGATCTGTACGTAATCCATCCTCAAAGTCACTCTGCAATCTTATCAGCCATGATGTTAAATGTCAAATTGGCTTATCAGCCAGTATGTTAAACTGTCAAAGATCCGCTTCCATCTCCATAAAGACTCACAAGAGTAAGTGTTCAAGTGCATCTCAGTGCCCTACAGTGTTGCCAGATGTTTTTTCTTTTCAAGAGAAATGAGCACCCAGATGTACAGTGCGAAAGCAAGCCCGAAAGAACTCACTAGTTAAATACACTTGTCTGCCAAGACGATTTACAACCCAAGAAAGCTCTAAAGCGCTTGTTTCATAGTGTATAGTGGAGTCTTACTGAGTGGATTCAGGAGCAGAGAGGCAGTTGTCCCACATTACCAGACCGTTGAGTGTTGACTCCGCGATTTTCCAAATTCTCCGTCCGTGACAACGGAAGTCTGCTGATGAGTATGCAAATTTTGCAATGAAATGCATGTGATGCATTCCCTGTCTTGGTGGGGCCACCAAAGCTAGTTCTATTCAAACAAAACAGTACCTCGGACCGATGGGTTGTTGCGATTGTTGTCCAGTATGCTTTTCTTTATTTGCAAACAGGAATCTCCTGCTCGCTCGTATCGTCTTGTGTGTATTACTCTGCTTTAGAGCCCGACCGATGCCAGATTTTTGGGCCCGATACCGATATTTGGAAAAAACTACACCAATGTTACCAATGTTTTGAACCGATGTTTAATAATGAATTACAATAATAAAAAATACATTTGAAAAACTTCTAAACTTCAAATTTATTTTCTCTTTCAAGTAAGCAATAGAATACGACATTGACATCATTTACCTTTGTGAAATAATTCCAATTTCTGTCTTTCTTTTTCTGTTCCAGGCATATATTGGCCGATATATCGGCCGATGTTGCCGATATATCGGGAGATGTATCGGCCGATATATCGGTACGAATATCGGCATCGGTATCGGCCGATATATCTGTAGGTACGACCGATATTTCGGTCGGGCTCTTCTCTGCTTGCTTCTGTCTCGTTTGTGTTTCCTCCGGCACTACAGTTCTGTGAGCACTGGTAGAATTATCTTCCTGCTCTGATACTGGGCTCATGGGAGCTGTAGTTCCAGACTATAGCGTTTGTAGATTGTGCAACATGCAAGACTGGAAAGGCAGAGTGCAGCGCTCCTTAACCTCATCCCACTGAGCAATAGACGGCTATTAGACATGCATCTAAAAATGTGATAAATAATGTCTAAAAACCTTTTTAGACATCTACGTTTAGATTACTCATTGAAATGTCGTTTCGACATCTAATGTAAGCTTCTAAAAACCTTTAACTCTTAAGACTATGAGTTAAAGAGGCTATGTCCGCACGACTACTTTAAACAACACTCGGAGACGATCCCAAATGAGCAGCTACACTTTTTGCAAACAAGCCCAAAAACCAGCGTTCCCGCAGCTCTACAGAAAAAGCACTGTGTGGCTTATAATAAGCAGACATTGTGGTGGTGATAATGGGTGAGGTTAAAATGTTTAAAATGCCTGTTGATTGTAAGCCTATATTGTATTGGCAGCTCAGCTGGTTGGTGTCACAGGTGATGACGACGATGATGACGTGACGTCTATTGATCTCATCTTTGTTTTGTCGGAAGCCAGAGAATTAACTGTGTTGTTTTCCCAGTCAGAAGTCAAAGAATTAACAGTGCCGTTTTTTCCCAGCACTGGACAACATTAGACAGCTGCTCTGGGTTTCATTTCTGTTGGCAGTACTTGGTGACAGTACTTAGCAACGTGTTCAGTGGTAGAACAGACAAAACGGGACTTTTCATCTTTTTCCCGTAAATCTGACTTCATATACCATACTTTGTGGCATCAAATCTTCTTTTTTTCAGTTGAAAATATGTAATTTGTGGCTCACCGGGCAGATTCACTCAAAGGAGTACTGCTGTGTCTCACAATCTGTCTCCCTTAGGCTTACTTTACACACACACACACACACACACACACACACACACACACACACACACACACACACACACACACACACACACACACACACACACACTTCAAATGATATGACATTGTTTAACCTCATCCCCTTCTACTCTCTCCTCTCCTGCAGACCCCCATATCAAGGTGTGTGGAAAGCGTGAGAACGTGAGGGAAGCCAAAGACAGAATCATGTCTGTCCTCGACACAAAGGTACAGTAGTCTCACTGCAAGGTTCAGTCTGGGCATCCCACTGAGCACAGATCTACAAAAAAATGTCTAAAAAAGGTGATTAGACGTCTAATCAATGTCTGATCTAAGATTAGACCCCTAGAAAACCTTCACTTTTAGACCTCTTTTAGAGCTCACGGGCGGATCTAGGCATGGGCATGGGGGGGGGGGCAATCCCCCCCCTAAATTCCCAGTCTGCCCCACCAAACATGATGGCATGGAAAACAACCCAATATATTAACTACAGCTGTGGCACCACTTTACCAACAGCATTGAAAACAGAAAACTCTCTGAGTCAGACTTTTAGCTTTATGCATGCTGCGTGTCTGTTGCAACTTCAACAACAACTGATGGGGTTATTGCTGCTTTAATTGACTAATAAAAGTCCTGTAACTGAAAATGGTATGGGTGCGGCTTCATCGCCCGTGGCGCGAAGCGACGCGGGCGATGAAGCCGTCCCCATAACATTTTCTCCTGCCCCCCATACCATTTTCTCCTGGGAAATTTTACATCCGCCCCTGCTTGTACTCAGTGGGAGTGTGCTGTTTGCCAGTTGTTGTCATCAATACGGTATGTCCGTACACAGATACCGTCTACTAGGTATGTGTCCATGGCAAAACTCTGCGGCTATATTTCTGCCATTTAGTTGGGGATGGTCTGTTGTTTTGACCTGCTACCTAGCCAGAGGTACACCATACTAGTGCTGCAAACGAATATTCCATATTCAGAAGAATCTTTGAATATTAATATGTAAAAAATATGCGAATGTCACAAATTAAGGTTCAAATTTAAAATAAATAGTAATGAAATGCTGTACAGTTCCCACAACACTCTGGGCCACATAAACTAAACCATTATACAAAAATAGGCTATTAAGATAATTATGAATCATTAATTTGATTGCAAGACTTGCAAGACTCATGGTTGGGGTCTCAGCCCCAACCATGGACAATACACTAACTGGACTGAAGCAAATATAGAGGAACAAAGAGGATGTTTTACGGCATATTAGGTTGCAATATTTCACCTCAGGGGTTGACACTAAGGTCTCCAAGGCACTTGCCCATCGGGCAAGTGCAAGTCAGATTCTTCTTGCCCTCAGGTCATGGTCAATTGCCCCCCAAAATATATTGTAAATTTTACATTACGTTTACTTTCTACTTGGTGTTTTAAACATTTCCTTTGGCATTCAAAGACTGTTTTGTCACACAAAGTCACAATCAGCTAAATATTCAACTTGTAAATCAGTGGTTCCCACAGTGGTCACAGACTCAGGGGTCCATGACCCCAGCAAAATGATAGCTTGGAACCAAATGGACCTGGGAGAGAGATAAGAGAGATAGTTAGAAAGCAGGGAAAGACGCAGAGGCAGCGCAATGACCACCTTCAAGACAAATATATCCCATGTCGTGTTCTAGCACACTAAGTCGCACACTTGCCCGATCGGACAATCAGGCAGCAGTCTTCACTTGCTCGACCATTTTTTTTACTTGCCGCGGGCAAGTGTTAGTGTCAAGCCCTGCACCTTGGTCAATCAATCAAACTTTATTAAAAACACATGGTCGATAGTGACATACACATTGAAATGATATACATTCGATATTCGATATTTGAAATAATTTGATATTCGTTCGAATCCACATGGTGTTTTAAAAGAAATATTCAAATGTAAATTTTGGCCAATTCTTACAGCCCTAGACCATACAGAGATGATGTTTGCGTTATGATGACATTAAATTTGATATTGTACACAGTAATTTTGGGTTAACGGGTGTGTGTGTGTGTGTGTGTGTGTGTGTGTGTGTGTGTGTGTGTGTGTGTGTGTGTGTGTGTGTGTGTGTGTGTGTGTGTGTGTGTGTGTGTGTGTGTGTGTGTGTGTGTGTGTGTGTGTGTGTGTGTGTGTGTGTGTGTGTGTGTGTGTGTGCGCGCGTGTGTGTGTGTGAGCGCGTGAGCGTGTGAGCGCGTGAGCGTGTGAGCGTGTGCGCGCGCGTCACTCACTGCATGTGCTGCAGAGTAGTAACTGGAGATGGATGAGCTTGCAGGCCTGTCACCATAGCAACAGGATGACATACTGCACACAGTGCATGCTGTCTCCCCCTGTTGGCAGCCAGTCATCACTGCCTTCAAATAGCCAGCCTTTCCCTCCACAACTCATCCAAAATTCTGCCGCCTGACTTTTAACTAGGTCCAATAAACAATGTCACATTACTTCAATCCTGTCTTCACTACACTGGCTCCCGATCCGTTATAGAGTCCATTTTAAGGTTCTGGTCCTTACCTTTAGAGCCTTACATGGTCAGGCCCCAGATTATTGGTCCCTGGTTGGGCCCTCTTTCTCTCTTCCTCCAGCCCTCAGATCTGTCCCCTGTGTGGACAAATGCCTAAAAACTCACCTATTTGCACAAGCATTTGCTGGTATAGCTTGATTTGCACAACTTGATTTTATTCTTATCTTTTTATGCTTTTGTAGTGGTTTTTCGTTTTGTTTTTATTGTTTTGTGTAGCACTTTCTTTTCCTTGTTGTTTTTATTGTGTATTTTTATTGCATTTATTGCATTGCACTTTGTGAGCTCTCTCTGTGAAAGGTGCTATACGAATAGTTTACTTACTTACGTTTACGTACACATATAAAACAAGAGCCACACATGACTTGCTTTGTCAACATGGTTTGCCATGTTGCTTTAGTCATGGTGTAATGTTCATTTCCCGGCAAATGATCGATATAAGCAATTAATTAAGGCTTATTTTGTATATCAATAGTAAATCCTGTGCTTTTGATGCTCATCTGCTTCTCTTTTCTCCATTAATGAAAGCATGTGAAAGAGTTTCTGGTCTGTGTGATGTGATGTGCCTGCAGAGGAGCGATGCTGCATGGAGTCTAGCTGCTGCTTTACATTAGTTGCATGTACACTCATAAACACATCACACCTGTCATTTATTGATTGATTTATTGACTTAAGATGGGAATTAACTAATGCATTCCACGGTGGTTCCATGGTGTTGTATTGATTATATTGACAACAGTGAGGTCATAATAGTCACAATTCCCACCGAGTGGCATTTCACCAGATGTCCACTTTAACATTCAATTAAAGTCCTAGTGAAATGAAAAATACATTTTTACACACACTTTAGACCACATCATGGTCATTATATGGCCATATCTAAACGGATGTCATTTTCACTTGTGTGTTTTATATGTAAAGTCAATAACTTAATTACTGAAAACCTAAACGTGCTGCGTTAAGCTGGCTATCCCATTTCTAAATTATCCTCCAAACACAGGTGGCGTATTTGTTTTTGTTAGAATCCTTGCTTTTAATGACATGTCCAAGAACGGAATGCCAGATTGAAATTGAGAGGCTGGGGGATAAAAGATTGGCCCAAAACAAACAAAATACATACACAATACAATATACTTGTATTGCGTATTTTATTCACGTTTTATTCACGTTTCTTTTTCTTGCATTAGGCGTACTAATTAGAATGTTACAATGGCACACACACACAGAGCTGCCTACATGAGGACGGACGTAAGATGACGCCCCTGGTTATAGATATCTGCAGTTAAGGGGTTATTGGGGCCTACTCCAGTGGATCACGCTATGTACTGTATAATTAATATGTTTACTGAGTTACAGTACTTATAACTGGTCGAATTTGCGGGAAACGCAATCAAAGTAAAACTCAGATTTGGTTCTTTATTACTTCCAAACAGAAGTCCAAACACACTGGCAACCAGCTGGGCTGTTGAATAATGTGGCGAACTGGAGATACAATGGTTGATCATGCGTATGTATTTTGGTCTTGTCCTGTAATTCAACCCTTCTTGGAGGAAGTAGCAACACTTATCTCAAACATTCTGGCTTTCATAAACCCCCGGATGGACTAAGCCAAGATGATTCCTATCTGCTTGTAAAAGATTGTACTTGCAGCCAGGCCCGGATTAACAATGTCCTACTACTTGCCTATTTGTCAATATTGTGAAACGATTGCATCTTCTAGAACGCATGACCTATTTAACACTAAAAAGATCTGGGAGAACAAAGTATTCTAAAGAATATTATTATTCTTTTCAAGTCGAATGAAACTTTGTTCGATCAACAACACAGCCTGCATGAAGAATCCAAGATATTCAGATTCTAAAAACTCTTTCCCATAGACTGCATAAGCCTGCTGACTTTTTATGTATTCACATGGCAACCAGAGTGCAGAACAGAGTTGTGAAGTGTAATCAATATATATTAAAGACGTCCAAAGGCGATCTCTGCAGCAAATTAGTTAACTAATTAGTCCCCCAGACCTCGAGAGGCAGTGTGCTATACTACTACTATTGATCATCATCTCCTCTCTCTCTCTCTCAGCAGAGCAACAGGGTAACTCTGAAGATGGATGTGTCCCATACAGAACACTCTCATGTCATTGGTAAAGGAGGAAACAACATCAAGAAGGTGATGGAGGAGACGGGTTGCCACATCCACTTCCCAGACTCCAACAGAAACAACCAGGCGGAGAAAAGCAACCAGGTCAGCATGGAATCCTGTTTAGCTGGGCAGAATCTGAACAGTGTTGCCAACTTGGCGCATTTGTCGCTATATTTAGCTTTTTTCCAGACCCCCCCTAGCTCCAAAATTAGTAAAAAACTCCTGGCGGAGAATATGGTGCTTTTTTGCTGGTGAGTTGGGGTGAAATTGGTTGACAGGCGCCAGAGATAAAACCCTTTTTTTCACCATTTTTCCTCCTATGATAGAGTCCTCCTTCCTTCCTAGAAAGGACCTTTGGTAACCAAATGGACCCTTTTAGATCTGTAACTCTTGAGAGCGTAAAATGAAACCAAACGGACCCTTTCGGGTCTGTTTGGTTTCATTTTACGCTCTCAAGAGTTAATTCATAATTAACCATCTGAATTACCTAGAAAATGTAGAAGAATTGCTATTTTAACTAATATTTTGTCAGTTATTTCTCCTAAATTAGGCTGAGAGACTAATCTCAACATCAAACGGTGGTCCTCCATGGACCACCGTATCTGCAGAATCAAAGTATAGGAACCGGTCAAATAAGCAAAAAGATATACTGTACATGATAATATCATAATTGTGTAGCATTAATTCAAAGTGTCCAAACAGAATGCCTTGAATTAAGGGGCAGGGTCTATGACTGAACCAGATGGACGCCATTGTCGTTTGTTTTGTCTCTCTGTACCGGCAGCAGCTGGTCCCAAACACCAGTGCTTAATTTGAGCTGACGCTCTGATTCAGGTTGGCCTCAGTCCTGTGTGTGTGAGCCAAGTCACTGCTCTGTTCTAGTGATGGGCATTGTTGTTCTTTTCACTGAACCGAAGAATTAAAGTCACAAGTAAAAAGATTTGTTCAAATGATTCCTTCTGTGTTTGACCGGAGTCTCCGCCTGTTTCTCCCACTCAGTGAACTGCAACACAGTCAAACATTCAGTTCAGTTCAGGTAGTGAACCGCTAATTTATCTGCAGGTTTACACACCGTCACTGAGTGAGAGACCAACTCCTCAATGACTAAGGGCCACGGAGGCACAGTGGTTAGTGCTGTCCCCTCACAGCTAGAAGGTCCTGGGTTCGATTCCTGCTAGGGGCACTGCAGTGGGCACTGGCGGCGTGTCTCCTCCTCTGCGTCATCAGTGCCCCGAGGTGGGGTTGATGAAAGGGCCTTCCTGTGTGGAGTTTGTATGTTCCCTAGGGTAGATACCCTCACAAAAACATCCTGGTCTCTAGACTGCCTCCCCCTGGCCAGCCGGGGCGCCTGATGGAGGGGACAGGAACTGGTTGGAATTACGTCTTCCTTCCACACTCTACGTCCAACCAGGGAAACTCCCCCCTGTCAGGTGAAAAGAAGGCAGCTTGGACTCCTCATGCATTGAAGGAAGCATGAGGCCAGTCCACTGCCTCTCCAGTTTGGAGGAGGCTGTGTAGAGCCCAGGATCACATTAGCATCACATCACGCAATGAACTCGTTCAAGTCATTTACCGGTAATTGACAAGGACAGACAGAGCCCGCCTTCCTCCTCAAGGAGCTCAGTAATTGGCTAATGATTGCTTGTTTTTCCATGGCTCCATACTTATTGTGCTAGTATTCACTCTAGACCACTTTGCTGAAACTAGCAGATCTACAGATCATCGTATCACGACATGATGTGGGCTTGTACATCTTGTGTAGATGTAAAAGTGTGTTCTTTTTAGGTAGTCGATGAATTAGTTCCGTTCATTCACCAAAAAGATTAGTTGTATTGAGTGAATTGTAGTAGCAACAATACAACAGTTATGGATGAAAAGAAGAGATGGAGAGGAGGAGTGAGAGAAGATCCGTTGGCAAGAAATCTACTTTAGAACAATTATCTTTCCTTTTCATTTCTGTTGCAATTATTTTAATTGCGACCCTCAAACTGGGATGGATGTGTTGAAAAGGCAATTTCTGTAATTGTAGAGACTGGGTTTTTTTTTTCCGTCCTAGTTTTGTCAAAGTCAATGTCCTGCTAAAATCTCCACATTAATTTCTCGCCATAATGGTTTTGTGGTTCTCCAGCTCAGAAACATAAGCTATGGAAATTAGTTTGGCAAGTCTCAAAGATACAGTTGGCTGCAGTGTAGTATTTTAAAGATTTGCTTGGGAGGAAGTTTTAAAAAAAACCTTCACTTGGTTTAGTGTGTTCAACATTTTAGCGTAGAGGATTGGACCGTTACTACTAAGTGCATTTTTCATATTCTGTTTTGCGGACAGGGTTGGCGTTCACTTGCTAATATCATGCCAATTGTCATCTCTCCATGTGAACAGGTGTCCATCGCAGGGCAGCCAGGAGGGGTGGAGGCAGCCAGAGCCAAAATAAGGGTAAGCATAGACTCACACATCGTTGCAGCCCTCGGTGCACTTGATTTTGTCTTGTCTCACACTTGATTTTGTCTTGTCTCTCTCTTGATTTTGTCTTGTTTAACTTGATGCTCCAATTATCATGTATGTCATGTTAATTGGCATATTTTTTGTAAGTCTGCATAATAACAGTAGAATTCCATTCACTGTAGGGTCGGTTTAGGGTTGGGTTCCCACTCATCCTCCAGTAGTGCAGGTGGGGCGAAAGCAGTCCTCAACCGTGATGGTCGTTTTGCATAACGGTTGCGACTGTTTTGCATAACAGTTGCGATGGTTTGCATAATGGTCGTGGGTTGCGGTTAGGGGTTAGGAAAGGGGTGGGCAATTATTTTCCCCAAGGGGCCAAATGAGATACATAAAATATTGTGGAGGGCCAGGACTAAAGGCTGAACTAAAGTCTGCGTAATATTAATTTAGTTTCAAGATAAAAGTAAGAGTAAGACAAACCATTTTGACACCAGGGCCCTCTATTTATTTTATAAGAAAGATTTATTTTGTTTTTGTCCACAATACCAGGCTGGATTTTACAAACAAAACAGGATAACGTAAATTAAAAATGAATATTCTTTTACATGCTCTAGTTGTGTAGACTTTAGGCTAATTCAGATGATGAATATTTTAACTCTTGAGAGTGTACCAAATGGACCCGCAAGGGTCTATTTGGTTTCATGTTTACACTCTCAAAGAGTTACAACTGGTTAACCAGTAGTAGTGTGAAAATGAAATCAAATGGACCCTTGCGGGTCCATTTGATTACATGTTTACACTCTTAAGAGTTACTACTGTTTCCCAAATCCAGCCTGGAATTGTGGACAAAAGCAAAAAAAAAAAAATCTTCAGTTTTTGGGTCTGTGGTGCTAAAAAGTCATGCTGAAGAAATAGTGGTCCCTGGGATCAAAAAGGTTGACAACCCCTGCTGTACAGTAAAGTTCTGGTTATATGTTCAATTGTAACTCAGATATGTACAATTGTAACATTACGGTGTAATCCTGAACTACAAAACAAACAAACAAAAAGGCCAGGCTCCACTGAATTTATAGGGCGACAGGAACAGTGGGTAAATGGTATCACTTGCTGATACTGTTAGCTGATCAAACTAAATAATACATGTAGTTGGATAGAATAAAATAATCAATTTGAATTAAATACTAAAAATAACAGTTCCACAAAGTGGCATTGTTCTTTTTACATGATACCATTGTACAATGGATAGGAACAATAAATATACCCTTTTCGTCACTAGATACTACTCTCTGACACTAGATTCTACTTTCTGACAGTAGTTTATGACAATAGATTCTTGTTTCTGACACTAGATTCTACTTTCCGACAGTAGTTTATGACAATAGATTCTACTTTCTGACACTAGATTCTACTTTCTGACACTAGTTTATGACAATATATTATAGTTTCTGACACTAGATTCTACTTTCTAACTAGCTTGACAATAGATTCTATTTTCTGACATTAGAGTCTACTTTCTAACACTAGTTTGACAATAGATTCTAGTTTCTGACAAATCTGTGTTTCTGTGCCCAACAGCCCAATGATGCTCAACATAGTTCATGTTTCTGTGGATCCCCATCTGAAAAAATATTGTTCTAGGGTTCCCCCAGAAGCAAAGAATTGAGTTAAAAATGTTCAACCCCAAAAAATATATTCAAGGATTTGCGTATCATTTTCATGATTTTTCAAAAATAGCAGACCTACAAGCAGTGGCACGCTACGATTATTTGATTTGAATAATTATTGTTAAGAAGATAATGGATAGGTGAAGACCTACTTGCTGACACAATAACGCGTTTAAGAAAATCCACATAGAAATGCTAGCCTTCCTTCACACAGCATACCTTAAGCTTGTGCTAATAAATAACCCACTTATTTCCATCCACAGTGATCATTATGCAGTGTTTATACTTGTAGAGGTTTTGCAAAAGTCAAATTTAAGCACATTTTCAAGCACACTACATTTTTCCAGAACCATTGCATTTTCTGTAAAGTACCATCCAATTGAGAGGGCACTTCTTTCTTATTATGCTATGCCGTTATACTACCAAACAGTAGACACCTTCAGGCATTTCTTAGCATCTTCTTAAAACATCAAATACATTCAACTCATTCAATATGAACAGTGGAATTCAAAGGTTTAGTTTTCAGCACATTCTGTACCGTATACAGTAGGGCTGCAACGATTAATCAATGAATCATAGTCAAATCGATTATTCAATTAGTTGTCAACTATTTATTCAGTAATTTATTAATCGGTTCGTCAACTAATCACTGAAGTTTTTCCCCGTTTTCCCACTTAACCATAGTTTTTCCAGTGTCAATTGTAATAAATTCTAGGCATTTTGGTTCACATTTGTAGACTTTCAGAAAAATGTTGAAAATGGGTGGAATCCCTTTTTAAGGTGATAGCGAAACAAGAGTCATAAACCGCTTAATCGAAGAATCAGTCGAATAAGAGGCCGATGAATGAACAATTATGAAAATAATCATTAGTTGCAGCCCTGGTTTACAGTATTGCAGAACCAATGAAATGTGTTTAGTGGAACACACATATTATCAATTTAGCATGAAAACTGTAGAGTTAGGGCTTCTATAGCAGTGGTTTTCAATCAATGGTCCGGGAACCACCAGTGGTCCTTGAGAGGGTTCCAGGTGGTCCCCAGCTAAGTTGTTTAATCAGATGTAACTCTTGAGAACGTAAATATGTAACCAAATGGACCCTTAATTAGTCCAAGTCTACACAACCAGAGAATGTAGAAGGTTTACCAAATCCAGCCTGGAATTGTGAACAAAAGCAAAATAAATCTTTAGTTTTGAGGTCTGTGGGGCTAAAATGTCCTCAAATGGTGATCCGTGGCTCCAATGTTGAATAAATGGTGGTCCCTGGTATCAAAAAGGTTGAAAACCCCTGTTCTATAGGTATGGCAGGCCTGGTGGAGCAGCCGCTCCAGGGCCTGTCTGGCACTGAGGAGTGCCGGCTGCAGGCGCCTTGATGGTCGTGTGGTCGTGGCGACATGGGGAGAGTGCTGAGTGCCCAGGCACTCCACAGCACAGCTCTGGTACTGTGGGCGTGGGGTTTTTGGCCACAGTGTGGCCCGGTAGGTAACACAGCTTGGGTGATGAGTGATGGCGTGGGCCAGAACACAGCCAACCAGGTATTTGGATAAAAAGGTAAGGCCCGGGGCGTAGTGGTGAGTGCCGTGGGGTGGTGGTATGTATGGTCGGTTAGCGGCTGGGTGCACGGGGCAGAGCAGTAGGGGATGCGTTGGAAGAGCTGAGTGGTGAAAAGGCCTGGGCGGAGATGGGTTTACCGAGGGCAGAATAACAGGAATAACAGGGGATGGCATTCAGCGCACATCAAATGCACGGCACAGCTCTAGAGGTTAATAAATACATTGTGCCACCTTGCTAAAGTCAAGGACATCCAGCTTCCTGGCTGCAGATTATATATCACATCATTATACATCAACCAATGGCAAGGAATGTGTTGTAAAAACGGAGAGGGGCCAAACAACCCCCGCTCTCTAAGGATAATCCGATGAGTAGCTGCTTGGTAAAGTGGACTGGGGTCAGCTTCTTTCTGGAGTCTGGATCCAGGGAACTAGGCCAGGTCGGACTCTCCTTTGATCCACCCCACTTCATCCGCCGACTGTGTGTTCTTTGGACAGCCCAACAATCTGTGCGGTTCTGAAAAGCTTACTTAATATTAAGCTCCCTTCTACAACAGCAGTAGTTTCTCCGTTTTGCTTTGTTTTCCAGTGAAGGACGACGTGGATGAATTTGACTGCGACTTGTTGCTTTTGAAAATATAGGCTTTAGGCATACATATCCCAGTGTGCACCACAAGCACGCATCGTTTTTTTTTCCTTCTCCGACAATACCTCACACACCCTCTCTCTCTCTCCGTCTGTCACACACACATATCCTGACACTCGGGCCTGAGTTTTCATTTCAGAGGGCGCACACACGCACTCATACGCACACACACTCACGCACACACACACAGCCCTTTGGGCCTTATTAGTTTTGGTCAGTGCTTATTGGAAGTTTGTGTGTTCACTGAGGGGAATTGTTGCGGTGGTAAAATGTGGAGTTCCGGGGCTGAGGAGGAGGCTTGAGAGAGTGAGTGGAAAACTCCTCCATGCAGCCACAGAGCCGAGGGCCGAGCCTCGTGGCTGGGCTGAGGTAGAGACCGGAGGGGAGGGGAGGGGAGGGCTGGGGAACGAACGGTGGCAAAGAGAGATGCCACGGCTCAAGTCTCACTGTTGTTTTAGGGGGGGATTCGAACAAATTGCTATCTGGGGATTGGCATCCTGCTAAAAAAAAAAAAACGTGTCTGGCCATGAAACTGGAAATGGATCATTCTGGAGCGTTGGCAAGGTCAGGGCATGGAAGGCAGTTTGGGCTTAATATGAAGAGCTGATGGATCTGAGTGAGGTCAGTCCAATCTCCTCTCAGCCAATTGAACATTGCACTTCCTCTCCTCTCTCTGCCGTGTGACCCAGCAACTATCACTGGCAGAAATAAACACTATGGGAGAGGAGAGACAGCCAGAGCAATCCTCCACCGCGATGGCCGTCGCAACGGTTTTTATAACCGTTGTGACCGCTCTGCATAGCAATCGTGTTTTGCTAAACAGTCGACTGTTTTACATAACAGTCGACAGTCTACTGAACCTAATCCTAACCCACACCTGGGCATTATGCGGCCCGGGGGCCAAATGCGGCCCTTTCGCTGACCCTGACCGGCCCAGGGACCACCAGTGGTCCTTGGGAGAGTTCCATTTAAATACTGGAAAGTTGTTTAAACAACTTAGCTGGGGACCACCTGGAACTCTCTCAAGGACCACTGGTGGTCCCCAGACCACTGGTTGAAAACCACTGCTGTACAGTATGTATATACTGTAAGTGACCTATATTCAGAGTGCAATTTGTAGTCAGCAGAGGGAGTGTTTGTTTTGCGCGCCTCTTGTTCTTGTCCTCCTTGGTTTAGGTTAAGAGTATATAACAGTATATAACGGTGTGTTTGTGGTTAATCCTGGGTGGTCCCCCGTGGACCACATCCTTCTGCATGGCTCCCTTAAAACCAAGGGTTGTGGTGGTTGGTTTACGGCGAGCCTCGCTCCGCTCACTGCACTACATACAGTACAGATGTGGGGATTCCCCTGCCTATATATACATACAGTATACTGCCCTCAGAGGGTCCCAGGCAGGTATGTTGGCCCTTAAATGTGGAGGTGCAGAGTCTCTGCTCATGGTGGGATTCTCCCATGGGACTCCCCTCCGCTGCTTGCAGAGCTGGAACCCATCGGGGAGGTGTTGAGAGCTCCGTTCCACTGCCTTTTATCCCCGCAAACGTTTTCATTCCTCCCCGTCTCTCTCACTCTGGTGACGGGTGAGCTGAAGGTTGTGTGTGTGCGGGTGTGTGTTTTCGTACAGTCTTTTTTTTTGTTTTTCCCCCTCCACCCTTTACATTGAATATGTGCAAAGGCTTATATCTTCCAGGTAGACCCTTCTTAAAAAGCTGAGGTCAGCTTCTCTGTAAATCTAGCTCCTATTCATCCTTCATTCAGCGCCCCGAGTTCCCGCTGTTCTGCTTATGCTTTCCTGTGTTTCTCCTGCGCGCTGACCTAAATTTTCTCCAAGCTCCTTACAGTGCAGAGCGCTGAAACGTGATATGAATGTCGGGCCGAGCACATATGGGACTGATCAGGAATGCATTTCTTTGGTCAGAGCAATTCATGCTGCTTGCCCTTCACTGGCAGCCAAAACCATAGTGGCTCCGTGCCCGAGAGTCAGTGTTTGGATAACACTGCGTGTGTGTGTGTGTGTGTGCGCGTATGCGTGCACAAGAGCGCTTGTATGCGACTGTATGCGTGCATGAATACATGTATTTACGTCTTGGGGAGAGGGAGAGAGCAGGGGCGGATTGGCACATATTTTCCCACCGGGACAATTTTGCCTTTGCCAGGCCACCCTGGGGGTGGGGCAGCTGGTTAACCAGATGTAACTCTTTGAGAGCATGAAAATGAAACCAAATGGATCCTTGCGGGTCCATTTGGTTTCATTTTTACACCCTCAAGAGTTAAAATATTCATCATGTGAATTAGCCCAACTTAGTCTACACAACTAGAGAATGTAGGAGATTAATGGTCATTTTGATCTGTATGTTCCAGGCGAGTATCTAGCACATTCTAGTGTATTTTGGAAGTGCCACTAGTGCATTTTGGATCTTGTCCAGGCCACTAGGTGGCGCAGGCCACCGGGAAAACTCCCTGTACTCCAGATGGCCAATCCGCTCCTGGGAGTGTGTGTGTGTGTGTGTGTGTGTGTGTGTGTGTGTGTGTGTGTGTGTGTGTGTGTGTGTGTGTGTGTGTGTGTGTGTGTGTGTGTGTGTGTGTGTGTGTGTGTGTGTGTGTGTGTGTGTGTGTGTGTGTGTGTGTGTGTGTGTGTGTGTGTGTGTGTGTGTGTGTGTGTGTGAACTTTCCTTCCAATGTAACTGCGTATTGGGTGTGTACATTGTGCGAGCATTCCCTCCCTCCCACATGATGTGTGTGTGTGTGTATGTACAGTATGAATGTCACAGAAAGGCCCTCTGGTCTTCATCTTCCTCTGAAAGCACTGGCACACCATCTACTGTAACTGCTGTGTTCATTTTAACTATTCGTTGCCTGTCGCAATCGTGCGTTCTGCTGTAGCTGCCCGCCATGCAGCTTTTTTTGCAGTTTGGTGTGCTGCCTTGGTGTTCACATGATGAACAGCCATGATGGGGCTGCCTGTGACACAGTATAATGCATACCTGGCCAAATGCGGCCCTTTGGCTGACTCTGAGTGGCCCGGGGACCACCAGTGGTCCTTGAGAGAGTTCCAGTTAAATATGTAAAGTTGGTTAAGCGGATGTAGCTCATTGAGAGCGTAAAAATGAAACCAAATGGACCCTTGCGGGTCCATTTGGTTTCATTTTTATGCTCTCAAGAGTTAAAATATTCATCATGAGAATTAGCCCAAGTCTACACAACTAGAGAATGTCCAGTTGTGTAGACCAGTTGTGTGTCCAAAATCCAGCCTGGAATTGTGGACAAAAGCAAAATAAATCTTTAGTTTTGGGGGTCTGTGGGACTAAAATATCATCAAATGGTGGTCTGTGACTCAAATGCTGAATAAATTGAGGGCCCTGGTGTAAAAATGGCTCTTACTTTTATCTTGAAATGAAATGAATATCACACAGACTTTAGTTCAGCCTTTAGTCTTGGCCCTCCACAATATTTTATGGATCTCATTTGGCCCCTTGGGAGAAATAATTGCCCACCCCTGGTATAATGTGTAAGTTAGTGTTAGCTCTCCCTCAGTATGGTGATGCCATGCTGTCGTCGCTGCGTGTTTCACGTGACTGGTCGAGGATGTCTGGTGTTTTGTTTCTGGCACCTTGCGTCGAACGTGACCGCTCTGGATTTATTTGACTCGACAGGTTTTAAAGACACGTTCTGCCGCTCGCCGCCGAAGGCAGCCGTGTTATGTCTGCATGTGGAATACACGCATGATGTGTCAGGGAACCTCCCAGCACCGCTTCCACACATGTGTTTTTACTCTGTTCTCTGAATGGTGTTAATCAGAAGCCTTGCTCTAGGACAAGGTGGTACAGTACAGGCGGCTACTGGATGTGTGTGTGTGTAGCTGACTGTGCCTTGTGTCTTATCTGGGCTGTCTGTCTGGTTGGGACATTAATACAGTATGTGAGGTTGCTGCCCGTGTTTATGTATATAAATCAAATCTTATCCACTTTCTGGCAGCACTCACAGCATAGTGGCGGGCAATGTACTGTACTAAGGATATTCAACACACTCTGTGACATGTGGTTCATTCGTTGATAAAATGCATCTGATACATTTAAATGAGAATTTCACACCAAAACACATTGGGCATCAATCTACCTTGATTCCTGTGACATGAATCTTAATGTCCTTGATTTTTGTCACAGATGCCCCATTTTCTACATTTCACCATGAGGTCAGTTGCAGTTGCAGCCTCAGTTGCTGTTGCGCCAGTGCAGTTAACATGGCCGCAGGTTGTCTTTATTCTACTGTGGGTATTTCTGTAACTCCAAACTTATTTTTTCACACATCACATTTTAATAGTATACTGATAAACATGCTTGAGTTTTACGTCACTCTGGGGCTGCCTTTACATGTAATCCCAAGACGAGTTACAGAAATACCCACAGTAGAATAAAAACATCCTGCGGCCATGTTAACTGCACTGGCGCAACAGCAACAGCAACTGACCTCAAGGTGAAATGTAGAAAATGGAACATCTGTGACAAAAATCAAGGACATTATTATGTATCATGTCACAGGAATCAAGGTAGATTGATGGTCAATGTGGAATTTCCCTTTAATGTACAACCTCATGATCATTTTCTTCCTGTCTGTACCATCCACCTCTCTACATAAAGTATTATCTCCCTCTCTGGTCTATTACTTTACTCTGTCACACACATCTGTCTCTCGGCACACCTCTCTTTCTTACCTTGATTCAAGAATCAAGAGGGTTTTGATTCTCGTTCGCCAAAGTTGGATCTTTGCGTTGACTGCTATGGTCCAATCACAGCTAAGCATAACACGGGCCAGACTTTTTCCTAGATGATAAAACATTGTTAAAAATCTAGGTCACATGCATGTTTTTCCAGTGCATACGGCAGGCCTTGTTGACTGTTGAAATATATATATTTTTTGGTCTGATTCCAAAACTGAACTATTATTTAATGTGTACATTCCATGATATGAGGAGTGAATGAGTTGGAAAGTGTCCAAGTGGGAGTGTGAAAGTGGGAGAGGTTGGATCTTTGCAATAGGAGAATTCTGCCACTCTAAGAAACATTTTTCAGTGGTAACGCACCATTCGCATGTTCTGCAAGACTGTCTGACATATAGGGATCCATTTTCATTACCATCTAAACCCCTTATCCTAAACCCCTTATTATTTTTTACTATTTTGAAAAACCTTTTGGAATAGTTTAACATGCCTATCTATTGACACAGTGTGAGCTTGTAGACTGGCCATTTAAACTATTGAAAAATGTATTTTTTTAATAGTTTAAAAAGGCAAAGAAGTTAAGGGATAAGGGGTTTAGCGGTGACGAAAATGGAGCCCAAAATATGCACAATATTACAATACAACAAAAACATGAAGTAAATACATTGAGAATTTAAAGGTAAAGTATTGCAGCAAGCCAGGAGTGGACACAGTCCTACTGTGCCTTAGTGCAGGGGTTTTCAACCTTTTTGACTCCAGGGACCAGCATTTATTCAGCATTTGAGCAACTAAAGATTTCTTTTGCTTTTGTCCACAATTCCAGGCTGGACAAACAGGCAAAACATACAGATCAAAATGACCGTTATTCTTCTTGTTGTGTTGACTTGGGGCTAATTCAGATGATGAATATTTTAACTCTTGAGAGTGTAAAAATGAAACCAAATGGACCCGCAAGGGTCCATTTCGTTTCATTTTTACGCTCCGGTGGTCCCTGAACCACCGGTTGAAAACCCCTGCATTAGTGTATTACAGCTTGTCTCCTCTTCACCCTCCACTCAAACTGCCTCTCATCCCTCCTGCAGCCTCCATTATGACTGATAGCTCCCACCCCCTATGTCAGGAATATGAAATTCTGCCATCTGGCCAATGGCTAAAGATTCCTGTCACTAAAACCAACAGGTTTAAATTCTCCTTCATACCTACCTCCATTAGAGCTATCAATAAGGGAAACAACAGGAGGTAGATGCTAGGCTGTTCGTCTCAGTGATGGGTGGTGAGGTATAGGTTGTTTAGATTAGTCACTTGGTGCACTTTAGCTCTAGTTGCACTTTATACAGTATTTATGTATTTGTATCTTTTTTTGTTTTTGTGCTACTACGTCTGTTGTTGTCATGTTTGTAATGTGTTTTTTAGAGCTTTATTATGTGCTGCAAAACAAAGTGCCCAATTTGGGAATTGGGACATATTAATAAACTTAAACTTGAACTCCTGTGCAGGAGCTGCTTCCCCTGGTGCTGTCGTTCGAGCTCCCGGCCATCGTCCAGCCTGACCCCGGTTCCCCCACCGTGCAGCACATCTCCCAGACCTACAACCTCACCGTGTCCTTCAAGCCCCCAACGCGCCTGTACGGGACCACCGGGGTGGTCCGCGGCTCGCAGAACAACACCACAGCCGTCAAGGTGAACAAGGCAACGCTCCTACTACTGTACAGGAAATTAACATGGCAGTCATGTGGTTCCACATTTTTGTGTGTGTGTGTGTGTGTGTGTGTGTGTGTGTGTGTGTGTGTGTGTGTGTGTGTGTGTGTGTGTGTGTGTGTTGTGTGTGTGTGTGTGTGTGTGTGTGTGTGTGTGTGTGTGTGTGTGTGTGTGTGTGTGTGTGTGTGTGTGTGTGTGTGTGTGTGTGTGTGTGTGTGTGTGTGTGTGTGTGTGTGTGTGTGTGTGTGTGTGTGTGTGTTGTGGTCCCGAGTATTAAACACCCAGGCGTGACCGATGTTTTGTGCTCTCGGGGCGTGGGACGGCATGAATCCTAAGACAAACCAGACGCTTGGCTTTTTTAGTGAAGTTTTGAGCATTTTTATTAAAGCATGATTCATGGTGCAGTCGCAACCAATTTCATCGATTTGAATTGAATGAGGAGACGGAGGCTCTTTGACTTCCAAGTCGGGATTCCATTCCTCTCTCCCCTTTTTCCTCCGCCCTTTAGTGTGTTTCTCGCCGCGCAGCACAAAGGAGGCCTCTCTAAACAGCAGCGTTTCAAGGCCCAGCGACACCGGGGGCGATCCTCACTCCTTTACAATAACCCTAAAGGCCCTGATACACCTAGCAATGTTTTGATCAACATCAACGAGCTACGTCAATTATCAACGTTGACTTTTCATCTATCAACTCCTGGTTGTTCAGAAAAGTCAGATCTTTAGCGCCCTCTACTGGGCAACATTTTGGAATCCTCCAATCACAGCCCTCCTGGGCGTCACCTGATCCTTTCTCTCAGACTGAAACCATGGCTGCTGCTGCTTCACTGCTGTGGACAAAAACAAGGATTTTGTAACTTTTATCCTGCTAAATTAACATTTTGAGTTGGGTGAAAATGGATGAAAATGGTTCAATGCAAACTAAGATTTTTTTTCCTGAGAGTGTACAAATGGAACCAAATGGACCCGCTAGGGTTCATTTGGTTCACATTTGTACACTCTCAGGAAAAAAAATGAAAATGGGTGGAATTCCTCTTTTAATGGGAGGTGTTGCCTGTTGCCGTGTGTCTCATCATTTTGCCATGTTGATGTTGACATTGCTAGTTGATATTGATCAAAATATTGCTAGTGTATCGGGGCCTTTACCCTCGTTACCTCCAGCACCAGGGGATGGCGGAGCCATACAAGGTGGCTGGTAACAGATGGATGGGCCGCCAGTTCAGTGCATCTCGCTTTGAGGTGCTACCTTGAGCAGCACAATTGAACTGATCCCTATTACTGGGGCTGCTAAAAATGATACGGCAATATATTGTGATTCTTAATTAAAGTAGAATTCCACACCATTTTTTTTTCCATCTTCATTTGCAGTTATTTTTTAAAAGAGTGGTCCAGGTGTTGTTTTGAATGAAAACACTCCTTTATGTTTTTTTCCCCTATCCCAAAATAAGCTTATAGTGGGGCTAAGGGGTGTTGTTCAAGTTCACCTATATACATCACTCCAAAATGCAATTTGTGGCTATATATTGTGTCTCCACCATGTCAGTAGTGTGTTAACACTCACACTTTCACTTTCACTTTTGGTTCAGCAGTGGTTCAGCCATAAATCATGTGCCCTAAATGCCCTGACTGCCCCACCAAGCATGCAAACAACCTAAATTTAAAATTGTGTCACCACTAAACCAACACCATGTTGAGTCAGACCTTTTAGGCTTTGTGATCACAGATATCATAATATGATCCATGCAAAGAAAGCATTGACACATGTAATAACTGTTTTCTTGCTGAAGCTTTTTAGCGTAAATTGTTGATCTATATAAGGTTATGGTGCTGTGAAGACCTGTAGATCTGCTATTTCTGTCATTTTCAACAATTGAAGGATTGTGCACAGATAATGGTGATTATCTCAAATACAGTAATTAGCCGATTATGTAATAGTTGTGACAGGCCCAATGCACGCCGCACACACACACAAACACACACACGCACACACACTCACTTCACTCTGGCATCAGGTTGTGTATACCGTATTTTTCGGACTATAAGGCGCACTTTAAGGCATTCAATTTACTCAAAAATCGACAGTGCGCCTTATAATCTGGTGCGCCTTATCTATGGATCATTTGATCTCAGTAGCTTCTATCATATGTTGACTGCATTAGCTTCTGTTCTCTGCGCCTTATAATCCAGTGCGCCTTATAGTGCGGAAAATACGGTATTTGAAAGCCTGCCCTTGAGCCTTCTCTCTGGGTGCCAACGAAACTTGGACCCCCCTAAAAACCCTCCTGTTTAACTACAAGCACCTCCCAGACTACATGCACCTCCCTTGACCTTTAGTGTGCGCGGGTTAGGGGTGTGCATGTGCATGTGTGTGTGTGTGCGTGCGTGTGTGTGTGCGTGCGTGCGTGCGTGCGTGCGTGCGTGCGTGCGTGTGTGTGTGTGTGTGTGTGTGAGTTTGTGGTAGGTCTAAGGGGTCAGTCAGCATTAGGACACTGGCCAGATCCGGGCCCAAGGGATTAAGAGAGAATGCGTGCTATGTTATGTGGTGATGGGAGACCCTTTGAGGAGAGCCAAAACCGCTGTGGATTGCTGCGCTATGCTATGCTGGACTCTCTGTCTGCAGCTTCTACAGTACAGTAACCAGGGGCGGATGTAACATTTCCCAATGGGGGGGGGGGGGGGGTGCGGCTTCATCGCCCGTGGCGCGAATACCATTTTCTGTTACAGGACTTTTATTAGTCAAGTAAAGCATCAATAATGACATCAGTTGTTGTTGAAGTTGCAACAGACACGCAGCATGCATAAAGCTAAAGGTCTGACTCAGAGAGTTTTCTGTTTTCAATGATGAAATGCTGTTGGTTTAGTGGTGACACAGATGTAGATAGTTAGTAGCGGTAGTAGTGTTTCAAATCATTTTCAATTATAAGCACTTTAATTTGAAATTTGGGTTGTGTGCATACATGCCGACATGTTTGGTGCAGGGGCAGTCAAGGGAATTTAGGGGGGCATTGCCCCCCCATGCCCATGCCTAGATCTGCCCCTGACAGTAACTGTACATAACCGAATGGCTCTATGGTTCTATTCCAGGCCATGTGATTGCATGCAGAGGCACAACAACAGAGACAGTGAAGGAATGGCAGCCATTGAGCCGGCCAGAGGCCCGTGGCAGGCAGGCAGGCAGGCGGGAAAAAACCCAATAGTTTCCACTGGTTTTCCTAAGAATCACTGGTGTTTGTTCGGGACACATCTGCCCCCATTTTCCCCCATAATTTACTCTCCCCTAAAGTTGAAATGTTGGTATTTTTCTGTATCATTCCACAGTTTTTTTGTTTTGTTTTGTTAAGTTCTGACACTGATTGGTACAAGCCGTCATGGACATGGTCTGCATTTCTGTAGCACATCCATTCATCATGCTGAGTTTAACAAAGTGCATTTGCATTCACGCATTCACGCTTCGACGACAAAGGCAATCAAGCAAGGAGGAGTCCAGGATTGAACCAGAGAGGTTTAACGGAGAATACCACTCCAAAGCGCATTGGGCATCCATCTACCTTGATTCCCATCACATCAGACCACACACTACAAGACAATAGGGCCACCACATGATTTTAAAAAACTCAGGTAGCACCTGTGTGACAGGAGTTCCATCCTGAGTGATTGGAGAGGAGAGTGGCAGAAGGGAGGAGGAGGAATAGATTAAAGTCTGCCCCAGAATGACATAAAATGCATGCATCAGTATACTATTAATATATACTGTATACATACTGTATAGATAGATAGATAGATAGATAGATAGATAGATAGATAGATATGTGGGGGAAACAACTAAGTTTGGAGTTACCTGCATTAGAATAAAGACAACCTGCACCAATGCAAACTGTGGGAGGGGGACCTCAGGGGTGAAATGTAGAAAAGGAGGCATCTATGAGAAAAATCAAGTGCAATATATACAGTATGATTTCACAGGGATCAAGGTAGATTGATGTCCAATGTGTTTTGGTGTGGAATGCTCCTTTAAGTTCACACATGTCTACTATAGAGTAAACTGTCACTGTAGTGCGGCTGTTGTATGTTTGCAATCATGTCTGTGGAAAGATATATTGATTATTGTTCTCTTTATCATTATTTTTGTGTACCTTCATATATTCTCTGAACAGTATCTAACCTACTCCGGTGTAGATCGTGGCATGCAGTCTTTCAGTTGTCTTTCTATCCAAAAAATATGAATCCTGCCACCTCCCCATTTCCGCTGTCTGTACATTTTTCCTTTCCCCTTTTACCTCCACTGTGATTTGATGCTGAATATTTTCACACCTCTAAATGTCTTGATGAAACAAACATGATGGCCAGTACTATTGTACACAAGTGTAATGCTTTATTGGTGCTGTCCACTCACCGTTATCAGTAGGGTTGTCCCGATCACATTTTTTTTGCTCCCGATCCGATCCCGATCATTTGAGTTTGGGTATCTGCCGATCCCGATATTTCCTGATCCGATCACTTTTTTTTTCCCGAACTTTCCTGATCCGAACTTTTTTTTGCTCCTGGTACAATCCCGATAATTTTTCCCGATCAGATAGATTTTGCAAATGCATTAAGAAAAGGAGGACTCAATTAAATTGTTCCAAGAAAAAGATATTTATGAAGTCCACCAAATAGAATGATATAGCAGATGATATAGCAGACTAGAAGAGCACTCAAATTTTCACTTGGGCAACTCAAAAGCAAATTCCACACATTTATTTACCTGCCATAGTGTCAGCCCCTTACCACTGTGTCTGATCACTGGTTATACTGGTATATTTACCAATACGAAATGGTCTGATGATGACAAATGAGGGCCAATACTGATACTTTTCTGGTACCGATACAGTACCGATATGAACCGATATGACAAAGGACCGATCCGATGCTTTCACCGATAAGTATTGCGACATCCCTAGTTATCAGTCTTGTATTGAAGTGTGCTTGAATTGTACTGTAAATCTCCAAGCTGTTGATTGAAAAAAAAAATCAATCAATCAATCAAAACCACCAGTCTCCTAATTCACAGGGATTGAGCCAGACCTTCTGTTCTGGTTCTGGTTTCCATCTTGGGCGTTATTAGTGCAACATGCCTCTCCTCTCCTCTCTGCCTGTCGCAATATGACGGTTGCAGTGTTACTTTGGACTACTTCGCTGAGTACATCCGAAGTTAATTATAAAAACAGGTCGCTCAGGCTGTAGGCTTTGCCAAACCGAAAGCCTCCTTATCAAACGTTTCAATGTGTACAAATGTACATTTGTACATTTCCCCAAACCGGCATTGTCCAATAGGCACGTTGGAAGAGGGAAGCTTGACCAGTAAAGCTTGACCTAGATAGCACCAGTTGCTAAAGTATGTGGATTGGCATTGGACAGTGAGCAAACCCCACCCCAAAAGGAGGGGCTTAGAGAAGAGCTCAGGTATTATCCCACTTCTAAAAGTACCACTACAACTGTCACTGATTACGTTTTCGTGTTGTACTGTCACCTACCTAATACATTTTTTTTTTTCTTCTCCAGAGGGGCACAGCCATGCTGTTGGAGCACCTGGCTGGCAGCCTGGCCAGCGCCATCTCGGTCAGCACCCACCTGGACATAGCACCCCAGCACCACCTCTTCATGATGGGACGCAACGGCAGCAACATCAAGCACATCACCCAGAGGACGGGGGCACAGATCCACTTCCCAGACCCCAACAGCCCCCAGAAGAAATCCACCGTTTACATCCAGGGAACCATCGAGTCTGTCTGCCTGGCGCGCCAGTACCTCATGGTAAGGGCTTCACGATTCATCGAAATCTAACTGAAATCGCAACCCTGTATCACATGTCAAAAGTCAACCTCAGTAAAGCTATCCCTAACCTCAGTAAAACTATGCTGACATCAGCCGGGGTCACTGTTTTGATGCTTTTTTTTTTTTTTTTTTTCAAAGACAAAGACAAAAGGAAAACCCCGCCCTCTTCAGAAAGTCACTATTTGACTTTGGAAAGTCAAATACTGACTTTGTGTGGGGTCTGGAAAAAAAGTTGACTATTTGATTTTTGCTGTGATACAGTGTTAGAAATTGAGGTTTCAGAGTTTGGACTATGTAAAGAAAAATTCTACATTTCACCCTGAGGTCCCCCCTCTAATGCAGTTGGAGGGAGTGGGACCTGCAGTATTGCCGCAGGTTGTCTTTATTCTAATGCGGGTATATGTATGTATGCAGCAGGTTGTCTTTATTCTAATGCGGGTATATGTATGTATGCCGCAGGTTGTCTTTATTCTAATGCGGGTATATGTAAAGAAAAATGAAAATCAAAAATCGAGATTTCCCCTTTCCTGGTACATTTACGGTTAGAACTGTGTAACACTGGCCTATGGCCTATCATACCCTGCCTTCCCTCTTGTCGTTGTGCTGAGAAAATGTGTTCTGTTAAATAAGAAAAGAAGTTTAGAGTCCAAGACTCTAAAAAGAGTAATGGAATAATCACATTTTTGATGTGTAGATCTTGTTGAGTCGGTCATTTTGAAAGTAGCTCTCAAGTCTAAAAAGTGTGGGCAGCCCTGATTTACTCTGTGTGTGTGTGTGTGGAGGGTGGTGTGTGTGTGTGGCCATTAGTGTGTTTATTTATCGTTAGCCACTTGGTAGTGAAGCATTAGTTTTCACTGCTCAGCGTCATCATTGTGGTTGAGGGTTCCAAACCCGTCCACAAGAAGGTCTAACTTGTATCAACAGTAATCCATACGGGTCGCATACTGTATAGGTTTGGATTCCACAGGGTCTGCGGTGGCCATAATGGCCCCTATTGTCTGCCTAACATCAACATGGTGTGTGTGAATGATGCGTGGGTTCTGAAAAGCTAACCATTGGGTTTTGAAAAAGTCGAACCGTGATTGGGTTTAAGGGTTTCGGATGGCCTTGGGGCACGACTTCGCTTGGCCATAATCACGCTGCTGAAACGTCCGTATTATAATTTAGATGAGTAACGATCCCTGTTCGACTCAAGGTTGCCCTGCCTGGATGGTGTACGTTCGTAGGCGACGTCTCGTGCAAAGTGTGTGCATATTTGTGTCAGACTTTGACGAGCTCCAAATGAATACTGTCCGTGTACAAATTTTTCTGAATGGTAATTTCTGCGTGGTTGTCCCTGTCAGTGATTTATGGGTCAGCCCATTAAGACTGACGCAGCGGGCCAAGGGCTGGACGGGGGTTAGGCTTCTCGCATATAGATTTCTGCTTCTTCAAATTGCCGTTTTGCGGTTTGCTGTCCACATTGTTGCCGCCCGACCGCGGAGCCTGTTCTTATCTGAATAACTCACCAGAATAATCAACCATGTATGTGGCTTTCAAAAAAATGTGTAAAAAGGAACGGCCGCTTAATTATCGTTGGCCAGAGGCTTCTGCTGAGCTGGTGCATTTAGAACATCTCGGCTATAAACATCTTTGGCCTCAGTGGCTGGAGAGCAATAATGTGGGGCAGTAATTCTACTAGCACTGTCTTCTCTTTGTCTGCGGTTCTCCCTCTTCTTGGCCCCCGCCAAAGACGTTTGGCAAATGCCACAGTCGTATCAGTAAACATGACGTTTTTTTTTTTTCTCTCTCTCTCCCGTTTCTGGTCTGGAAGTGGGACACCCAAGAAGGGGGCCTCTCACTTTCCTGCCTGGCCCAGGAAAAACATTAGATGATGTGATGAGTAGTAGCAGTGGCGTTTCTAAGCAATTTGGTAGCCCTAGGCAACATTTTCCCTGGAGCCTTTTCTATTTTCTATTTGCAGTATTCCGAGGTAAATATATTACAGAGCAGACAGCAAAACAACAGCAGAGCATTATGGGATTTGTAGTATCAGCGGTGAATGCAGTGTTACAGCGGTGCCACGGCTGTATAATACCGGTGGGCCACTCCAACGTTAATTTGATATTGCCTGAATGAAATTACACTGCGGGCCAAATTTGGCCCACGGGACAGAGTTTGACACCTATGGGCTACAGGAAGGAACAACACAGGAGATTATATTGGAGTGAAGTGTGAGAGGAGGAGGCAGAGGCTAGGATAGCTTAGGAGCAGAGAGAGGAGGGCCTGCAAGCAATGTGTAGATCAGGGCTGCCCAAAAGGTAGATCATGATCTACCAGTAGATCACACAGGCCATGCAGGTAGATCACATGATAGTCCCCCCAGCACTTGAACCCTTATGTTAAAATGGTTTCACTTTACAACTCTCAAGAGTTAAATTATATTTAAACATCTGAATTACATAATTTTCAAGAGTCCATACAATTAGAAAATGGAGAATAACTGTTATTGTGGACAATTTGTGGACAAAAACATGAAGGTTCTTAGTTTTGGGTGCAAGAAACTAAACTCAGCATCGCAAACTGTCAACTCAAACCTCAAATACTAGTTTTCGTCAGTAATAGCATGAACAGGAAAACCTTCCAATTCTCCCCCTCTATTTTTCATCCTAAGTGCATTATAACACTAACAGTCAGTAACACCACCACCATTATTTCAAAGCTCAAACTTTCTAGGGGGCCTTGAAATGGATTTACAGTAATGGAACAATCACATTTTTGATGTATAGATCATTTTGAAAGTAGTCAAAGTGTGGGCATCCCTGGTGTAGATCATAGGAGTAGACGGAGGAGCAGAGAGGTGTGTGTACAGGGACATAGTGAGACGGTCGGGGGGATGGGGCGGCGATGGGGAGGCTTTCCAGGAAAGGGTGAAAGGAAATTAGTAAAAGACAGAGGGAGGCGGTGCTGGGGTCTCTCTGCCAGGCTGCGTACTAGATCATGGTTCTTCCAATCTGTATCCCCAGTGCTGTCAGTACCAGCCTGGCCCTGCTCTTTGCTAATTACACACAACTGACAATCACAACGCTGTCCAGCAGCAAGCGCTGCCCAAAAATACACACGTCTGACTCTGTGGTCCGTGCGGCGGGGATCATGCAAAACAGATTACTCTCCGGAGGAATTTCCCTAAGCCGCGCTGCGCATGTGGGGGAGCGCGGGTGATCCGCATGATCGCAGGAATCTTATTTTTATGTGTACGATCAAACTGGAGTGACTGTTGGAGTGACATCTTTTAGATCAGCTGTGCCCACACTTTTTTGACTTGAGAGCTACTTTCAAAATGACCGTCTCAACAAGATCTACACATCAAAAAATGTGATTGTTCCATTACTGAAAATCCATTTCAAGGCTCCCTAGAAATAGTTGGTGATGGTGTTACTTACTGTTATAGTGTTTAAGGATAATGTGCTTAAAATGAAAAATAGAGGGAGAGAATTGGAAGGTTTTCTTGTACGTTGCATATGATACTACTGACGTTTCAAAACAGTATTTGAGGTTTGAGTTGACAGTTTGTAATGTTAAGTTTAGTCTCTCGCACCCAAAACTAAGAACTTTCACGTTTTTGTAAACAATTGGGGAAGAGAACTGGCAAAACATTGGTCAAAATAACAATTATTCTCAATTTTCTAATTGCCTGGACTCTTGAGAGTGTAACTCTTGAGAGTGTAAAATGTAACCAAATAGAAGGGTCTATTTGGTTACATTTTTTCGGAACGGGGACTAAACATCACTTCCGGGTCTTGTGACCTGGAAATTATTGCGCGGATGGTGAGAGGACAGATTAGTCAAGACGCCAGAAACGGCATGACATCATTGCACATCCAGTTTCAGAGATCCGGCGCTTCAAAATAAGGGTTTTGACCGAATGCTGTGGCCAGAATTTTGGCGTATAGCAGAGGTTTTCAACCTGTGGTCCGGGGACCACCAGTGGTCCCCTGAGAGGATTTCAGGTGGTCCCTAGCTAAATTATGTACAGTTGGTTACCACAGGGACCCTTATAGATCTGTAAATATTTCATATTGAAATTATATACATTCAATATTCGAATAATTTGATATTCGTTCAAACCCCAAAAGGAATATTGTGTAAAAGCAATGTAATTTTTGTCCAGTTCTTCCAGCAGTACTGTGTGTGTTCCTCCACAGGGCTGCCTCCCCTTGGTGCTCATGTTTGACATTAAAGAGGACATCGAGGTGGAGCCTCAGTGCATCACAGCCCTGATGGAGCAGCTGGACGTCTTCATCAGCATCAAGCCCAAGCCAAAACAGCCCAGCAAGGTATGGCAGCGAGCCTCACATTCATAACGCCACTAAGTGTTCCCAGGCAGCTCTCTGCAAAACCTGAACCACACACTGCACGGCTCCGTAGAGTAGAGTAGACTGCTAGTGCTGTAGTGATTGTGTGCAAGAGCAGCCAAATAGTTATTTTAAGTTGTGAGTCCTCGGAGACGACATTTTGGAAAATCACTGCAACGAGCTCATGATTTTTTCTGATTTATGAAATCATGACAGGGCTGCCACGATGTGCTTGTAGTTTTGGTATTGTTAATCAAAACACGACCCTGGCGTCCCCGTTTTGTCATTTTAGGCGGTATATTTTTGAGATGTTGAAATAATTTGTTTTCGTCTTGTTTTGTTTTTTTTTGCCGTTCCTCATGAGACAATGCATGTAAGTCTGAAGTGGTTAATGTCCCGTAGTTTGGAAGATATTGCTTTTTTAACTTAGGTACACCTGTGCAATTTTCAACACCCATGTCATCCTCTGTGTAGCGCCTGGCCCTAAGCCTGACCACCTTTTTTTTACCAGGTGTGGTCAGTGTCCCTTGGCCTCGGCAAACGCTGGTGTTTAGGTGCCAGGGTAAACAGTGACCCATCCCAGAGCTCTTCAAAACGCTTCACTTTAACATTTTAACGAGGTGACAGCGGTAATCCAACAGGGGCTTTTTTTTTCCCCCCAAAATGCACACAGTTTGCCGTCGGAGCTCCTGGTGCTCTGGCAGAGCAGTAAAACAGGGTGGGGAGGCAGTGGCAGCACCAGAGCGACGGAACGTGACTGGAATTCATTTTGGCTAGCGGGGTCTGACTGGACCCTGGCAGGACGGCAAGGAACCAAAGACATGATTTGTGCGTTCGCGTTCAATTTTTTCCTTTTATGTGATGTTATTTAGGAAGTGGCACAGTTTATTGCCGGGCCCCGAAACTGTAGAAGGTTCAGAGACCTGCCCCGAGTTTTATTTCCTCAATTTCTCACGCCATAACTGAATTGGAAGCGGCTAATCGGAACCCGCTCGTTTTTTTTATCTCGATGAGTAAGGAGTGAACCTTTTTTTTCGTATCATGTTTCTCTCCCTCTGACCTTGTGTAACTGTAAATATTGCCTCATATTCTCAACACATCGCAGAGTGAGATGGAGTTTTATGCAATTGATTAAGAAATACTTTTACTTTGCGCCCTCCCTCCTCAGCCCCGATGTTTCTCTCCCTCACGTCTCCTGCCATGTTTCTATCCTCATAATCTGCACATTTTATTCCCTCTTCCTTCATTCTCTGCTCCTTTCCCCCTCCACTTCCACTCCCTGTCTGGCGCTATGGTTCCCCTAACCCTATCTATATCTCTCTTAAACTCCTACCTTCGCCTCTATCTACCCCTCCCTCCTTTTTTCTGCAACTATTGCTCCCTTATCAACCCCTATCCACCTCCCTCACTTTCTATAATCCTTTCACATCCCTGGATCAATTGCATAACTCTCCAAATAAGACCCTCCGTCTCTCTCTCTCTCTCTCTCTCTCTCTCTCTCTCTCTCTCTCTCTCTCTCTCTCTCTCTCTCTCTCTGCCTCTCTCTGTCTCTCTCCCTGTCTCTCTCCCTGTCTCTCTCTCTAGTCGGTGATAGTGAAGAGCGTTGAGAGGAATGCGGTGAACATGTATGAAGCTCGTAAGTTCCTCCTGGGCTTGGAGAGTAACGGGGTGTTGCTGTCCTCGTCCCCATCGTCCTCAGTGACCGTCTCCTCGTCCTCGTCCTCCTCCAACGGTCCGTCTCCGTCCCTCATCTGCCCCGTCGGCCTGGACATCCTGGCCTCAGCTGGCCTGGGGCTCAGCACTCTGGGTAAACGTCTGACACAGCTTTTACTCCATGCACTTCACAATGGATTTCCTTCCACATGGGTCACCCTGTCGAGTTATTTCTTTGATCCATTGTTGCCAACTGCCACAATCCAAAATGCACTAGAATGCGCTAGAGCAGTGGCATTTTCTAAATGTGTAGATTCTTGAAAATTAGGTATTTCAGAATTAATTAAACATAATTTAACTCTTGAGAGTGTAAAATGTAACCAAATGGACCTGTAATTCATTTTACGATCTATAGAGTTATAGATCTATAAGGGTCAATTTGGTTACCAATGGTCCTTTCTAGGAAGGAAGGAGAACTCTATCATAGGAGGAAAAATGGTGAAAAATGAGTTGTTGTTTTTTTCTCTGGCACCTGTCAACTAATTTCACCCCCAACTCACCAGCAAAAAGCACTAGTTTTTCACTAATTTTGGCGCTAGGGGGGTCTGGGAAAAAGCAAAATATAGCAACAAATGTCACTATATTGTTGTTCAGAATCGATTTCCTTTCACACGGGTCACCCTGTTATGTCATGTTTGTTCTTTGATCTTGCTGCTACATTGTTCAAGAAGAACGGGAGAGAGGCCAAAGTAATTTATTATTAAGTTGTTGTTTTTTTGTTTTTCTGCCTTTCTAATGACCAGAAAATATGTCATGTATTTTGCGGGTTGAACTAATGTCACCACCTCCCATCCATCACTGCTGTCTCCTAGCAGTCGCACACTGGAGACAGAACCTTCTGCCTGTGGCGGAGGAAATGTATATTGATGATGTCTCTTTGCGAAACGTGCCAAACGACTGTTCTTGTGGCGTGTTAGCCAGGGCTTTGCTCTATGGTGCACTAAAGCTTTTTTACAATTCTCGTCGACTAGATCTCGTCAGGGGCGGATCTAGGCATGGGCATGGGGGGGAAATGCCCCCCTAAATGCCCTGACTGCCCCACCAAAAATGATGGCATGCAAAACACCCAAGATATTTCAAATTAAAGTGCCTATATTTAAAATGATGATGTGAAACACTACTACTGCTACTAACTAACTACAGCTGTGTCACCACTAAACAAACAGCATTTCATCATTGAAAACAGAAAACTCTCTGAGTCAGACCTTTAGCTTAATGCATGCTGCGTGTCTGTTGCAACTTCAACAACAACTGATGTTATTATTGATGCTTTACTTGCCTAATAAAAGTCCTGTAACCGGAAATGGTATGGGTGCGACTTCATGGATGAAGGGAAATGTTACATCCGCCCCTGGTTCTCGTACACCAAGCTATGAGTCACGGCGCCGATATGACAACTTCAAACGCTGTACAGTACAGAGTTGTTTTCTCTGGGAAAACTTGGGTCATTGTGACAGTATGGATTTCATGCCCAGAAACCTTCCTTCCCGCATGCATGTGCCTTTTGATCAGCCAACCTTCTAGTATATAAACTCGGTGCAAATGTAATTCACACTATAGTCAGATCGAATCACGAGTGAACTCACATAAGCATATGAATTACTGCAACAAACGTCTGTGTTTGTGGAGGAGTTTTTACTTGTCTGATTGTAGAAATGACCTCAATGTGAAGGCGTTTGGCCCAGGCCAAGACCAGCAGCTCTTGCGAAATGTTCTTTTACCCAATTCAAGCCATTCCATACGAGATACTGTAGCTCGAGGAAAGCTATTGCCAGCATCTGGGCCCATCCGCGAAAAAAGTTGGGATTTAAAGACCCCGTAAAGCAAAAAAATGTATGATACAAAATGTATTCCCAGTTTGTCACACCACAGAGTAATGTATTATAGCCCCACAGACCAAATATTTATGATTGAAAAAGTCGCTATGTTTCAGAAATGATGTTTAAACATGTGTGAAATACAATGGAAAAAATTCTGGCCTGATTCTCCAGGACTGTAGGGGCGTGGCCAGTGCTGTAAGCTCATTAGCATATTCATGAGCGTTATGCTAATTAGCATATCTCGCCGTCCAAACAGCCTAACTGTCTGTCAACAACAAGCCAGTACTACAGCGCGCTAACTTTACTAGCGTCGTGTGTGTGTGTGTGTGTGGGTGTGGGTGTGGGTGTTGGTGTGGGTGTGGGGGTGTGTGGGTGTGTGCGCGCACTACAGCGGTCCCATCATGGTCCCATAGCCTGTAGGGACGGCCACGGTCCCTACAGCCTATGGGACAGGAGTTACGACAACTCCGTTCACTTCATGGGGTTAGTCCAATGGCGGCTCTTTTATTTTGCTGCCCTCATTGAAAACAATGCATTTCCATCTCCAGTGTGTCCCTATTCGGGCTGCATGAACAGCGCTGCAGCCTAAGTCTATGGCTGCAGCACTCAGTTTGTGACCCCTCGATGTCGCAACTCATCTACTAGATAGCTCTGATAGTACGCAGCGGGGCTGACAGGCAGTGTTGCCAACTTGGCGCATTTGTCACTATATTTAGTTTTTTTCCCAGACGCCACTAGCGCCAATATTAATGAGAAAACTCCTGGCGGAAAATCCAAGTGCTTTTTTGGTATGAAAATGGTTGAAAACCCACTGCTCTATCGCATTCTAGTGCAGTTTGGAAGTGCCACTAGTGCATTTTGGATTTTGGCAGTTGGCAATACTGCTGACAGGCAGCAGCAACAGTTAGACAGTCCTTGAATGTGAAAACGTTGCCAAGCTCTCCATCGACCGTTACTAAAAAACACTCAGTAGTTTTCAGCTGTCATCCACAAAATCGCGCATCGAGAGCAAACAAATGTCAGTGCTTGTCAGCCTACAGGCAAAACACACTGTAGTAACTACGCTTTCTTGTATATATCTATGGTAGCTAGTAGCTACTAGCTAGCTAGCTATCAACCAACACCACCAGCAGCAGCTCCGCTCCGCTGTGAAGAAGAGGGGGCGGGGCTTCGGCTTCTAACTGACTATATGGAATATGATTTATATACAGTAGTACAGTAGGCTCATTAGCATATAATTCGGCTTGACTACGTCATCAAGACGAATTATGCTAATGAGACAAAACCTACCCATGAGATTAACCAAAACACATAAAGTGGTCCTATTCTACAATGCTGTAAAATAAAGTTTTAGTTTTTTGTCCAGGGGTATAAAAATGACTTTTGTACATGATTTTCATGTCTACAAGAAAAAGTCTGAATTTGGTTTACGGGGTCTTTAAAAAATACACATACATATATTACTAACCCTATGCACAGGTTTATTAGTGTTTTTATTTATTTATTTATTGCAAAATGCAATGTTCATTAATCCGGTCTCTACGGCACTACGGAAATGAATTGTCCGTGCCTAGATTAAAGTACAATTCCACACCAAAACACATTGGCCATCAATCTACCTTGATTCCTGTGACATGATAAATAATGTCTTTGATTTTTATCACAGATGCCTCGTTTTCAACATTTTACCCTTGAGGTCCCCATCCCCACAATGACGTGGGAAACAGTTATTTTTGTTGGAGTTACAGTATTTCTGTAACTCCAACTCTTTTTTTTCCACATCATATTTTAATAGTATACTGATAAACACACTTGAGTTTTATTTCACTCTGGGGCAGTCTTTGCATGTAATCCCAGAGGTAATCTATTCCTCCTCCCCTCCTCCCTTTTGCCACTCTCCTCTCCAATCACTCCAGTAGAAACTTGTTTCCCAAATCAAGGACATTATGTATCATGTCACAGGAATCAAGGTAGATTGATGCCCAATGTGTTTTGGTATGGAATTCTCCTTTAAGTCTAGTCTACATATATGGAGGGATATCACTTCTGGGTCGGACAGATGTGGATCATCTTTGTTTATATTGTGCATTTCTCATGGTACGTTTATTCCGTGCAGTGATTTTCATATTGTGTGTCAAAACAATTGTTCCACATTTTTGTTTCCTAATCAAAAAATGGTAGGTTTGATGCTTCATACGTTAACTCTGTACTGGGTATTGGCAATTGACATGGTGAAAATGCTTCTGTGTTGAATGATCACCAGGAGATGAAATGATGGAATTTATGGTCAGAATGTGCACTCAAGGCTATAGCTTTCTTTGCCAGTAGCCACTATCGCAATTTATCTGACCAACATTTAAGAATAATAAGCATTTAATACTATCCAGCACTACGGGCAGCATGTAGGCTTATCTAAAAAAAAGTCTGCTAATCTGTGTCGGGGGCGGATGTAACATTTCCCAATTGGGGGGGCAGGAGAAAATGGTATGGGTGCGACTTCATCGCCCGTGGCGCGAAGCGACACGGGCAATGAAGCCGCACCCATACCATTTTGGGTTACAGGGCTTTTATTAGTCAATTAAAGCATCAATAATAACATCAGTTGTTGTTGAAGTTGCAACAGACACGCAGCATGCATAAAGCTAAAGGTCTGACTCAGAGAGTTTTCTGTTTTCAATGATGAAATGCTGTTGGTTTAGAGTGGTGCCACAACTGTATAGTTAGTTAGTAGCAGTAGTAGTGTTTCAAATCATTTAAAATATAAGCACTTTAATTTGAAATATCTTGGGTTGTTTTGCATGCCATCGCGTTTGGTGTGGGGCAGACTGGGTATTTAGGTTGGGCCCCCCCATGCCCATGCCTAGATCCGCCCCTGATCTGTGCACAGGCAAACATTGACTTTGCATCCTAGTACAGCAAAACCTGATTCTTCCTTTTCTTGTTTGAACACTGGGGCCCATGGGCAACGTTCTGGACAGCCACATCCTGGTCTATAGTAATTGCTACATGCCTCCCTCCATCAGATTACAGCCCAGTGTGCCAGAAGAATCTCTAGCCTTATTCCTGGAGCCAAACTAGCCCCTTGTTAAACCCACAGACCTGCTTCTTTCTGTTTTCATACACAGTGTATGTGGCCGAGACACCGAGCAGCCACATAGTCGGTTTACTCAATAACATGGTGTCATCGAGTACGAGCAGATACAGGATATGTACTTCTTTATATGCCTCGTGGCCTCGTAGATTTCAGGAATTTCTTCCTCTCATTTGCTTTGTCTGGTCGATGGCAATATGATGACATTCCAGCAAAATAGCTCGAGAGCCAGAGTGTGTAAATGTAACATGTGTTTAGCTTGACAGGACCACCATTGATCTCATACTCTCCCTAGGGTTGCCACATGTGTCTGACAAAAATCCTGGACATTTTGACCATCCAATTGGCGGCCTGTTATCGGCAGCGATTATCGGCCTTTTGGTCGGAAGCAACGCACCTCTTTAAACCTCTAACCCAGAAATATATCACACTTTTACACTTAAAAGTTACTGCTCTCATTATTTTATTACTCTTCTACATATCAGATTAATAATTAGGCTACTTAACCATTAATTTCCAACTCTTTCTGGAGCAGTCCAGTTTTCATTTTTGTCATCTCAGTTATCTTTAGATGAACAGATTTAGATTCAGGAGTTTTTCCACTAATTTTGGCGGTAGGGCGGTCTGGAAAAGAGGTAAATATAGCGACACATGTGTCAAATTGGCAACATTGGTACGTACAGGCACGCTACAAGTTAATAGGACTATCATACTGATCTGAGACTGAGTGACACAAGTCAGGTTAGTTGCGGTCTTAGTTTTGGCCATGTAAAAAAAAATAACAATACTTTTGACCATGTATAAAAATCCGGGACATTCAAGTGTCCAGGATTTATTTTATTTTTTCCTGGACAGACCATGAAAATGCGGGACAATCAGGAAAATCCGGGACATGTGGCAACACTAACTCTCCCTCTCTCTGCCTCCCTCCTCTCCTCCAGGTCTACTGGGTGCGACGGCAGCCCACTCCCTGAGCAACTCCCCTGCCCCAAACTCTGTCCTCAACGGCCTGAACTCCTCCATGAACCCCCTGCAGACGGCCAGCCCCAACACGCAGACGCCTCCCCCTTCCCTCTGGCCCAGTTCCCTCACCAGCACCCAAGGTCTGTCTGAGACCAGACACCACCAGGTGTCTACTGTACCGCTGGGTTTATCTATTGGGGTGGGCAAAAAAATCGATACGCCAATATATCGCAATTCTCAATGCCATGATATCAATATTGAATCGTTAGGTTCATAATCGACTTTTTTATGATTATGTAGACCTATTCATTCATTTATCAGAAAGACTGAACTTTTTGTTATTTACTGTATATTGTTAAAAATGTTCTAGTTGATTGAACTTGTCACGGTCCATATTATTCATAATTCCGCCCATTTTCCACATTTTACTGTACTGTACTGTATTTTACGTGATGATGACATCATCAAGTTGTGTTTGTGTTGTGTTTTTCTTTTAGGACCTTTTTTTCTGAGGGTGTACAAATGGAACCAAATGGACCTGTCAGGGTCCATTTGTAATTTGTGGGGGGAAAATGCAATATATCAAATCGAATCGCAGCATAACTAAGAATCACAATATAAATCGATTCAGGACCCTAAATATCAATATCAAACTCATAACTGTCCACAATTCCGGGCTGGATTTGGGAAACAAAACAGGAAAACAATAGCTCAAAAATTACCATTCTTACATTCTCTAATTGGGTAGACTTGGGCTAATTCAGATGAATATTTTAACTCTTGAGAGTGTAAAATGAAACCAAATGGGAAGAGGAGGAAAGGAGGAAAGGAGATCTACACTCTCCCTGAAAACAACCAGTAGGGGTCAGCGATGCCAAGTAGACTTGCCAATTGACAGAACAACTAAAGTGAGAGACAAAGGGATGACTGATGAAAACGTACAGTACATCTAAGACAGGGGTTTTCAACCTTTTTGATGCCAGGGACCACCATTTTTTCAGAATTTGAGCCACGGACCACCACTTGAGGACATTTTAGCCCCACAGACCCCAAAACTAAAGATTTCTTTTGCTTTTGTCCATCTTCTAGTTGTGTATACTTGGGCTAATTCAGATGATGGATATTTTAACTCTTGAGAGTGTAAAAATGAAACCAAATGCATTTGGTTTCATTTTTACGTTCTCAAGGGTTACATCTGGTTAACCAACTGAGCTGGGGACCACCTGGAACCCTCTCAGGGACGACTGGTGGTCCCCGGACCACCTGTTGAAAACCCCTGATCTAAGACAATTCAGCGCCTAGTTCGGTCCAGATTTGCTAACCATCAGTCCCTCTGTGTTTTGCCAGGCTTCTCCTCTCAGCTGATGCTGCACCCTGCAGCCCAGGCCACCCTGAGCAGCATCCTGTTGTCAGGAGTACAGGGGATGCAGGGATACACCCAGAACACCCCGTCTCCTCCACCCGGTCTGGCTCCCATAGACAAGCAGTCCAACGGGGTCCCGGACTGCGCCAAGGCCCACGGCACACTCAACGGGCATGTGAAGGTACAGGCAGACACAGACCATCATCCATACTATAACTAAGGAAATGTCTGTCTGAATGAATGAATGTCTGAAGCCGCCGTAACTCATCACTGGCTGCACCAATCGCTATGGTTTTCCACACAGTCATTGACCATAATATTAGGAAGAGACTGACGAAGCCCTTTTTTTTTCAAATTAACAAATTGTTGATTTTTGATAATGCTTTTATTGGTGCATTAAATATCCCCATCCGGTTAACATTGGCAATTGCCTTTTCGGCCACAGGGGACAATGCAAATAGCAAAACATGCACACACACGCGCGCGCGCTCGCGCACGCACGCGCACGCACGCGCACACACACACACACACACACACACACACACACACACACACTAGTGATGCGCGGGTCAGGGTTTTTTATGACCCGCGGGTCCCGCGTGTTATAATATTCTGACTGGGCCCAGCCCGCCCCACAGCATCAGATTAATTTTCATGACTCGACTCGGCCCGCAGCCCGCCGACATTAAATACACGCCAAATATGCCTAAGAACGCGGCTTTTATGTGATAAAAAAAATACACTTTCTCGCGTCTTATAACACTGACAAGCATGTCCATCACATAAACATGCGAGGACATAAACGTGTGTGAAGAGAGGACGAAAACAGAGACGCGCCCACACACACACACACACACACACACACACACACACACACACACACACACGATGCGACGATGCGAGGACTTAATTTTTTACACACGTGTGCGACACAGAGAAACAAGACAGCAGCGATGCGTCCGTGCATCGCAGATATAGCCTACATTATATAACATAACAACAACAGGTCTGGAGTCTGCAGACACAATGCTGAAACGCTAGCAAAAACCAGAAGAAAACTCACCGACCGTTGTTGACGCGCAGGGAAAAGAAAGTTTGGAAATGAAATCCAGTACGTGCAGAGAGTGTTGGAAAGGGGCAGGGGCTGACAACCCAAAGGGCATCTGGACAAAAATAGCTCTCAGAACGTCGCGCTGTCACGCACTGAGAGCTTGTAGATTCTAGTAGATTCTTGTAGACTATATTTGGGGCTGCAGCCCAGCACCCTTTAGCTAAAGATGGAGTTGTGTAACAACATGCAGAGCATTTGTTTAGTAAAAGGGCAGGGGCTGAAGCCCCTCTCATCTGTCTGTGCACGTCCCTGATGGTGATCGATTGTAGGCTAAAGCCAGCTACTGCTACGTTATGTTACTGACTGCTTTGTTGAGAGCGATCTGTAAGTAGGTTTCTAAAGTAGCTGTTTGTGGATTTATTGGTCACACTGGAGGATATACCAACCACCACGGCAAGATGCAACAATCAGGTAGGATGCGCAAATGTTCTCCCAGGACTTGTGTTTAAGACAGTCATTTTGAAAACTCCCATTATACATTATCTGACCCGCCCCAACCCAGCCAGCAAATAAAGTGAACATTTCTTGACTCGGCCCAACCCAGCCCGCGGGTAACCCGCGGGACCCGCGGGTCACGGGTCGACCCGCGCATCACTAACACACACACACACACACACACACACACACACACACACACACACACACTTTATGACTGGCCATTGCGCTCTCTGTGCAAAAGTGTGCATTATGTCCTCACACAGTACATGATTTGGTGTTCATATATTCACAACGGGTAAGGTCCTAGTCATATAAAATTCTCCACTGTGTGCAAACAGGAATGTGTGTACTGTACACACTACTCTCTTCCAAACCTGGCATCCATATATTGGCCATGTCATTATCGAGGAAATATTTGAAACATCAGATGTTTTTTCCATGTATGAGTAAAGAGCTTACAGTAAGTGGCTAACCACTTAAACCCTATAATTATTTGGGGTATATTCTATACTATGCCTCCTCCTATTTTCACTCAACACCAAAATGTTAGCCGCAGAATATGGATGCCAGTGTTCACTGGCCGCAATGCAAATACTTGAGCCAAGTAATGGCAATTTTAAACACTACATTGACTCGTCTCCAATATGTACTTTACTGATGCCGATAATGACATGTTGTTATTGCTTTTGTTATGTATGGGCAGTGTCCCTTAAATCTTGAAGCTTTACAAATGCAATAGTTTGAATGCCTTGTGTTTTTTTTGTGACAGCCACATCACTGGATTTCGTTTAGGACACTGTTGCTTCATCCCTTTGAATTGTAGCTGTATCCAGACAAGTCTTGGTCAATATGTCAGTGTCGTGGCTGAACATGTTTACTGTACACCTAAGCCAGGGGCGCCCAAAAGGTAGGTCGTGATCTACCAGTAGATCACACAGACCGTGCAGGTAGATCACGACAATCCCCATAGATCTGTAACTCTTGAGAGCATTAAAACGAAACCAAATGGACCCTTACAGGTCCATTTGGTTTCGTTTTACTGCTCTCAAGAGTTATTCTCAAGAGTCCACGCAATTAGAAAATGAAGAATAATTGTTACTTTGTCCAATGTTTTGCCAGTTCTGTTTCCCAGTTGTGGACAAAAGCCTTAGTTTTGGGTGCAAGAGACTAAAATCAACATCACAAACTGTCAACTCAAACCCCAAATACTGTTTTCAAGCGTCAGTAGTAGCTTATACAAGAAAACCTTCCAATTCTCTCCCTCTATTTTTCATTTTAAGCGCATTATTCTTAAAACGCTATAACAGTAAGTAACTCCATCACCGCTATTTCAAAGCTCAAACTTTCTAGGGGGCCTTGAAATGGAATTTCAGTTATGAAATAATCACATTTTGATGTGTAGATCTTGTTGAGCCGCTCATTTTGAAAGTAGCTCTCAAGTCAAAAAAGTGTGGGCACCCCTGACCTAAGCTAATCTCAAGAAAATGCACGTGAAACGCGTTTATTTCATCTCGTCTCACGGCTGGGTCTTATGATGGTGTGAATGTGTTTTGTAGCATCCCAGCTCGGTGTATGGACGGATATCCAGTGCGTCTCTGGCAGAGACGGTTCTGAGTCCAACCCAGTGTGACTCCGTCCAGGAGGCCAGTGGTCACAGTGGACACAACCCAGCAGAACCTCTGTCCAGCAAGTCCAACCCAGACGAAGGTATTCTACAAAGTGTTGTTTTTTTTTGTTTTGTTTTTTTTTTTTTTTGAGAATATTTTTTTATTTAGTCTTAGTCTTAGTTTTTTCAATATGACATATTTAGTCTTTTAGTCCCATTTAGTCTTCTGAAATTCAGTTTTTTTTTTAGTCTAGTCTTAGTCGATGAAATGTCAAAAATGATTTAGTCTTAGTAGATCAGTCTTGCATACAAATACATTGTAGGTTTATATATCTTATACAGATACAGATTCATATTGGTAGGTAGCACAATTAATTCCTAATTCTTACCTGAGTGAAATACCATTATGACCTTGTGGGTCTTTTGATTCTGGTAGAGTCCTGGATAGGACTCTAGTTTCTGCATAATCTACCTGAACCCACTTCAACCGACATTTATGCAGCCCTACAGTACTTTTAAGTGGAACAAATGCCCCAAATGTGAACATAGTCATCATTTTTTATGTTCACATCTGCGCGTGGCACACACACACAGTTGGGCAGCAGCGGCATCTCTCTGACAGTGTTTATGGAGCTGGAACGGAGACAGATTAACTGCTGGTCGACCAGTGGTTCAGAAAGGCCCTCGGTTTCCCCCTGGTCCTTAACACGTGCGGTTTCCCCTCCAACCGTTCCTCTCTCACGCGTCTCACTTTACGGCGGTGTTTTCCTCTGGTGCGCCGTGTCCCAGTAAGGTTTCCTCCCCTGACCGCCTCCTGTGTCCCTGGACGTGTTCGCTTGGACCGGCACGTTTTATTTAAGTAAAAGTGTCAATATTGCAATGTGGAGATACTCTCGTCTACTTTCAAATGAAGCTTTAGTGGTTAAATTTATGTTTTGTGAGAATATTAAAACTATAGAAAGTTGTCAAATAATCGTAGTGGAGTACACATAGAATATCTGCTACCTCAGAAGTACAGTATAGTGTAGTTTTAGTAAAAGTATCAGAAACTCTTCCACAGGGTCGGATGTAACATTTCCCAATTGGGTGGGCAGAAGAAAATGGTAAGGGGGCAGCTTCATCGCCCGTGTCGCTTTGCGCCACAGGCGATGAAGCCGCACCCATACCATTTTCAGTAGTGTTTCAAATACTTTTAAATATAAACACTGAAATATCTTGGGTTGTTTTGCATGTCATCATGTTTGGTGGGGCAGACTGGGCATTTAGGGGGGCATCCCCCCCCCCCCCCCCCATGCCTATGCCTAGATCCGCCCCTGCTCTTCCCCCCTTCCCCTCTGGTCTGTTGAGGCGAAGGGAGTCCGGCAGGGCAGTCCAACACCAAGCCCAAGAGAGCATCATTAAGATGACTGACATCATATTATTTTACGCTAACAGAGGGGGGCACACGCTACGCTTGCAAATGCACACTTGTTCAAGACGCATATGCGCACAGAGAAGCTTGTGTATGGGTTTGAGTTGCACTCGTTGCCCCACTCCGTCCGTGCTTGTGCATTCGGGGAATAGCAATGTGCTCACAGCACACAGGCTAGTGCATACGCAAATGCATCCGTATATGCTAGCATGCCAGACATACGACCAGCATGTTACTGACGGGCTGAAAGCAGAGCAAAGGGAAATCCTCTGTTATTACAGCTTCTTATTTCTTAATTAATCTAGCTGTCAATTCAGACGTTTCACTTGCATGCGCACACACCACCACATACTGTGCAACACTTGGATTTATTTTACACTAGTCCTTACATTGCCCATTTGAACACATTATGTACAGTGTGGGTAATGCAATTTAATAGATCCTAGATGTATGTATTTTTGAGGTGTAATCAGTGTGGTGTCAGAAGCACTTGGGGACTTTCAAGGTGTGGTTGGTTCGATGACACAGTCATCTTGGGAAATGTAGGCCCCTCAGTGATTTTGCGAGGCAATTACAATGTCAAGTCACCCCTGTGATTATGCGTAACTATTTAGGAGGGGATGTATCTCCCAAAAAAATGTTTTTGCAACAATTACATTTGTTAAATGAAAATAGAACTGCATTGGATTTGTGGCATTTTTTGTAAAATATTATCATCCCTCCCACTAACTTTGGTAGTCACTTGGTGCCGAACAATACAGACTATGAGAATGAGGCCTTCACCAAGTCCCTCCCCAATTCATCCTTGTCCAATAGGCATGCTAGTAGAGGAAAGCTTGACCTGCATAGCAACAGTTGCCAAACTATTTGAATTGGCATTGGACAGTGACTAAACCCCACCCCAAAGGGTGTGGTTTTGAGAAGGGCTCATTCAAGTGGAAGAGCAAAAAGTGTGTTTTGAAGAAAATGAAAAATGGCAGACAATCTACCCTGGGGGAGATCCAGATAGAATATTTAAAATTTACAACCTAGCATTCAAGGGTTATAAGGCATATTGTAAAGTGGGTTGTTATAGTGCCACCATGAGGCTGACTAATGTAATTATTTATGACATTAATTTTAATCATATTTACGTTGCATAAACCTCTCCTCCAGGTGTGAGTTTTCACATTTTCCCTTTATGTTGATTGGAAAATGTATTCAACAAATGTAATTAACAGTGTTACATTTGTTAAATTGGAACAGGGGCTTTGTTAAGACCTCCATAATGTAACAAGTAATGAATGCCTTGGTGTGAAAATTCAGAGCGCTTAGCAGTGTTGCCAACTTGGTGCATTTGTCACTATATTTAGCTTTTTTTTTTTCCAGACCCTCCTAGCGCCAAAATTAATGAAAAGCTCCTGGCGGAAAATCTAGTGCTTTTTGCTGGTGAGTTGGTGGTTGGTTGATTGAGCCCAGGTCTACACAACTAGAGATTCTTGGCAGTTGGCAACACTAGCGCTTGGTGCAGCGACCGTTTTTTAGACAGCCAGGCATTCAGACAGACATTGAGACATTGCGTAAATTATGTTAGATGTTCGTGCCTGCTGCGTACACACACACACACACACACACACACACACACACACACACACACACACACACACCCCCCACACACACACACACACACACACACACACACACACACACACACACACACACACACTTTATAGTGGGTGAGTCAGTCACAGGTGCTGAGAATGGACCGTGCTGAACTACATGCATGGCATAGAGTGGAAAATAAGAAGAAACATGAGAGATATTTTGACCTTGGTTGTCATAACACTGTCACTTCTGAGCGTTTCGTTAAAGACAGTCGTAACCTTTTGGGGTCTCTACTTTCCTTCCCATTCATTGCTGAGGAGCAGTGTTCGGAGATGAACGCGGTGGAACAAAGTGGACCAAAACACAAGCTAATTTTCACATTATGTTAATGTTTTGCTTTGGTTCTCTCTGTTTTCCACAGGCTCGGACACGTTTGTGGAGGTAGGCATGCCCAGAAGCCCCTCGCACTCAGCCAACGGTAACGAGCTGAAACAGATGCTGGCTTCCTGCAAGACGTCGTCCGGGAAGAGACAGGCGGTGGAGCTGCTGCAAGGCACCAAGAACTCCCATCTACAGTATGTGGGGATGAACAGGTCTGTACTGTAGGAGGACATGTGCCTGTTATGTATGTGTGAGCAATGTGCTCACACAGGCTAGTGCATACGCAAATGCATATATGCTACCGTACAATAATCATGTTACTGACAGGATAAAAGCAGAGCAAAGGGAAATCCTCTGTTGTTGCAGCTTCTTATTTCTTAATTAATCTAGCTGCCAATTCATACTTGCACATATTGTGCAACACTTGGATTTCTTTTACACTAGTCCTTACATTGCCCATTTGAACACATTACTGTAATTTCTGGACTATAAGCCACACCTGAATATAAGCCGGACCAGCTAAAATTGGGGCAAAATACTGATTTTTCTTTTTTTTTTTTTCATATATAAGCTGCACCTCACTATAAGCTGCACCAGAAAATAAGCTTCATGTTAGAGCAGTGGTTTTCAAACTTTTTGATACCAGGGCCCACTGTTTATTCAGCATTTGGCAACATTTTCACCCCATTTTCACCTGTTGTGTTTTTCGCAAACACAACAGGCAAAATATAGATATCAAAATGACCATGACTCATGACTTCTTAATTAAGTGGTGCTAATTTAGATGGTGAATATCATAACTCTTGAGAGTGTAAAGATGAAACCAAATGGACCCGCAAGGGTCCATTTGGTTTCATTTTACGCTCTCAAAGAGTTACATCTGTTACACTGATTTTGCGAGGCAATTACAATGTCGAGTCACCCCTGTGATTATGTATAAGTATTTAGGAGGAGATGTATCCCCCAAAAACATGTTTTTGCAAAAACATGTTTTGCAACAATTACATTTTTTAAATGAAAATGGAAAATGGTATACAGCATGTGCACCGGGGGCACCAACATTGGCACAGGGGAGGTGATTACTAGGGGTATATTAATATGGAAAGGCGTTAATAATTCAGAGCAGTGGTTTTCAACCTTTTTCATACCGGGGACCCTGGTTTGATAACCGGACCACTGGTTGAAAACCACTAAAATGACTCAATACCAGGCTGGATTTGGTTAACAAAACGATTAAAGATACAGATCAAAATGACCATTACATTTCTACATTCTCTAGTTGTATAGACTTGGGATGATGAATATTTTAATTCTTGAGAGTAAAATGAACTAAAATGGAACTCTCTCAAGGACCACTGGTGGTCCCCGAACCACTGGTTGAAAACCTCTGATTCAGAGAATGGAAGTATATTGTGACCCAAAACATTGTGTTTGTATAGTACTGTTTTACTGAGGAGGATTTTAATTACTTTTCCTTTCAAGAAGAATCTGTTGTGCCTTGTCACAAGGACGCTATGCTTTACCGGCACTACTTGCCACGCGTTAACCATTACTCAAATTTTCTAGCTTGAATGATGTTATCTAACAAATGTCCTCCCAATCCAATCCCAACAGTTCGGACTGCCTCCTGTCCGACGCTGAGTCCAGTCCGTCAGACAGTCCTGTGGCAGATAAAAGGGCGCCAGGCAGTGAGCGGGCAGCAGAGAGAGCAGCACAACTCAACGAGAGAGAGAGGATCCACTCCGCCTTTGCCAACATGCAGGTACACACAGACGTATGTAAAATGCATGTGTTATATATCATATAAAGCAGGGGTGGGCATATTTTTTCCAAAGGGGCCAAATGAGATTCATAAAATATTGTGGAGGGCCAAGACTAAAGGCTGAATTAAAGTCTGCGTAATATTAATTTAATTTCATGGTAAAAGTAAGAGTAAAACCAACCATTTTGACACCAGGGCCCTCTATATATTCAGTATTTGAGCCACAGAGGACCAACATTTGATGACATTTTAGCCCCACAGACCCCAAAACTAAAGATTTATTTTGTTTTTATCCACAATACCAGGCTGGAATTCACAAACAAAACGGGCAAACATACAGATGACCATTCTTTTACATTCTCTGATTGTGTAGACTTTAGGTTAATTCAGATGATGAATATTTTAACTCTTAAGAGTGTAAAAATGAAACCAAATGGACCATGCAAGGGTCCATTTGGTTTCATTTCTACGAGTTATATCTGGTTAACCAACTTTCCAAATTTAACTGGAACTCACTCAAGGACCACTGGTGGTCCCCAGACCACTGGTTAAAAAAGTACCCTTTCCCGGGCCGGTCAGAGTCAGCCAAAGGGCCGCATTTGGCCCCTGGGACGCATAATGCCCAGGTATGATATAAAGGAACACAGGTTTTACCTTTTTATTGGAAGTCAATGGTGATGAACTACTCATGGTGAGGACACTGCTTCTTGTCTTCTCAGGCCTTTGACTACGAACAGAAAAAGCTGTTGGCAACCAAAGGTAAGTGCTGATCCATCTCCTCTATCTCATTACTTATTTACTCTCTGTGTAAGTCCGTTGGGATGTTGTTGGCGAATGACGTGAGATAAAACAGACTATTGAATCCTCAACACAGACAACATCTCTAAGACTGATTCTAAACAAAATCCTTATCCAAAAAGTAATCAACGTGTACAGAAAGGACGTACGGAACCATGCAGCCTTGTGGAGTTAGACATTTTAAACATTTTCTCACTGTTTTTGGAGTTAATTATTTTGGGGGCGGCGCTGAAATCATAGTTTGATGACACACTGTCATATTCCAGTGTGTCATTGTCCGTTGTTCCACTGGATGACAGCAAATTAATGCTTCATATAGGTTATGTGTGGAAGTGTTACTGTTTGTTCATGTTTTTGGTGTCTTATAATCCCGTAAGGGATTTGGTCTCTGACAAGACACGAAAATAAAGATTCATTCATTCATTCATTCATTCATTCATTCATTCATTCATTCATTCATTCATTCATTCATTCATTCATTCACACACAGCTGGACAGATTTTCAACTGGTGATGGGCTCTGGGTCTATAGCTCAAATCTTTATTGAATTAAAACAACATTTTATATACTGTACTTAGCTTTTGCCTTTTTTGTGGTCATTTCAGTTTGTCTCAGTGGCTAATACTGCCATCCCAACTCTGCCATACAGAGTGGGGTTCTGTCAAACTGCCTTTGAGAAAAAAGTAGGGGTGGGACAATTCACTTACCTTACGATACGATACAATATTGATATTTAGGGTCCTAAATCGATTTATATTGCCATTCTTAATTATGCTGCGATTCGATTTGATATATCGATATATTACATTTTTCCCCCACAAATGACTGTGCTTTTATTATACTAGAACAAGGGGGATTCCACCCATTTTTTATGAGAGCGTACAAATGAAACCCAATGGACGCTGGCGGGTCCATTGGGATTTGTACACCCTCAGAAATAAGGTCCTAAAAGAAAAATCATTAACAAACAACACAAACACAACTTGATGTCATCATCAAGTAAAATACAGTACAGTAAAATGTTGAAAATGGGCAGAATTCTGAACAATATGGACCATGACAAGTTCAACCAACTAGAACATTTTAAAGCAATTTTAAACAATATAAATAACAAAAAGTTCAGTCGTTCTGACATGAACAAATTAATGAATAGGTCTACATAATCATAAATAAAAATCAATTTTGAACCTGACGATTCGATATGGATATCATGGCATTACGAATTGCGATATATTGGTGATCGATTTTTTTGCCCACCCCTAGAAAAAAATTGCATAACATTTCATGTATAGAAATGTTCTGACTAAGCATTGTGTGTGTTGTGTGTGTGTGTGTTGTCCTCTAGCCATGCTGAAGAAGCCAGTGGTGACTGAGGTTCGAACCCCCACCAACACATGGAGCGGTCTGGGCTTCTCCAAGTCCATGCCAGCAGAGACCATTAAGGAGCTCCGCAGGGCCAACCATGTCCCCTACAAACCCAGCATGAGCACCACCTACGAGGTAGTGGAACCCAAGTCTCAATCTCTTTCTGTAATCTATACTTTAAGACAGGGATGGGCAATTATTTTTCCCAAGGGGCCAAATGAGATACATAAAATATTGTGGAGGGCCAAGACTAAAGGCTGAACTAAAGATGACATTTTAGCCTGACCCCAAAACGAAATATTTCTCTTGTTTTTGCCCACAATACCTGGCTGGATTTCACAAACAAAACAGGCAAACCTAGATAAAAAATGACCGTTCTTTTACATTGTCTGATTGTGTAGTAGATTTTTGGGTTGATTCAGATGATGAATATTTTAACTCTTGAGAGTGTAAACATGAAACCAAATGGACCCACAAGGGTCCATTTGGTTTCATTTTTACGCTCTCAAAGAGTTACATCTGGTTAACCAACTTTCCATATTTAACTGGGACTCTCTCAAGGACCACTGGTGGTCCCAAGAACACTGGTTGAAAACCACAGTACCCTTTCACGGGCCGCAGTATGCCCAGGTATACTTTAAGAGTTATATGCCATTTAAGTTGTTGAGAGGTTGTTGATTTTGAGTCAAGTGAAATGTGTCATGTTTTACACAATTCACAAGATATAAAGGATTTTATTATTTACTTATTTATTTTACATGGCTGTCGGCACACAGAGCCAAAATATCCCCACATATAGGCGGCACAGAATGGGATAATCAACTAAATCTACAGTTCATTTTGTTATTCATTATTATTAACATTACTAATTATAATTAGTGGTGTTGTTTTAAAGAAATAAGCCTGAAGATTTTTAGGTAACTTTGTGTTATATAACAGCTGAGGGGGGACTAGTTAAAGGGGAATTCCACCCATTTTCAAAAAAATCCTCAGAGGATACAAATGTGAACCAAAAGGACCCTAGCGGGTCCATTTGGTTCTATTTGTACCCTCTCAGGTAAAAGGGGTCTGAAAGAAAAATCATTAACATGGTGAAATACATCTTGATGATGTCATCAGATGTATTTCACCATGTTAATGATTTTTTTCAGACCTCCATTTTTAGGAAATACAGAATTGGGGGAACTTTTTATCATGTCCGCACCCAACTATGGTACCGGTATATTAATTAATGACACATTAAAATGTTGAAAATGGGTGGAGTTCCCCTTTACCGCGCAGGCGGTCCGGTCCGCTCTCTTAATGGTTGTGCTGAAACTGAATTTGTGCAAATGGTATCTATGCCCAAACTGAATCTGTGTCCTGACAATGCTAAAGCAGAAAAGGATAGATATTACATTACAGCCACGTTATCCTATCCGCTAATCCAACCCTTGTCTCCCTCAGGGCTCCCCACTGTCCATGTCCAACTCCGGCAGCCGGGAATGCCTTGGGAACGGCAGCGACTCAGACAACTGGAGGGACAGGAACGGTGGCAGCCTGGCCAGCCATGCTGAATTCCCCACCACTGTTGGCAGCCCCAAGAGGAAGCAGAACAAATCTGGTCAGCTTAGCATCTTTATGCAGTAACTGTATATCTGCTGTAACGGCTGCACACATTAGCAAGTGCCAGAAGAGCTTTGAGGAACACAGTGACGCCCATCATATCGTGGAAGAAGTGTATTCGTTTATTTTAGTCTTCCAAGTGCCAGGGGCGGATCTAGGCATAGGCTAGGGGGGCAATGCCCCCCTAAATGCCCTGACTGCCCCACCAAACATGATGGCATGCAAAACAACAAAATACAGATATTTCAAATTAAAGTGCTCATATTTAAAATGATTTGAAACACTACTACTGCTACTAACTAACTACAGCTGTGTCACCACTAAACCAACAGCATTTCATCATTGAAAACAGAAAACTCTCTGAGTCAGACCTTTAGCTTTATGCATGCTGCGTGTCTGTTGCAACTTCAACAACAACTGATGTTATTATTGATGCTTAATTGCCTAATATAAGTCCTGTAACCGAAAATGGTATGGGTGTGACTTCATCGCCCGTGGCGCGAAGCCGCCCCCATCCCATTTTCTCCTGCCCCCCCAGTTGGGAAATGTTACATCTGCCCCTGCCAAGCACATTCAATTAACATGGAAAAATCAACATTATGCTACCGTTATAATTGTTTGTGACAGAGTAATCAGTTAAAACTAATTAACCACTTACTGAATTATGGAGGATTGTTTATTTAAATTCTTTCAGCCCATAATTATGTGCCGAAAATAGGGCTGCCAGGCTGAAATTTCATTAATTACAACAAACTTCAAATTCAGAGGGGCAAAGCGAAAGTTAAGAACACATGATGATCGAGACAATATTGAATTTGTTTGCCTGCGTGCCTACAATATTTAGTCATAGAAAACGGAAGGAATGGCCGCACACTGTGCTATGCTCCAAACAACGCACTGCAACGTTTCGACCCTAAGGTCTTCGCCTGACAAAGACCTTGCAGAACGTTGCCGTGCGTTGTTGCACGGCAACAAAACCAAACAAAAACACTTATTTTTAATATTCTTTTATTATTCTCTTATTAAAACAATAATTGTTTTGGCAGATTCTCTGTGTTGCATGATAAGAATTATCAATTTCATTTTTTATACGTTGATCGCATACTGTACTGTATAATAAATTAATTGTCTTGTTTTTTTTTTCAGCTGCAGAGCACTACCTCAGCAGCAGTAACTACATGGACTGCATCTCTTCTGTGACCGGCAGCAATGGATGCAGTCTGAATTCATCTCTCAAAGGCTCTGACCTGCCTGAGCTCTTCAGCAAGCTGGGCCTGGGGAAGTACACCGACGTGTTCCAGCAGCAAGAGGTACAGCAAGCCTCACCCTGAGCCTTAAAGTAGAAAGAGTTGCGTCACTCCATAGGCCACAGTGCCACCTAGAGACTAGAGCACTATAAATGAGAGTACTGACATGCTTTGATCTCGCGTCTCTTGCTTCGAGCCCTGCACTGGAGCTCTGCTGTCAATGCAAGTGGATGGGCGAGAGTGGTTTGTTTGGAACTATCATAGGCTATTTGTTTGGAACTCGCAGGAGTCATGTGTGCTTTTCAGCCAATAGCCGCCGTCACGTGTACCTTTGAGCCAATAGGCGTCTCTGTTCAGCCGTAGCATTGGGAGTCAACGGGAGTGGCAGTACTCTCTATTATAGAACTCTACTAGAGACAAGGCTCTGATAGGCCAAGGCTCAGTCACGCCTTTGTCCAACAATGTTTGTACTACAAACATTGTTGGACTAGGACTCCACATCAGTGAGTTCCAGTGGATAGCTATATATCTATCCATTTTCAACATTTAGTATGTCATTAATATACCTTTAGAGGTGTTGTGTGGACATGATAAAGTCATGCCACTGTGTTTCCTAGAAATGGATGTCTGAAAAAATCATTGAGAAATCATTGATTTCATTGAAATCAATGAACTTCACTTTAAAGCAATAACTGCATCTCGCCTATATATATATATATATATATATATATATATATATATATATATATATATATATATATATATATATATATATATATATATATATATATATATATCAGGGCTGTTGAATGATTAAAAATTTTAATCAAATTAATCACAGCTTCAAAATTAATTTAATCATGATTAATCACCATTCGAACTATGTCCAAAATATGCATGTTTTCCTGTACAGGATTTCAACATTTGAAATAGAAACAGAATCTGTGAAAAAAATAAACATTTAACTTTAAAATATTTATCAAAATAGGTGATCTACAAGCCCTCAATGCTTGTAGATCCTCCAGCTATACTCTATGGGCCCGATTTTGGTTACATTAGCCCTTATGCGTAATTAACGCACATAGCATTGGGGAAGAGGCGTTCCCCCACTAAAGTCGCTAATTTCGTACCATGCCATCTCCCTTAAATACCTCCTTTACCCGTTAAATTATGCATAGGTGTGGTTTGGGCGTTTTTAGCTTTCATCCAATCCGTGTTGGTCTTGCCATTCCCTTTAATTCATCCCTTATCTATTTCCCTTATCCCTACTGCTATGTCTGACCCTCCGAAGCACGCAGCCTGGCTGCGGGCTTAGGACACACACATGCATGAGTAGCCTATTCTCAAAGATTATGCTCTCATTTTGAAACAATTATAGCTCAGTCAATTCTCAATCATTTCTTACCATTCAACATGTTATGTTGAAAAAACATGTTCCATGTTTTTTTGCTGTATGTGGCGTGCATTTATCCCAAGTCTGCGAAATGTTATAAAGTAAATTGCAAAAAACTCTGGAATTCGCGGCAAAAAAAACGTAACTGCAACTGTCGGGGATTAGGCGGAAACGGTCCGCCTAATCCCCGACAGTTATAGTTTGCCCGATCCCGCATCGTAGAGAAGACCTACCCACATATTCTATACAGCATCTGAGAGAGAAGGTCTTTCCCGTCACGCTGCACTTTGAAATGTAAAAAATGGTCCAGAATTGACCGAGAAATCAATGATCAAAAAAACATTTTCTTTTCCGCGAATTGCTGACTTTTTTGCAATTTACAGCATTGCGTCACAAGTTAATGAATGTATTTAATTATATTATATACTGTACATTACCTAAACACAAGGAAGTGACCGACAGCAGGCAATCTACAGCTGTTCATAGGACAATCCAGCATAAATAAGGAGATGAATTGAACTGGCGCCTTTCCACGTGGAGTTGTGGACATCTCCAAAGGCGCACAGACGCGCATCGTGCGCACGTGGCTCTGCCTTCGCGGATCGGTTAAGGGGTGGTCTGATGTGGCGTTATCTAGTTCCCTAATCTATTTGACGAAATTAGCAACTTAAGGGACTGCGCAACAAACACGCCCATGACCACACCTCCAGCCACGAATAACGGTGTCGGCATAAAGAATAGTGGCTAAGGGAAGAGAAAAGGTGACCAAAATAGCAATAAGGGAATTCGCTGCGGGTATCGGGTAACGTTAGGGACAAGGGGGGGAATGAAAATCGCGCCCTATGGCTCTGGTTACAGGAAGACACACAGCTATGTCTCCGTAAAACCGTGCTCTACCCATTTTTTTCAATGAGAAAATACTCAGTGGGTTGAGTCAGTGTGTACATGAGTTAATTGCGTTAAAAATTTTAATCAGATTAATCAACAAAATTAATTTAATCCCATTAATTAACTATTTTCAACAGCCTTAATATATATATATATATATATATATATATATATATATATATATATATATATATATATATATATATATATATATATATATATATATATATATATATATATATTATATATATATATATATATATATATATATATATATATATATATATATATATATATATATATATATATATATATATATATGTCCTGTATTATACACTGTCATCTTTACCAGGGCATTCAGAGTTCATATTGACCAGTAGTGTGATGTTAGTGTTTGACTGTGGTTGGATGTGTATTCCAGATTGACCTCCAGACGTTCCTCACCCTGACAGACCAGGACCTTAAAGAACTGGGCATCACCACATTCGGAGCTCGCAGGAAAATGCTACTTGCCATCTCAGGTGGAGTATTAGTGTTCAAGTTAAATTCTGTGATTCTCCCTGGATCAATGTTGTTTTTGACGACTAAGACTAAAGACTAACAAAAATGAATTTAAAAAGACTAAATGGGACTAAAAGATGTGTGTTTTCAAAAGACTATTAGGAAATAGGAAACATTTTTATCTTCTTTTTTCCGTTCTTTTTAACTATGTCAACATATCTGCAGTATTCATTGCTTACCTTTTTAGGAAAGGAACTTATTACTATTGCAGTAATTTTATACAAGAAATAAAACGAGACATGTTTCATACTAAAAACTATAAATCTGTATAACATAAACCTACAATGTACTGTATTTGTATGTAAGACTAAACTACCAAGACTAAGACTAAAAGACTAAGACTAAACTAAATCCTTTTTTACATTTCGTCGACTAAGACTAGACTAAAAAATAATAATTTAAGAAGACTAAATGGGATTAAAAGACTAAATGAAAATATTCTGAAAAAAACAACAACACTGCCCTGGATACAAATGAGTGCCAACCTTAATTGTGCGAATAAAGGCATCAACCTGTATGAATAAGACATCAACATTGGATGTAGTTTCACACGATTTCATCATCATGATGATGTCCATAGCCTGCAACAACAAGTATTGCAATGCAACTAGTTATTGTTCCGGGTAGAAATTCCTTAAAATAAAGTCTTTGACCGCCAGTCGTGTTCTTACCGTGGGGCAACGCACGCCAATCACGCGGTTGGCGCAAAGCACGGCGAAATGTAGATTTCATTCTTTAATCCATCTATTAATCCGAGCGCATCGTCTGATGATCATCCCGTTGCTGACTTTCATTTGGAACAGAATGGGCGCGGCCATTTTGATTTTTTTGTCCCATTCGCACCCATTCAATCCAATGCATTCAAAAGCCCTTCCTGAGAATCTCCAAGGAAAATACGAGGAAGAGTAATCAACGTCATTTTCTCTACCTGGCCAATGGAATCGTCAGATTCATCACGCTGGGTGGCAAGCTGCAGCTTGAAACCGCGGGGAATACATTGAAGTCAATGAGAGTGGTGGAGTGGACAGGGACAAACACAAAATATTTCTCAACGACTGATACCATTGTAAATTAAACACTTCTGGAAAATGACAGAATACAATAATCTTTAGATAGCTTAATAAAATGAAATAGTTTGCAATTCAAGAAACACCCACTCAGACAACAATATGTGACCTGTTTTCTTTTATATTCCTGAACCGACTATATGACATTGGTCATATAAGATTAGATATAAGATTCTATACTACGCTGTTATTGATTATTTTTGCAGGGTTTCCTGTGACTGGAATTGGTTATAGAGGTATTTGTAATTTGGTCTCTATTCTCTTTTTGATCAATAAGTGCATAAAGGCATACCATTTTTTCACCCAGCATCTCTTCAAAAGCTAGAGGTTAAAGGCTTAAAAGCTAACTCTATACAGTTATATGAAGAATGAAAGCAGAAATTCTTCCAATGTGTAAAAATTGCACACACCCATACAATATCTGCATGGATGTTTTTACACGGTGTGCCTTGTACCCATGCACTGGCTCAACCTCTCTTTGCAGTGTGAAATTAGCTTATACGTATGATTTTCGTTAATTACTTGTGTAGTGTTATATCTGCCACATGGCTGTGTGGCACCCCAGTTACACAATCAGAATCTGGTCCAAGAGCAAAGCTGAAGCAGATGTACTGTAATCTCTTCTGCCATGTGGACTTGAACGTTTCTATCAGCATACCATAGTAGAGCCAAAGAAACCGCTGTTTTCTCACTACTATTGCTGTTGTGAGTAATGTATCCTGTTAAAAATATAGCATTCAGTTTTATGGACCCCAGGAGGGTGCATAAAACTGGGAGTTGGACAAATTATTATCAGACGAGTGCATCGATATTGATATCGCTCTCCTTGCGTGAGCTGCCTACTTGTATTGACAGACTGTTGTTGATTCATGTAATGGTTTTCACAGTTCATTACAAATGTCATTGTTTTGGACATTGCTGTGCATTGAGTTTGGCATACTATTTGCTTAATGTTATTGTTGTAGCAATAACATTGAGCAAATAGGAGGAGGGGCTTTAAGACATTAATCTGCTGTTAAAAGGGTCCCTGGCTAATAAGACAAATATGCCTTAAAACACTATACTTGCCTTTTTATAACTCAGCATGCAGATAAAAACACCTTCAATACTTTATTTCTTTCATAAATAGAGAATCTTTTTCATGCTCCGTTCACATGATGATGATGTCACAGAGCATGTTCATCCATATATTCCATAGAGCTAGATCACATGTGACATCATCATCTTGCACCAGGAGCAGTTCCTGTTGAGTGAAATATTCTCTATTTATGAAAGACATAAGATGCCATTGGTGTTTTTATTTGTTTATTTTAGTTATATAGGGAAAGTATAATGTTTTAAGCAACGTTTATCTATTATCGTTTATTAGTCAGGGTTCCTTTTAACATTCCATAAAAAATGGTTAAGATTAGGAGCACGGTGGCACAGTCTGTAGTGTTGTTCCCTCACAGCTGCTGTAGAAGGTCCTTGATTTCTGCAGGGGATCCCACCAGCGTCCTAGGATGCCCATTGATTGGAAGCATGAGGTCCATCCATAGGTTGGCAGCGGGAGTGTGCAACCAGGATTACATTAGATAATTGACACTGGGTGCAGGGGGGAAAAGGCTACAAAAATCATAGGATTAAAAAATGATTCTAGAATTAATCAGAGCCAGAGTTTGACAGCAAGGACTGAGAGAAATGTTCATGCATAGCCAATATGGTGATTATTGTGGAAGCGGAGAGAGACGGTGCCCCAGGCCCACAGTTTGGTTCCAAGAACAGGTCAGTGTTGATCACAGCTCAAAAGACTTCACAAGGATTAAAAAAAAACTCACCACTCACTGACTCTGTCCTTTTCATGTCAAGTCTCAATCTCTCCTTTCAAAAAGAGATAATGTGTGCCAGTCAATCTGGAGCAGGTTTGCACTTCCAGCATGTGTGCCAACGAAAAGAGAAGTTGGAATGATCTACTGTACCTGTCTCAGATAATCAGACAGAGGGTTTTTGCTGGCTGGGACAGAGACACGGCCATCATGTGAATAATTCACAGATGCAGGGAGGGTTGTTGTGTTGACATCTTTGATGAAGGTATTTTCACCAGCCTGCGGGGATCGATCTGACACGCCAAACCAGGTGGCTACGAAAAAATAAATAAACTCTCGGGTTGACGTGAGCCATCCTGTGGCAATTTGATGGCAATTTTCTTGTCTGTGTCAATCGAGTCAAACCACAAGGAAAACAAAATTAATATGCCCCCTCGTTGTGTTTATTCCAATCACATCACGGTGCACTATAGTTTACATAACATCGTGAGTTCAGCCGGTCACATCAGATCAGTCGAGAGTTCTCTCAATGGAAAACACTCTGTTTGGGAAGAATCTTTCTTCGCCGCCTAAGATCCTTTGGTGCCAGTAGAAGGATTCTTCTGTTGTTCTTCACTTCTGTTATTATGAGTGTGCTTCAGTACTGTAGTACAGTACCACCTAGTTTGGAAGTCTGTCTGTAGCCTTAAAATCACAATTGCTGCAACAACTTAACATCTGTTCAAAAGATTGTGGGACAACCACTTCAGAGACTATACATCCACGTATGATAACAGCATCCTTAGGTTATCAAGGAATATCACTTCCAATCCTTGCCATGTTCTGTATGGAGAGTATAGAAAGTTACTGCCTTCAGGAAGGAGATATGCTGTTCCAGCATACAATAAGGTCAGACTGAAGAGCTCTTTTGTTCATTAGTCAACGTTGAGGCTAAATCAGGACTTTATCCAGGACTAAAGTGAGCTGTGAACATTGCTCTGTGCCCTTATATGTTTCTATGTATGTGACTGTCTTTCTTTTCTGTTCCTGTTTTGCGTCCTGTCAATGTGTGTATATGTGTTGCATACAAGGCTGCTGTGTCGCAAGACAAATTACAAAAGTAATATATCATATCATATCGCGCATCCCGTGACTGAGGGTTTTTGTGGTTTGTTTTTCTTTCTTTTTTCCCCCCCGCAGAGTTAAACAAGAACCGGAGGAAACTGTTTGAGCCGCCGATCAGGTCTTCGTTCCTGGAGGGGGGCGCCAGCGGTCGTCTCTCTCGTCAGTTCCACGCGGACATGGCCAGCATCAGCGGCCGGTGGTAGGAAACCCCCAGACCCACCATGCTGCCCCAGAACTGTCCTGTCCGTGATAACAGACCACAAGCCTCCAGTGCCTTTTCTCTAGACCTCAGTAGCCCAAGATTCAACCTGCCCAGGCTAGTAGTGGTCTAGTTGTACTTGTTGCCAAATGAAAAAAGCCATAGTTTTAACATAAATGAAGTGCCATTGAAGGAAGAAGGGATTTTTTTTTTATATGAAGGTTGTTCTGGGAGGGAAAAAAAGGGTACGGTCCAGTATTTTGTCCACTTTTTTTAGGTTGAAGGGAACAGGCAGAATGATTAGTACAATCATTTCTCCACATTGATACAATCTACATTAGTTGTACTCTGTTGTGTCAATGACATGCACTTTAACAATACTAGACTTTTGCCTGTGAAAGCCTGAATTCCTCCTATGCATTTGTTTTATTAACTCAAAGCACAGATGTATTTTGTACCTAGCCAAATGTAAGCACTTAACCAGCGATATTTGGGGCGTTGTGAAACCAAGCAGAAAACCAGGTCATCGTGCCAAAGCAGTGACATCATCAAACCTTAAACATACACCAAAAAAAAGATATCATCATCATTGCCCTTTTGACCTTTGGCTGGCCTCAGTGTTTTGTGATTTGGTGGACATTCCTCTGATGTATTCTGTGTCCAGCAATAGGCTCTTTTTGCAGCTGTCTTGCAGTTAAAAACAAAACGAAATCTAATATTTTGTACTCGTGTTACGATTTTCTTTTATTTTTTATCATTTTAGGGGAAGGGGAAAGGGAGTGTTTAACGGTAATCAGTTTACATATATATTTTGTATGGTTTCCTTTTTTTTATATATGTTTATGAATGAGTTTTTATGATTTGTAATTAGATTGTTGTTAGTGACTTTGATAGCCCCTTTTTCCCTTTTTTTTCTTTTGTTTTTCCTGCCCCATAATCTGTGGAGCCGTTATATGGCTGCGCCATTAGACAGCATCGGAGCAGCGAGGTAATTAGTCAGGATGCTACAGGCCTCTCTGTCTCTGATTGTGTCAATAATAGGCATCTCTCTGTGGTTCTGATCCTTTTTCTGTTTGTTAATAGTATGTGGCCTTTTGTCTTGTCTTCATGTTATTGTCAGTGTTGGCCTCTCTGTGGGGCCCCCTCCTCTGTGTGTGAGTGGAATCTGTGTGTTTGAAACACAATCTATGCTAGAACTGTATGCTTTTGTCTTCCTTAATACCTCTCACGGTCTCACTGAGAGTGGGGGGAAAAAAACATCCATTTAGATGTGTCAAAGTCCAGCCATCGTGTATGTTAGTGAAAAGTGCCAACAAAACATGCATTACTAGTACTTCAGCAGGGAGTAGTTACTTTTACATAGGAAGAATAGCGTTGTGTTCTAAACTTGACCGACATTACTTCCCAGCTTGGAGGTAGTACCATCGCAGTATACTCTTAGCCATGTTAAATTCATGTGATAGCGTACTCTCGAATATGTTTCATTTATTGCTTGGTCCTCTTAATCAGAACCAACACACCGTGCGCTACTTCAAATGATAAATAGAAGTCTAGGGTTTTCTAGTCGTTGTTTGTGCAATCGAAACATGTGGAAGGAAATGTGTGTCAGCTGTGTGCTTGATGAAGTAAGCAGCAGCAGCATCAGTGTTCATCTAGAGTTGCAGCGTGTTCGTGTTCCTGCTCTGGGCTTTTTGATTTATGTTTTATGTTCAGTCAGGAAACATCCTTCCTGCGGGGTTTGTTAACTTGGGTTGATTATAGAATGTAAAATTCATCTGAGGATTTGGCTTTGAAGCTGAACCGTTAACCCCCAAATCCCAAAGAATTTTGAAAGTGTTCTTAAAGGATCAACTGCACTTGATCTGGTCCAAGTGAACTGGTCCAAGCATCATTGTGGAATATTAGATTTTACGAAACTAACCGAATGCAGTACAGGAGGAACAAAGACTAATTAGGACTGTAGACATTACTTATCTTTTTTTGGTAAATGAGAGTATTATGTATAGTTGAGTATAGTGGAAGACATTTCTGAGAAATGTCTACGACAAGCGCAGTAATAAATAATCTGTAACGGTTCGAAGCGATCGCAGTAACACCATGAACCCTTCCAACGACGGGGCGGTCGGTCAGTCACTCATCAGTGCTATAGGATCGATTCCCTGTTCCAGATTGACTTTTCAGTTTATCACTCATCGCATAACCACTTCTCATGCTAACCTCTCGTCCGATTTGAGCCATTCTCAATGTGGTTGTCAAGAAAAATAACATTATGCTAAATAATATTGTGACATGGTTGCTATTGCTGACCAGGAATTTGTTTTTGTTTTTTTATTGTTTTCCTGTTTTTACGGTTTAGAGAAGGATGGAGGGGCAGTAGCTAATGTAGAAAGGGGTTCTTTATCTCGAGAGGTATTAAAACCCAGCACTTAGTCGCCCCCCAAAACTCATCATGGTACTACAAGTGAAAATGTTGGAACACTGTTTCTGTCGGTGTCATGACTCGTGTTCCTGCCTAGCAGACATTTGTTTTCGTCCGGGCCAAGTGTCTCTCCTTGTTTGGATGTGTTTTTTTTGCCCACAGGGCAATATAGGGTTCTAGTCTTAACAAGTGAATGTTGTTCAAAACAAAACAATAATAAGAGAATAATTGATGCATGTTATTGCAGGTTAATGAAGGGACTTGTTTTGTAGTCAGAAGCGTTTAACCGCTTATCTAGTCTATGCCCTTGATTGAATGGAAATTATGTCTATAATAATTTGTTGTGTGTGTTAGTCACACAGTTGTTGTTCCCAAAGGGATTCATTTGTAAAGGGTCTACTTTGTACTGCATTAGACCAAATGGTACATTTACGATGAATGTAAACCACTAAGGAACTAATGTAATGCCTATACGACTTTTCGTCTCATGCAGCTGTTTGCATGTGGGATTATTAAAGGTACAGTTCTGCACAAGGTTCTACAGAATCCAAGAGTAAAACATTGCATTTCTGGCCAATTATTGCTCTTTTTCCACTGTGTCATCTTGTTGATGCAACTGTTATTCTAACTGTATTTGTAGTGCAGATATATTCATTGGGAGGATTTTATTTTTTGGTGTAATTGTGAAATGGGCGGAAGAAATGTTGTTTGTTCAAACATTGAAATTCTATTACAGTACAAAGTAAATAAATGTATACAGCCCATTAGTGTCTCGTTTGACCTCTCTACCGTTTGTGTTTATACTTTATATTACCTGTTACTATTCACTAGATGCACAAGACACGTTCGCCAAAGGCTAGATATGTGACTATATCCATTAAGACATTTATACTATCAACCATGTTTTCTTCGCGAAATGAGTTTTCTCCGACGGGAGGAGACATCTCCCTTAGAGATCGGAGAGAAGTCACACGGGAGAGACTGAGTAGAGCCGCTGCTCCTTCGCCTGGAAAGGAGCCAGCTGAGGTGGTTCGGGCATCTGGTTAGGATGCCCCTCGAGCGTCTCCCTAGGGCAGTGGTGTCAAACTCATTTGGGGTGGGGGCCGCATTGGACTTAATGTGACTTCATGGGGGCCGGAGCGCCGCAGTGCAACCAGTCGCAGACCGCAAGCTCTTGGGGATCTGCACAGTATGTACACTATTCAAACATCACAAAATGCTACTGCTCTATAAATATTTCTTTTTCAGAAAACTTATAGGTCAAGATTTAGTATTGGCGTTTTTGGAATCGGCTTCAGTCCAAAAAGGCAGGACATGGAGTATTCGGCCTACGGGAGGACCAATTCTCCAACTAAAGTAAGATTCTGAAGCATATTTTTTGTTATACCTGCCAGTACCTACTACAACCCTTGTTTCAGAAAATATTTCAATCTCCCCAAATTGTTCAATCAGTTGCAATGGGTTTGTTTTCCCTCTGGGGTGTTGAGATCATGTCGGCATCATGTACAGTAATCAATTCCCCTTCTAATGAAATAAAGGCTGGGCCAAAAGGTCAGCAGAGAACATTTAAGAGAGGTCACCAACACAACACAACAGTAGCCTGTCCCTGTAACCCGCCCCCTCCCCTTGTGCACATCCCACAGTGTGCTTCCATTTCACATCTAATAGGGCTTTCACAACACGTCCGTTTTGTCGCAGCATTTGGCGAAATGGAATTCTGCAATGACGATCTCTTGATTCCAGTGATAGGTAAGTTACTGGGAAAATGTAGTAATCTACACTACTTGTTACTCTTGAAAAAATGAAGCTAAGCTACACTACAGTACAAGCTATCCCCAGAAAATTGTTGCAAGCTACACTAAAAGCTACACAACAAAAGTAGCTTGCTACATCAACACTTTATGTACAACTTTCTAAACATAATATGTTGTTTTTATCCTCTGGTCTGTAATGCGCTTTAAGCTGCATTTTGTCATGACCGCTGGTATACAAATAAATTCTACCCGTTGAAAATGGGTGGAATTCAAAAATGTGGGTGGGAAAATGTAGTAAGCTACACTACCTGTTACCACTTAAAAATGTAGCAAAGCTACACTACAAGCTATCCCCAGAACATTGTAGTAAGCTACACTACAAGTTACGGGAAAATGTAGTTTAGCTACTTGTAACAAGCTGCTTACTGCCCATCACTGCTCTAGTCCCATGGTCTGTCCTCTGAATGCTGACTGGGGGGTACAGTGGCATTTAACGCCTCAAGGGGGCACTGTCGCAACTTTAAATGGGTCGACTCTATTCTCCACTTCCACATGTGACTGTGAGGCATAGAATGCTATAATAGGACCAAAACACATTACTGGCTTATCTATTAATGACTACTATTCACAAAATATCTGCCCACGAGTGTGTCTGTCGCACAAAATCTGTCCCTGGTGTTACTCAGATAGTTTCAGGCCTCAAACTTGACATGTGTATGTCTCTTATACCACGGTAACTGATGTACATTTGGTCATTTTAGGCCTATATGGTCACCTAATATATATTAATAGCAGCAGTGAATTGACAAGATGAGGAAATTGGAGTAGCCTTTGTGGTCAACCAAAGACTGACTCATTATCTCCTGTCATTTTCAAGTGCAGTTTTCCAAGGCTAGTAGTGGACACAAAAACAAAACGCCCTTGTGTTTTCATAGCATGACCACACTAGAGAGGATGTGGTCATTCCCCTGGAGGAGGTAATGAGTGGGAATTAAGGTTATGAAAATATTTATCATGAGTTATGCCCCCTTGCTAATACCCAACGCATTAAAAAGAAAATGCTTAAAGGCTTTTCCAAGAGTGCCTGGCTACAGTATGAACTCATGCACACAGGCTGTACGATACTCTCTAGGGGTGGGACGATTCACTTACCTCACGATACGATACCATAATTAGGGCCCTGAATCGATCTATATTGTGATTCCTATTTATGCTGCGATTCAATTTTATATATATCGATACATCACATTTTTCCCCATAAATGACTGTGCTTTTATTAGACTAGAACAAGGGGGATTCCACCCATTTCAAGATTTTTTTCTGACAGCGTACAAATGGACCCTGACGGGTCCATTTGGTTCCATTTGTACACCCAAAAAAGTTCCATTTGTATTTTGTACACAAATGGTTCCATTTGTACACACAAAAAGAAAAATCATTAACAAACACAACACAAGCACAACTTGATGATGGTGATGATCATCAAGTAAAATACGGTACAGTAAAATCTTGTGAATGGGTGGAATTCTGAACAATATGGACCATGAAGTTCAATCAACTAGAATATTTTAAAGCAATTGTAAACAATATAAATAACAAAAAGTATTTCTTTCTGACATGAACAAATTAATGAATAGGTCTACATAATCATCAAAAAATCGATTTTGAACCTGGCGATTCGATATCACGGCATTAAGAATTGCGATATATTGGCATATCGATTTTTTTGCCCAGCCCTAATAATCTCTTGCAGCAGGGGAGATGTTGATCTGCCTTCTACCTCAGGAATGTCATCACAGTAATGTCTATGCATAAACCATAACAAGCCAACGGCCGGCTGACCCCTGTGATCCAATTTCAATGTTGTCGGGTTGTTTAGTACTCTGTGGCGACAGACAGTACACAGTAAAATCCTGTTCACGTTCATTTATGCATTAGGCCCATGTACTGTAGCCTACAGTAACTGAGTTCTCTGAGGAATGCAAGTTGGACTCATAAAGGTCCGTTTGCTTGCATCTGTACACACCCTGAGTTGAATTAACAACTGATAGTTGTGTCTAGGTCACACTGTGGATATCTCAGATGATCTTAATTGCTAGTAAACAAGTGTGCAGTGTTGCCAACTGCCAAAATCCAAAATGCACTAGTGGCACTTCCAAAATGCACTAGAATGCGCTAGAGTAGTGGTTTTCAACGATTTTCATACCAGGGCCCTGCATCGGACTAATTTAGGAGAAATAACTAGCAAAATGTTGGTCCAATAGTAATTCTTGTACATTTTCTGTGTGTGGATTCTTCAAAAATAGGTCATTCAGAATTAATTAATATAATTTAACTCTTGAGAGCGTATAATGAAACCAAATGGGCCCGTAAGGGTCCATTTGGTTTCATTCTACATTCTCAAGAGTTACAGCTCTATAAGGGTCCATTTGGCTACCAATGGTCCTTTTTAGGAAGGAATGAGGACGAGGGTTTTATCTCTGGCGCCTGTCAACCAATTTCGCCCCAACTCACCAGCAACAAAGCACTAGATTTGCCACCAGGAGCTTTTCACTCATTTTGGCACTAGGGGGGTCTGGAAAAAAGCTAAATATAGTGACAAATGCACCAAGTTGGCAACACTGCAAGTGTGAACTCTCCACTCTGCCTCTACCTATTTAAAACCCAGGGCTGTTCATGGCACCATGTGCACTACACTATTCTGCTGGCCAGGACTTCGGAAAGGAAAGGCGTAGCCTGATGGGTGGTGGTGTGACACGTATGCTAATAATGTGGCAAATACCTTGAAGGTTGGCCCTCATTCAAGATAGAATTGCCTCTCTGCTGTTTCCTGTGTCTCCTTTCTGTCCATGTTTATCTGTGGGTGGAGTGCTGCTTTGAATTGCAACTAATATGCCTCTTTCAATCCATGCCATGCTTTTAGGTATATGCTTTGACTGCAGTTCTACTGAGCACATGCTGTGAGTGTGAGTATAATGGTGTCCCTGTACTTTGTTTTTGTTTGTTTTTTGTTTTCAAAGTTTTTGATGGATGTGGAATATCAAGGTGATGGAAATTAATTTAAATTGTGCAACATAATTTTTGTTAAATTATGTCCCCTTCCTGTGGCTATATGTGCTCGGACTGGAACATTCCAAAACTGTTTTTGCAGCATTCACATCCCAGTTAAATACACTATGGTACGCCATGTTGATAGGCAGCTGTTGATTTTCTATATAGCAAATCAATGAAGGGGACCCAGTATACGCCATTACCAATCAAATAGAAGTATATTGTAATTCAATGACATGCTTAATTGAATACCTTAAAACAACTGTGTTTAGTATACAGTGCTCCATAGACACAGACATGCCTATGCTATGAGCATAAATACGCCATTACATGCACATGCACACACACACACACACACACACACACACACACGCACAGGAAAATGGTAAGTGTCTTCTGTATACGCATACAGTACACTAAACGTTTTGCCCTGTGCTCCACAATGGCTTATTAGAACTGCCCTTGTCGATGTTGAAAGACGTTGAGGCCCCTAAATGTGTGTGTGTGTGTGTGTGTGTGTGTGTGTGTGTGTGTGTGTGTGTGTGTGTGTGTGTGTGTGCGTGTGCGTGTGTGTGTGTGAGGGAGATAGAATGAGCTGATAATACATAAAAGCATACTAACCTACAGTACCATAATAGCAGACTTGAGAGAGAGATAGGAAATTATAATAAGAGATAAAGTGCAGTGATTACGGTACATTCCATATTGTGCGTGCGTGTGCGTGTGTGTGTGCGTGTGTGTTACCCTTTATCCCTCTCCCCTTGTTGTCACCATCCATGTTTTCTTCTCTCACTCCTCCTATACAGTTTATCTACTGTATGTCTGCTCCCCTGCCATCCCTCCATCTGTCACTGTGGTCTCACATGGGCCCTGGCCTGAGTTCCTGGCACCAGTGTGAGCTAAATCAGCTGTACTTCTAATATCATGACCCGTAAGCCTAATTTATATGCGATTGTGCCTTGCAACAAAAATGGCAGATGTACAAGCTTGTAGATTTGCTAGTATAGTATAGCCAATCTACATCCAAATGCCTTACTCGCACACCATAGCATGCTGTGTCATAGTTGTTAAAGAGGAAATCCACCCATTTTCAAAATTTTCCTGAGAGGATACTAATGTGAACCAAATGGACCCTAGCGGGTCCATTTGGTTCCATTTGTATCCTCTCAGGAAAAAATTGTCTGAAAGAAAAATCATTAACATGGTGAAATACTGTACATCTTGATAATGTCGTCAGATGTATTTCACCATGTTAATGATTTTTTTCAGACCTCCATTTTTAGGAACTACAGAATTGGGGGAACTTTTTCATCATGTCCAGTCCACACAACATCTCTCTCTAAGGTATACTAATGACATATTAAAATGTTTAAAATTGGTGGAGTTCCCCTTTAATAGTATTATTAGAAGACATTTTGGAAGGCTGTTAAAGGAGACGTATCATGGAGATGGAGTGACAAAGAAAGGGGGTCATGGTGCGTTGGAAGGAAGTGGAAAAAGTGAACAGTGGGTCGCAGCCTCGCAGGACATGCGAGAAAATGAGGAGTCTAAAAGAGCGGGGCAGGGAGGGTCTGAGCGGAACGACAGATCGGGCCGTGGTGGTGGTGGTGACTATGTGGGAAGCGTTCCCACTGCCCTCCCACTTCACTTCCTCTCGCTGCTTGGATAGTAACACTGACACTAACACGTAGTGACTCCCCCTGAGGGGGAGGCTGGGAGAGGAGAGGACAGGGGCAGTAGGAATGGATGCAGGGACGGGGGAGGGGAGGGGAGGGGAGGGGAGGGGAGGCGGGGGTGTTTGCAGGATCACTTGGCTTTATCCCCCAACTGTACTACCAGCGTTACATGAGAGCAGCAAAAGCAGGGAGGGGGGGCAAGTGTGGTGTCAGCATAGTGGATGACATGGCAATGAGCCCATCTCACTAGTGTCTAGTTTGTGCATTTTTTCTGCTCATTCAGATCCTGGATTGTGGTACTGTACATTTCTAATCCTATAGACCTGCGCAGTGACGTCACCGCCCCTGTTCCAGAAACGGATTCCCCATTCATTTTTCTCATAGACTTTTTGAAAATAATTTATATAAAGACGATTATGTCGCGGACAAAGCCAACTCGGGTCGTGACGAATCATGATGGCACACACAAAGTTTGGGACAATCAAATAATTTCTAAGATGAAAAACGAAACAAAAAAGTCTTGTATCATGCCGTTTTCTACTTCTTGCTAATTATATTATATATATATATATATATGTATATATATATATAATATATATATATATATATATATATATATATATATATATATATATATATATATATATATATATATATATATATATGTCATTATATATGACGATATTGTGTTTGTTGTCATGATTTGTCATGACCCGAGTTGGCTTTGGCCGTGGCGTGGTCGTGTTTTTATTAACCATTTTCGAAAAGTCTATGAGGAAAATGAATGAGGAATCCAGTAGTGGAACAGGGTTGGTGACGTCACAGCGCAGGTCTATATGTACGTTGTAGTGGCCTAAATTGTGTTATAAGTACACTCTTAAGAATTTATTTAGAATGCTGTTAATCTGCTGATGCCAGTACAGCACACACATGCACTCAAAATGTACTGTAATTTTTGTTTTCAACCAGTGGTCCTTGAGATGGTTCCACATGGTCCCCAGCTAAGTCGGTTAACCAGATGTAACTCTTGAGGGCATAAAAGTGAATCCAAATGGAGTTCAAATATTCATCATCATTTGCATTAGCCCAAGTCTACACAACTATAGATTAATGGTTCATTTTGATCTGTATGTTTGCCTGTTTTTTCCCCTAATCCATATTGTGGATGTGGACAAAAGCAAAATAAATCTTTAGTTTTGGGGTCTGTGGGGTCCTCAAATGTTAGTCCATAGCTCAAATGCTGAATAAATAGTGGGCCCTGGTATCAAAAAGGTTGAAAATCCCTACTTTAAATGGATAGGCTGCACCTACATACAATATTTTCATTTTTAAAAAGCATCAAGCAAAATCTAGGTCCAGTCACCAGTCCATTTTTTAATGTTTTTTTTTTTTTTTTTTTTTCCAGTTGAACTAGACGCTGAACCCAACACAGCTGAGTAGGTGTGAGACTGTCTCTCTCTACATAGGGCTGTCTGCCTTCCAGAGCAGACTAGCCTAGCGAATAGCGATTATGAGCTTATCAAAGGTTTAATTCGCCTGCTTCACATAACCTCAATTAGTCATCCTTCAGACCGCTGCCTGCACACAAAAGGCACACTAACCAATGAGCTACACACACACTCCATGACTTGCAAAATGAAATGGAGAAATGGTGCATAAATGTGGGAAATGTAATGACATTTAGAATCACAATGAACTCATTGGCTTTTATCTATTGCAAGCAGTGCGCACGTTGGTCTCTGTATGCAGGCGTCATCATGGGCTATAGGTCTATACAGGCAGATGTATGTTGTATGATGTATGTTGGTTTTCAACCAGTGGTCCCTGAAAGGATTCCCAGGTAAATGATGGCCAGTTTGTAACCAAATGGACTCTTATAACTCTTGAGAGCGTAAAATGATACCAAATGGACCCTTACGGGTCCATTTGGTATCATTTTACGCTCTCAAGAGTAATTATATTTAAACATCTGAATTACTTAATTTTCAAGAATGTACACATTCAGAAAATGTAGAACAATTGTTATTTTGACCAACGTTTCGCCAGTTTATCTAAAAAAATAAATAAGTGGGCCCTGGTGTCAAAAAGGTTGAAGACCACTGTTGTATACGTGCATAACTGCATGCATGTGCTTGCGTGCTTGCGCACAAACACAGGCCAAGAGCTAGATGTGTGCGCGTGTGTGTATGCGTCTCCTATTTGAAGCCAAAGCCCATATAAATCAGTTTAAGGCAGCAGTTATTACCACCGCCTGCCTATTGGACAGAATGACTCAGGGCTGAGGTGATGGTCTGCCTTCAGACTTCAAACTCTGTAAACTGAAGCTACACCCCCTGCTGTCACTCTCAGATCTCCATACATGGAGCTGATGTGTTCTGACATCCCATATGCAGATCTGACCTTATCAAATCCTGTATACTCAAAACATTCTACTGTATATGTGGCCAGTACAGAATTCATTACATGTATATTATGTTGACCTTATAAAATCCTGTATAGGCTACTTGCAAGACACATTCTATATATGGCCAGAATTATATTATGTTGATCTGCCCCCCCTTTGCCAACGTGCAGTCTGATGCACGCAGGTGACCTCAGCATCTTAATGGTAGGGCCTTATTGTGCTAAGCAGATCCAAGGTTGTGATATTTGATGTGTAGATGGTATACTAGTCCTACTTCTCAACGTTGTGTGGTCTGGGTGGGGGTTTGGCCCCTGTGGGCAGCAGATAGACTGGGTGTGGTGCTTGTGGAGAGATATACGTACTCTCTGAACCAACACACACTATTATCAGAAATTTAACTTGTAGCAGTGAGTGTGGTTTTCTGGTTCCTCACAAAAATCCTATATTCTTTCTTCCCCAAGAGATTTACAAAACATAGCATTGTATCAGTTATCTGCAGGGGTGTAGTGGAGCGGGGATGGCGTCCCTCCACTTCTCACATCTAAAATATTTTTGGGGCAAAAGTAGGCCTATGCTTTTTGTCTTGTCATTTATTTTATTGATACAATTATGCATTGTAAACAATGGACCCGCTAGGGTCCATTTGGTTCACATTTGTACACTCTCAGAAAAAAATTGAAAATGGGTGGAATTCGCCATCAAGAGGTGTCTCCCCACTTCTAAAAGTCCCACTGCAGCACTGGTTATCTGGGATCCTGGTGAACTATAAAAACTTGATCCTGTGAGGGGGAAAAAGAAAACTACAAAACAAAGGGTGTGTATTATACTGTATAAGCTACTGTAACTGCTGTGAATGACGTTGAGTCAGACAGATGTGCGGTTGTCCAGAATCGCCACAAAAGGCCTCTGCCCCTGCATAGACTCCATTTGGGCATGCTTGACAAAAACTCCATATACATATGGCCATAAAAGGGACACAGACATAATATGTGGGTGGGACATACACTTTCAACTTGCATCGTTCCAACTAGCCCAGCAGGCACTGCTGTAGAGCCTGATCTTGTGCATAATATCTGGGCAGGCCAATGCCCCGTAGTGGTCTATAATTAAATATTCAATCATGTTCTTCACAGAACCACTGGGGTGGAAAGTTGGTTAACCAGATCTAACTCAAGAGTTAAAATATTCATCATGTGAATTAGCCCAAGTCTACACAACTGGAGAATGTAGAAGATTGATACTCATTTTGATCTGTATGTGATTGTTTTGTTTCCCAAATCCAGCCTGGAATTGTGGGCAAAAGCAAAAGTCTTTAGTTTTGGGGTCTGAGGGGCTAAAATGTCCTCAAATGGTGGTCTGCCTGTGGCTCAAATGCCACATAAATTGTGGGTGTGTGTCAAAAAGATTGAAAACCACTGCTTCATATGAAAAACTTTGGAGTTGCCCATACACCCTGCCATTCTTCCAGCCCACCCTAGTAGGGCTGGCTAAACCGGGCCTGCAAATGAAGCGAGAGGACGGGTGTGTGTTTTGGGTAGACGACCCCCCTACCCCTACCCACCCCGAGGGGGAACACCGCACCACTAATCTGGTTACATAAAACGACACAGAATTGGCGGAGCTCTTTCATCACTAATCCAACTACAAGTGTCCTGCGGGGGGATCACTGTACAGTCGCAGACTGCATGCATGCATGCCGTGGGCACACGTACATAAACAGGAGCGGATTGGCACATATCTTCCCACCGAGACAATTTTGCCTTTGCCAGGCCACCCCATGGGGGGCAGCTGGTTAACTAACCAGATGTAAAAATGAAACCAAATGGACCCTTGCGGGTCCATTTGGTTTCATTTTTACACCCTCAAGAGTTAAAATATTCATCATGTGAATTAGCCCAACTTTAGTCTACACAACTAGAGAATGTAGAAGATTAGCCTAATGGTCATGTTGATCTGTATGTTCCAGGCGAGCATCTAGCACATTCTAGTGCATTTTGGAAGTGCCACTAGTGCATTTTGGATCTTGGCAGTTGGCAACACTGCCTCCAGCAGCGCGAGCGCCCTGGCGCACAGGAGTGAATGGGAATATGGCAACTCTCCTACTTGAAGGCTCTGGTGTAGGACACCTTTTCTTTTTTGAAGGATAGAAACACTAGTTTGCCTGGCCTGAGCCTGGTGCCCTGGCCTGCCCTGGACTTAAAAAAAACTGTCCAAATAGCCAATCCGCCCCTGTACACTTGTAGCGCCAGGCTCCGAGACCTCGCAATCCTCGCATATCGAGACGAAACCCATCCATGCAGGGGGGAAAAAATAACAAATACCGGCAGGCAGGCCTATAATAATTAGTTTCGCTTTTGCATTCAGCCAACCAACGTGTCTGCCTTTCGATGTAAACGGTAAAAAGTCCCTCACGTTGCAGTGTGTGCTGCTGCCGCTGTGACGCCGCGCTGCTGACGCGCCTTGCTGCCGCACCGCCCTGTAGCTACCTACAGAACGGCAGGGACGTGCAGAGAGTGTTTGAGGAGGGGCAGGGGGCGAAATCCCGCATGGGCACTTTTTGGACAAAATAGCAGATATGCAAGCACCGGTGATTTTAGGAAGGTCAATTAAGCGGGCACTTGCCCCCCCCCCACCCCAGTCTGCCATAAGCATGGCAGAAAACAGATTGACACCAGATTGACATTGGCATAAAACTCACAGACCTACGGGCAATGAAGCCGCACCCATACCATTTATAGTTTATAGTTATAGGACTTTTATTAGTCAAAAAGCATCATAATAATAACGTCAGCTGTTGAAGTTGCAGCAGACACGCAGCATGCATAAAGCTAAAGGTCTGACTCAGAGAGTTTTCTGTTTTCAATGATGAAATGCTGTTGGTTTAGTGGTGACACAGCTGTAGTTAGTTAGTAGCAGTAGTAGTGTTTGAAATCATTTTATATAAGCACTTTAATTTGAAATAGGCTATCTTTGCGTTGTTTTGCATGCCATCATGTTTGGTTGGTCCGTCTGGTCAGTCTCGGTCAGCCCAGCCCCCCACATCCCCCCCATGCCCATGCCTAGATCCGCCCCTGGCTGCCTGCATGCAAGCATTTCCAGATATGGTAAAAGAGCAGGGGCTGAAAGCCCCCTTTGCTTATGTATGTGTGCACGCCTCTGCAGCACAGCACAGCACAGCTCAAAGGAGAGGCTCAGAGGCGAGAAAGGGAGCGGACAGGAGACCGGCGCGGGCACTTCTTAAATCCCATTCTATTCCACCCATCTTTTTACTCGCCTTAATTCATTTGTTGAATGTGACGTGGCAGCTAGTCCTGCTGTGAAAACAAAGAGGCGTTTATTGAATCAGTGTATATTATCCATTATCCAGGTATCATATCTGCGGAGATGGAGGTACCAGCTGGCTTTGCGCACAACATCACCAGTCCTATGAGTCCGTGCGAGGGCATGATCAAGAACCTGAGCTTGGACGCCATACAGTTATGTGACCGAGACGGTAAGGAGAGAGCATATCGTCGTATACTGTAGTGCTCTGTCTGCAGTTCACTGTGTACTACACTGCCTATTGTTGCTGTTTTGTCATTAACAATCACACCTTCAGAATCAGAGGAGGCTGCAGCGTTATTATTGTTCACTGAGAGGTTTATGGGCCGTTTTGGTTTGGTTGTCCAGATGGATGGTGATTTGAATGCGCTGGCGCGTGTGTAGAATAGCAGTGAGGGGTCTTTAGATGTTCTTTGGGCAGCTTATTGAAACACTTCCCACGAAAATTATTAATGGTCTATATGGCCATGCCCATGATGCCCATGTATGTAGAAAAAAAGGAAGAAACGGGAAAGGAGAATAGACTGAACGGAAACACCTGATTTTCAGCACCATTGAGATGGACAGAGCCACCTGTGATTGCAGCTTCCCTCTTTGGTTTAGGCTAATTCATCAATATAGTGCTTGCATTAGCCTATTCATCATTTTATTGTGTTAGAAAATAGTTCCGCCTGGCTCATGGCTGTGGATCTAAATTGATTGAATATTTGACATTACCACCAAGATCTGTACAAAACAATTGATTTGATTTCCCAGAGGTATAATAGTCCAGAAATCCCAGTGTTGGCATATGATAATATTAGATTTAGGCTCCAGCTAAGATTTGATTGACATCTGATAAATTAATAGATAAAGGACTGTCTGCCTTTAATCAGATTTTGTTTTCTGCATGGCCATCAAGTGGTTTTAGGTTGTGGGGAAAAATAGCAAGTCATTGGACAAAATGATGAGAGACTCAAATATGGCTGCACCCATAGAAACGTGTAATCTTAGGATCCGATGCGCATGCACGTGCGCACGCACACACACACCACACACACACACACACACGCACACACACACACACACACACACACACACACACACACACACACACACACACACACACACACACACACACACACACACACACACACAAACACAGTCTCTCTCACTCTCTCTGTCTCACTCAGTCTCTCACTCTTGATACACAATCGGAGCAGCCTGTCCACACCCATCACAGTGATTACACAGCACTGAGTCGACTTCAGAGTGTGAAATAGCAGGGACAGCATGCATGCTCATCCCCTTTTGGAATTAAGATGACAGCATTGGCTTTTCAACACAGGAAAAATAAATACATGGATCATGGTTGAACGACTAAATCACGCAGGAACCATTAAAAGAAAAGTGGACCAGAGATGCTTGTTTCTCTTTGTTAAACACATAGAGTCGACTTGTCTGCTAGACCCTTCCTCCCTTAATGTGTCAATGGTGGTCTTCATTCAGCCACAAAAGGATCCCCGTTAACACCACATCACAGTGCAGCCATTGTAGCCTATACTACCACCCCTGCCCCATCTTCTCTCCTAGTACCGGAGCTGCACCTTATAATGCAATGCAGCAAGACGCCGTTTATAGCCCTTTTAGTGCTTCGCTGGCTTGATTTTAAAGCTGTTGTTGAGGTAATTGAGTTATAGGCCCTCAGTTGGCCTCAACTATGGACACTAGTGGTCAGTGCCAGCAGCGCTGTGCTGAGTGCTCTGTACTGTTGCAGGTTCAGCATAGAGAGGGCCTTTCTGGTCGCACTGTTCTGTGAAAGACACAACAATACATCGTATTTATCAGCCAAGCTTTCCAGTGTAAATAGTGCCCTTGAGACACCCACATACCCTTTTGTTTATAGAGCAAACACAAACCACCATTTCTGCACTACAGCTTCGATCGGTGAAACAGAAAAAGGACGTAGTTGGTGGGTAGCCATGCATGGTCTTTCTGAATGCAATGTGGTTTGAGGACAGGATACTACGTTTCCAAGCCAAGCACACTTGAAGCATTGTTCCATTATTATCGTCTGATTTCCCCATTGATATGTACACTGCCAGCGTTGATTTGTGGCTTGCTGTTGACATTAAACATGGCACTAAGTGCGTGTAGAACTCTAAAGCAATTCCTACTAGCATAGAGTCCTTGTGGGCGATGTACGGTACAGTAGTCTGGGATCGACGCCCTGCAGCTGACAGACACTTGTTTTGATATCAGGCTGTCAGTTTAAATGTTCTCCGGAGATAACTGGCATCACATGCTTCCATGCCATAGTGCAAACTAAAGTGCTAAAATGCACGGCTGCTCATAAGATCTTTTGGACCCATGCTGTACACTTTAGCCAGTTGAGACACATTTTCCCCACTATACTATTCAACTTGGTTCTGCATGAGCTTTCTAAATATATCTTCCAAATCATGAATATTTAAGTCTTGAGAAGCATGAGAAGGCTTCTGTTGCTTTGCTGACGTCCAGTATGCTTATGGCACACTGAATATTGACTATTTTGGGGAACATGGTGTGTGTATTGGGTTTTGATAGCGTTGTACCCTGATCAGTATTGTACCTTGTCTTTGTTACATAGTATTATATCCTGTTAAAGATGGAGTGCCATGATTTTTTTCTACCCTAAAACATGATCATCAGGTATTAATGTTATATGAAAAGTAAGATTTTTTTCCCAAAAAGTGTACAGTGTTTGTTAAACTGTCATTTTTATGATTCCACCCTACCAGTTCATTAAGTATGGCTGGTTTGCCTGGAGGGTGGTGATCAGTGGCGTGCACAGAGAGTTTCAAGGGCAGGTGCTCAAATGTAACCAGAAGGGCATTCTAGCCGCCCGGCAAAGCCGGGCGGCGGAAAATTGAGTTTTAGGGGGTTAAAAACGCATAGAAAACAGCATTTCAGCATCTTTTTGCTCTTTTAAAAAGGGCATGTTGGTCCAGAGAGGGCCACTAGGGGGTGCTCAAACCCCCCTTGACGTCTACCTATGCACGCCTATGGTGGTGATGGGTGGAGATTCACCTCAATTGAAGCCACACCCACAGCTTTAGTTGCACGATAAAGGGGGTGGGATTAGGGGAGGGGCTGAGCATGTGATGTCACTATTGAAGTTTTTTTCATTGGCACGTTTGACTGGAAAGGACACCAAGGGGTCTATTTACATACTGTCACCTCTTAAACATGTACAAAATTGGAAAAAAATACAAAAATCACGGCACCCCTCTTTAACTCATGTACCCTGGTTGGGTAGTGTGGTACCCTGGGCAGTATGGTATCCTGGTTGGATTCAGTAACACCATGCTATTCCTGAATCTCCTAATGTATCTAAACAGTGTGGGGTAGAGCTCATAGGACATGGTAATGAATTGGCTGTCACGGAGGTGCTATGAGATATCTTCTTTTTCATTGCCCCTCACAGGGCCAACTGACTGAAGCCGCCATTTTGTTGTTGTATCAATGTGGGGTAATTGAATACACAGTGTGCACATCTCACAAGTCATTTGTGCCATCGCCACCGACATTATTAAGTTGCCATGATGGATGGCTGTCATTACTGTAACTAAGCTACTAGTGTGTGTGTGTGTGTGTGTGTGTGTGTGTGTGTGTGTGTGTGTGTGTGTGTGTGTGTGTGTGTGTGTGTGTGTGTGTGTGTGTGTGTGTGTGTGTGTGTGTGTGTGTGTGTAGGTGTGTAGGTGTGCATGTGCACCCTGTGACCTCCATTTGCTCAACCTGGTGTCCTTATTTTTTGGCATATTGTTATAGATAGACATCAATATTAGCAGACAGTGTCACGTACTGTGTGCACTTATTGTGTAGTTCCCAGTGTTTCCTGTCTGTGCTATGTTTGCTACCTATATTGTCCTGTAATTATTAGTCTTTGCATTTCTCCTGTGTCCTGTTTAGTGTCATCCTATCATGTGTTGATTGTAGTTTTGTTGCACCTGTGTCTTGTCTATTTAAACCTTGTTGTGTTCAGTGTTCCTTTGCCAGTTTATAGTTTGTTGTCACAGTGTTCTGTCCTGCCTTGTGTGTCCTGAGTAGCGAATAAATCTTCATTTGAACATGATCTGCCTGCCAGCCTGCTTGTGGTTCTGCATTTGGTCATGCAGAACCATTTTTGGTCATGTCTCATCGTGACAAGCTCACGAGGCATCACAATGCAGTGTGCTTATAGATCTGCTATTTTTTTTGCAGTGCTACACAAAAATAATATAAAACAAAGTTTTAGTGGTTACTGCATATCCAACTAGTTCTCTCAAGTTCATATCAGAAAAAACTCTTGAGCTTACAAAGGGCATGCACTGTTGTTGTGTACAGTATATCCCAACATTGAAGCAAAAAGCTCTCAATCCTCTTAAAGCCGCTATGAAGCAACAAATGCCCTTGCCAGGTTTCAAATTATCAGCAATGCTTTTTCTGAGGGGCATTAGCCCCTTCTACAGTATGTCCTGCTTTTAGGGTCTGTGTAAATACAACCCTTGAAGACCAAAGTGCATAAACAACAAACACTGAATACAAAAGTAATGACGCAAATGGTGAGTGTCCAGAATGAGATGATGTATGGTGATAAGAGCCGCAGTAAAGCACAGTCAGGACCAGGACAAATGATGTCTTGATCAGGATCAAGTCAAACCAGCACTTGTCAAATCTGTCCTAGAATAACCCCTGATTTCAACCAAGTCCTGTCCACCAGGGGCGGATTTAAGGAGAAAATGGTAGGGGGTGGCTTCATCGCCCGTGGCGCGAACAATGAACCACACCCATACCATTTTCAGTTACTGGATTTTTATTAGGCAAGTAAAGCATCAATAATAACATCAGTTGTTGTTGAAGTTGCAACAGACATGCAGCATGCATAAAGCTAAAGGTCTGACTCAGAGAGTTTTCTGTTTTCAATGATGAAATGCTGTTGCTTTAGTAGTTAGTAGCAGCAGTAAATATTAAAGTGCTTATATATTTTAAATATAAGCACTTTAATTTGAAATATCTTGGGTTGTTTTGCATGCCATCGTGTTTGGTGGGGCAGACTGGGCATGTAGGGGGGCATTGCCCCCCATGCCCATGATTAGATCCACCCCTGCTGTCCACTAAAGACAGACGTCCCTGGATGAATCAGAGAGAGTCCGATTGAGACCAGATTAATTTAAATCAATCATAACTAGTCAGATCTCGCCCAGAATAAGCATTATTATATCATTATTTACACTCTATATCATTATTTACACTCGTGGTGCATAAAACACCACAGCCTTTCAGAATGTACAGTAAATCCCTAATAATTGTTGTCATACCAAATCAGTCAGGGGACCCTGGCTACACATTAACCCATATAGTACAGTGACAGGGCACATTAGTATCATTGCTGAACCCTCTGTAAGCGGCCATGCATTGCTTGCTTTCCTAAATTTTATGTTTGGCAGTGGCAGTTCATGATGACAACGCCAGTGAGAGACACAGTAAATATTGCTGTCACCTCACTGCCAGACCTCACAGGTTTAATAATTTCTTCCATAAACCTGCTGTCTGAAATGCATATCAAGTGAGCTAATGCAGTTGAGCACTGTGCTTTATTGCTGTGCAAGTCTTTCATAAGGAAAAGGTCTTCTAAAAGGTCTTTTCTCTTACTTACTTGATCCGGCCAAGTATGGATTTGCTTAACCCTGTAAACCTATATCAAAGATAGACCTACTATATAATTAAATTCAATAAACTTGGCACTTCAATGTTCCAGTGTTTTATCATCTACTGCAGGGGTTTTCAACCAGTGGTCCTTGAGAGGGTTCCAGGTGGTCCCCAGGCTAAATGATGGGAAGTTGGTTACCCAGATGTAACTCTTGAGAACATAAAAATGAAACCAAATGGACCCTTGCGGGTCCATTTGGTTTCATTTTTACACTCTCAAGAGTTAAAATATTCATCATCTGAATTATCCCATAAGTCTACACAACTTGAAGATTAATGGTCATTTTGGTCAGTATGATTTTGCCTGTTTTGTTGCCCAAATCCAGCCTGGAATTGTGGACAAACGAAAAGGAATCTTTAGTTTTGCGGTGACGGTCTGTGGGGCTAAACTGTCCTCAAATGGTGGTCCGTGGCTCAAATTCTGAATAAATGGTGGTCCCTGGTATGAAAAAGGTTGAAAACCGCTGATCTACTGAGGAGGCTGTCAGAGAGCATTCACATTTCACATGCAGTACTTCACTTATCATTGTGTGATACATTTCATGCTAGAAAATGAGAAATGACTCATCCTAACTTATGAAATGAAAATATCCTTAATCCTTAACACTGTATCTCCACAAGGTGTTCAGTGAATTTGCAAGGAAAGGGTTGATTGTATTCAGAGCCTGCCTGCAGCAATGTCTTCCTTTTGAACATGCCATTTTTGTTCATTTTCGTTCAGAGACAGGAAAGAGCACTAGACTAGACTACACAGAAAAGATGACAGAGCTGTTCTTCAGTGCTATAGATGCTTTCTGCTGTATGCTCATGCTCCTTAATGCATCAACAACAACAACAAAAATTAGATTTTCAAAGGACTCGATGCCTATCAGTTGTCTGTTACATCTCTGCACATATTGCTTTGTTCGATTTTAGACAAAATATTGCATTTTGAAAATAGTGCCGTGTTATGCAATACGGTTGTACACAGTGTATGGTACTGGTGTCCGCATTGAAATACTAGCAGCCCGCCTGCATCGATAAAGCAATCTTTAAAGTAAGAAGCTTGGGCTTTCAAGTATTTACCAGCATTCACTCAAGACACAGACTGCCTGTCTGTTCCTCTGCTGCCTACTGCAGAACCATGATCGCTTTTGTTGTCTAATCTAGACCAGTGGTTGTCAAACTTGTCCGTGTCAAGGACCCCCAATCTATTATACAATTTACAATTTAGGCATTTAGCAGACGCTCTTGATCCAGAGCGACTTACAATGGTGAAAAGTTTACAATTTAATCAGGATTTACAATACATTTTACAACATACAATGAAGCGCTAAAAACATTGTAATACACTAGGCATGGTGAATTTTGGCTGGTTAAAATGCCGCATTATACCTACATGCTGTGGAGTCCAAACTGAAAAGAGCAACAGTATGTTCAAATAGCCCATGTACTGTTTACTGTATACCTGTAGTGGTTAAACAGAATATCAAACCAGAGAGTGATTTGGTTGATCTCTTCTTCTATGCATGTAAACAAGGTTTATATTGATCGCTCTGCTGTTCCTGCTTTTCCTTGCAGCGGCATCAGTGTTGCCAACTTGGCACATTTGTCGCTATATTTAATAGCCCCAGCGCCAAAATTAGTGAAAAACTCCTGGCAAAAAATCTGGTGCTTTTTTTCTTGTGAGTTGGGGTGAAATTGGTTGACAGGCGCCTTGTTTTTCACCATTTTTTCTCCTATGATAGAGTCCTCCTTCCTTCCTAGGACCATTGGTAACCAAATGGACCCTTTTAGATCTGTAACTCTTGAGATCGTAAAACGCTCTCAAGACTTAAATCATATTTAACCATCTGATTTACCTAATTTTCAAGAATATACACATTTAGAAAATGTAGAAGAATTGCTATTTTGACCAACATTTTGTCAGTTATTTCTCCTAAATTATAGGCTGAGAGACTAATCTCAACATCAAACGGTGGTCCTCCTCCATGGCTAAAATGCAGAACAAACAGTGGGCCCTGGCATGAAAATGGTTGAAAAACCACTGCTCTAGCGCATTCTAGTGCATTTTTGAAGTGCCACTAGTGCATTTTGTATTTTGGCGGTTGGCAACACTGAGTGGCATTGATCGTGCACAGGCTAAGGGCAGTTCCTAAAGAGCTCCATTGGATGAGGTCTATTCAGCATACAATGCAGCAGGGCGGATGTAACATTTCCCAATTGGGGGGCAGGAGAAAACAGTAAGGGGGCGGCTTCATCGCCGCACCCATACCATTTTCAGTTACAGGACTTTTATTAGTCAAGTAAAGCATCCATAATAACATCAGTTGCTGTTGAAGTTGTGACAGACACGCAGCATAAAGCTAAAGGTCTGACTCAGAGAGTTTTCTGTTTTCAATGATGAAATGCTGTTGGTTTAGTGGTGACACAACTGTAGTTAGCCTATACTTAGCAGTAGCAGTAGTAGTGTTTCAAATCATTCTAAATATAGGCACTTTAATTTGAAATATCTTGTGTTGTTTTGCATGCCATCATGTTTGGTGGGGCAGGAATTTAGGGGGACGTTGCCCCCCCATGCCCATGCCTAGATCCTCCCCTGCAGCAGGCTGCGATTTCACTGTCATGATGCTGCTGCCACTGCATGTCTAACTACAGTTTATGTGTGTTTGTTAACAGCACTCCGCAGCACGCTGCTTCTCTCTCTGCCAACCTCGGCGTATTGTGGACCTCAATTCACCCCATACAGTAGCTCTGCTGCCAGATAAACATGATAAGCGTACTAATGTAGGCAGCAAGAATCACCGTGGCTATATAAGCCTAAGAATTAATCATGAGCTCAGAAGTTTTACAAAACTAAAATTTACGTAATTTTCCTCAAAAGTTTGCTCTGGTTCTGCAAGTTTGATCTGGTTCTATGGATCGCAAAAGGTATGTGTTATCCTCCAGCGACTCGATTTCAGTGATTCAGCGACAGTTAGATAACATGTATGGGTTATCCTGTAAAATATACTTTCTACTGTACAGTAGCTCTTCTTCCCATAACCTGACATACGCCTACTCGGTACTGTATTATACTCTTGTTGTGTGTTCAACAGTCTTGCATTAAACTTCACCAAACATGATGGCATGCAAAACAACCCAAGATATTTCAGTGCTTATATTTAAAAGTATTTGAAACACTACTGAAAATGGTATTGGGGCGGCTTCATCGCCCGTGGCGCGAAGCGACACGGGCCGTTTTCTTCTGCCCCCCCCCCCCCCCCCCCCCCCCCCCCATTTGGGAAATTACATCCGGCCCTGATATTTATACAATAGCTGCTGGAGGAGAGCAGCCTGAATACTCATATAAGTCAAACTGAGTGATAATGCCTCCTCTGTGTCTGATAATAAGGAATTGGCTTTGGCTTCCTTCCTCGCCACTTGACCTTGATCCTACAGTGCTTCCATCTCTCATGGTCCCTAGGGGTAATAAAAAGCTTAATTTCTAGTCTGCATTTCTGACCAACCTGCTATGCTGCCGGTGTTGTTTGTGGTACGTATGAGTAAGCACCCAGAATTCTGCCAAGGATCTTCTACTCCATGGGAAAATATCTCTGTCTCATGCAAAGGGAATCACCCTCCCACACACGCACGCACGCACGTACACACACACACACACACACACACACACACACACACACACACACACACACACACACACACACACACACACACACACACACACACACACACACACACACACACACACACCGGCCAAGGGAGATATTACTATACAGGCTTCTGGCCGGAAGGTACTACCCTGTTACACATAATCATAGAATTGAAAGACCCAATATTGAAATGAATACTGTATTTTAGTCCCCCAAGAAAATAGTCTGTTTATTCAATAACTAAATTGAATTTCCCATCAGCATAATGCCTGAAATTCAGTGTGGCTTCAACTGTCTGGCTTGGGTTTGTTGCTCCTAGACAACAGAACAGTTTGTTGTTGATGTGGATTATCCAGCCATGGAGAGTACTTTTACACAGTTATGTTTTTCTCTCACAAGGGTTTCCTTTGATTTCTCCCCATGCAGCAGTGAGCTGCAGCCAGTCTGGTGTGTTGACATCAAATATCTTCCCACTGTGGTTACATCACTACTGGGCACGGCTTTACAGTATCTATGTGATGAAGTCTCCTCAATTAGCAGGTTAACTAGGCAAGCTAAGCTAGACAGTAAACAGCTCCCTTCAATAGATTGGGTTTACCAGCAGGGACCTAATTCAATATTTTATTTATTCATTTTTATTAAATAAAATGAATCAATAAAATGTTGAATTATAGTTATGAATATGTTCTATGTATTTGAGCAGGTGTGCATGTCCCTGCAAGACGAATGCATCAGCATCAGTCACTGCAGGTTCTTCTGTTAGCTAGCTTCATAACCGATTTTAGGAAGGTACCAGGGGGAAACTTGCCCCCCCGGTGGCATTTTTCTCTCAATTTCTTGCCCACAATTTAGCAGAGATAATTGGCAAAATGTTCGTCAAAATAACAATTCTTCTACATTTTCTAATGTGTGTAGAGTACTCTTGAAAATGGAAATGTTTAAATATAATTGAACTCTTGACAGTGTAAAATTAAAACAAATGCACCCATAGTAAGCGTCCATTTGGCTTCATTTTAACACTTTCAAGAGTTATAGATCTTTAAGGGTCCATTCGGTCACCAATAGTCAACCATTTAACTGTGTGTTTGGCACAAAGAAAAGGGAGAGCCTAAAATCACCATCACCAATCATGTTTCTATTAGTAGCTCACAGCATTTCTGACAGGCTAACATTGTTTCTGAAGCTGCATGTGTTCACACAGTACACACAAAGGTTGTTTGATATACAGCATGAGTGTTTTGGTGTTGGGTAGAGTGAAAAGGTCATGGCTGCCTACAGAGTGAATCAGTCAGAGATATTAAATCCCACAAAGATGCGAAAGACAGAATGAGCTTGTGAATGACAGCAGTACTGATTGTCCACTCACATTGTTCTGCTTGCATAGGTCAAGGTCAAGCTAAACTTTAATGTCCCAAGGGGAAATTTGTCTTGGGATGTCCCAAGGGGAAATTTGTCTTGGGCTGTCACCCCCGCAACAGCCATACATAGAACAAAAATGACAAACAATATACAAAACAGAGGAAGACAACATGTAGAAATCTAGCCTCTTACATTCACTGATGTTTCAAAGCTTCGTTCAACATTTTAATTGACGCAGGTACAAACCTGATTAAACCTGATGTACTTCCACTTAGGTCCCTTTTACCTTCTCCCAGAGGGCAGAAGTACAAACTAGACTGCAGAGAGGGGAGTTGCCTGAGGTCCCAGGTAATATTTGGGCCTGTTGCAAAGTCTAGTTTCCGCCGGTTGCCAGGCAAGACTGCACAAATAAATTTGTGGCAGGTCTGTCTCTAGAGTTTGAATGGACACTTTGGCAGACAATTGGACTCGAGTCGTATTGACTCGACTCAAGTCGAGTCCAAGTCGCATTTTTGGGGTGACTTGACTCGCTTGGGACTTGTAGGTAAAATACTTGAGACTCGGACTTGACTTGAGACAACCTGACTCGGCGACTCGTCCGAGTCATCGTCCGAGTCACCATTGCCGGGAGGCAACGGTGTGCAAATGAAACCAAATGAACCAGTCAGGGAGCTAACGCGACCACCTATTTGCGGGGGTCCCGACCACGGTCTGCAGATATGCCTGCTCTACAAAATGCTACACAAGCACAATTGTACTGTAACTCTCATCTCTATTAATACATTTTTCTTTCATTCATATAAGTTACACACTGCAACAAAACTGATAAAACTGATATTTTTTTTACATTTGACCGTAGGAAGTTGTAACCTGTGACTTGACTTGAAAACCAGTGACTCGACTTGAAAACATTGTGACTCGATGCGACTCGAAACAACCATGCGACTTGACTCGACTTGACTTGCCCAACTGTGTGGACTCGACTCGACTTGACTCGCCCACAACCTAAAAAAAACTTGACTTGCTTGAGACTTGGGACCAAATGACTTGCGCTTGCTTGAGACTCGGCTCGGAGGGACTCGTGCAATTGTCTGCACATTGGACAGGGACTGAGTCGGCGTGAAATGTTACAAGGCTTGATGTCATGAGGCGGCACCATACATGAAGACATGACGGACAAAGGGCTGACAGAAATGCAGGTTTTCATAGTAAACTGCGACTGGTTGGAATAGCAACAACGTTTTTTTTTTTCTTTTGCAGCTCCTAGACAAGACCATGGAACCACCCCATGATATTCTAATTTAATCTCTCCTGAATCAATTGTCGAATACTGTCTGTCTGTAAGTCTTTTCCTTCTCCAGTGATACTGGACACCTGCTGAGGTCCTGGATGGTATTGACGCCACAGGCCTGTACTGTGTACAAGTCATGCTGACTTGGCTGGCTGTCCAGACAGAATGGTTTCCCCACTGTGTTCTCAGTCTGAACCAGCACCCATTAACTTGGTAACTTGGTCAGGCTGCCAGCCATGACTGCACCTAGGCTATAACTCGCTTTTTATAATTCCTCTCACAAATTCCATACCCCCAGCAACCAAAACAAACATTGTACGCCTCACACATCCAGATCATGACTCCTACTACTACAGGGGTGCCCACACTTTTTTGACCTGAGAGCTACTTTCAATATGATACATGATACATGATACATATACTTTCTCAACAAGATCTACACATTGAAAATGTGATTATTCCATTCCATTACTGAAAATCCATTCCAAGCCCCCCTAGAAAGTTTGAGCATTGAACTAGTGGTGATGGTGTTACTTACTGTTACTGTTACTTACTTAAGTATAATGCCCTTAAAATGAAAAATAGAGGGAGCGAATTGGAAGGTTTTCTTGTATATGCTACTAGTAACGTTTAAAAACAGAATTTGGGGTTTGAGTTGACAGTTTGTAATGTTGAGTTTAGTCTTTTGCACCCAAAACTTTAACACTTTTGTCCACAACTGGGAAAGAGAACTGGCAAAACATTGGTCAAAATGGCAATTATTCTCCATTTTCTAATTTTGTACTCTTGAGAGAGTGTAACTCTTGAGAGTGTGTAAAATTAAACCAAATGGACCCGTAAGGGTCCATTTGGTTTTGTTTTAACACTCTCAAGAGTTACTGATCTATGGGGACTGTCATGTGATCTACCTGCATGGTCTATGTGATCTACTGGTAGATCACAATCTACCTTTTGGGCATCCCTGTACTACTGCATAGTTGCTTGCAGCTATACTGGATTAACTGGATTAATATTCAGTACTGTGTGTTGCCTTTATTTACCGTAGGCAAAAAAAAAAAAAGTATGAATGAAGAGATAATGCTCCATACTCCATACTACCCAATTATGTGGAGTTACTCATTTATCAGCTCTCCTCTAGGTTGATGAGTGGAGATGGGTGTTCCATGCTCCACTGCTCACCCCATTGTCCATTCAGTGGCACTATGCCCGAATTCCATGGTCCTGTTTCATATTAGATGTAGGCTCAGCACAGCAAACACATTGTTGTCATGCCAAGTGGGTGTTTATTAGCATGGAGCAAAGTCTATATTCATTGCGCTTCTTACAAAGCGTGTATTCAGGCAGGCACTTGTTTTGGTGTTTCGGGTGCAGTGCGCTCTGCACTCTAGTGTGCAGATCTGGGCTGCATGAGGCATACTGTACTTATCGCAGGGGTTGTAGAGTATAGACCTGCGCAGTGACGTCACCGTCCCTGTTCCAGAAACGGATTGCCCATTCATTTTTCTCATAGACTTTTCGAAAATAATTTATATAAAGACAATTACGCCGTGGACAAAGCCAACTCGGGTCGTGACGAATCATGATGGCACACACAATCTTCCTTCTTGCTAATTAGATATTATATGACGATATTGTGTTTGTTGTTATGATTTGTCACAACCCGAGTTGGCTTTGGCTGCAATGCAATCGTGTTTTTTATTACCCGTATTTTCCGTACTATAAGGCGCACCGGATTATAAGGCGCACCGGATTATAAGGCGCACCTTTTGGAACTGTTTTCATATATAAGGCGGATTATAAGGCGCAGAGAATAGAAGCTACTACAGTTAACATAGAATAGAAGCTACTGCAGTAGAACGATCCATATATAAGACGCACTGGATTATAAGGCGCAGTGTGGATTTTTGAGAAAATTAAAGGCTTTTAGGTGCGCCTTATAGTCCGGAAAATACGGTAACCATTTTCGAAAAGTCTATGAGGAAAATGAATGGGGAATCCACTAGTGGAACAGGGTCGGTGACGTCACTGCGCAGGTCTATTGTCTCAGGCAATCGGTCATGTGTATTGTAAAAGCCCAATTTACTGCCACCAGGCTGCCCTACTATTGCCGGAAAGGCCTGATATGGTCCATGATGATGAGACACACTAGTGAAGCTAGAAATATCCAGATCCAAAGAGCTAAATGTCTTCCACATTCAACAGTTCCAAATATACAGTAATAAGCTGCTAGGCTCTGTGTGTACCATCTCTGTAGTAGTCGTACAGTATATGAAATATGTAATAAGCATATGTGCCGAGGTATAGACGGGATTAATGTGTTTCTATGGCAACATGTGTGTGCGTGTGTGCATGTGTGTGCGCGACGCACACACATGCCGTGTGTGTGTGCGTGGATCTGCATGCGTGTATGAGTCTGTGGAAAAAACAGATGTGTCACCTACTGTGAGAGCTCTCTATGGCACAAAGGTATAATAATGACTGAACCACTGCACGCAGAGCCAATGTGCACTTCTAGCATTACAAATGATGGCTACAGTAATAATATCACAATCTGGTTACAGGACCCATTCCATGTGCTGCAGCCTTCCCTGACAAATATAACAGGCTTCTCAGAGTTGACAGTGGAGTCCTTTGGTCACAAGATTATGTCGACATTCCTCTTTGAGGCTGTGGGTTGGAGAGACGTGCAGGATTCCTTATATTGCCCTTTTTTGGAGGGGTGCTAGCCTCGTCTATACCCAGCTTTTCCCAGCATGGCTTGTGATTGGCCTGCTAGTGGCTGGCCATAGCAGCGTTTTTCAACCTTTATGACACCAGGGCCAACTATTTATTCAGCATTTAAGTCAGTGACCCCTATTTGAGGACATTTTAGCCCCTCAGAGCCCCAAAAGTAAAGATTTCTTTTGCTTTTGTCCACAATTTCAGGCTGGATTTGGGAAACAAAACAGGCAAACATACAGATCAAAATAATCATCAATCTTCTACATTCTCTAGTTGTGTAGACTCAGGCTACACAACTGCCACCTGTAGACTCAGGCTACACAACTCAGGCCATTTGGTTTCATGTTCACGCTCGCGAAGAGTTAGACCTGGTTAACCAACTTTCCATCATTTATCCTGGGGCCGGAAGGAGTGATGATAAGAGTACGGCTCATTTCACGCAGGTGTGTGATGATGTGTTGTCGTTTTGTGTTGTTTGTGTGGCCACTAGGAAAGAAGTCTAACAGCGACAGCGACATGGAAGAGCTTCCTGTCCCCCAAAACATCAAGATCAGCAACATCACATGCGATTCGTTCAAGATCTGCTGGGACATGGAGCCTCACGCCAAGGAGCGAATCACACACTACTTCATTGACCTGAACAAGAAGGAAAACAAGAACTCCAACAAGTTCAAACATAAGGTAACGTACTGTATATGAGCCAATGCAGGAAGCCCAAACATTGTGCCCAAACATAGTGTGCTCTTTGAGCACCTAATTTCATGGGTATTGTGTAAATGGTAACAGGAAGGCTGGTTAGTAATAGTCAGACAAAGCAATGTCTTTCCTAGTTGCTAATTTCCTCTTTGGTGATTGGTTGCTCTCCATACAAACCCGTTGCCCCACCCAACATGGTGACACGCAAACATCGCAAAGATATTGATATTTCAAATTAAAGGACTCACTTGAAAACACTACACTATGAAATAACTACAGCTGTCGTACCAACATCATTTCATCAAATTAAAAAGTGACGGTGAAATATTACTTTAATATCTCTCATTCAAAGTGTAGTTTCTGTGCCTTTGAGGTTTTGGAGTATTTCATTACTCGTGAGTAGAGAATATATTGGTCTTAACAAGGCCTTGTTTCAAAAGCCCCACGATGAGCTCCAGCACCAAGCATTGTAAAAGGCTAATACAGGGGCAGATCTAGGCATGGGTATGGGGGGGCAATGCCCCCCTAAATGCCCAGACTGCCCCACCAAACATGATGGCATGCAAAACAAGTGCTTATATTTAAAAGTGCTTATATTTAAAATGATTTGAAACACTACTGCTGCTACTAACTAACTACAGCTGTGTCACCACTAAACCAACAGCATTTCATCATTGAAAACAGAAAACTCTCTGAGTCAGACCTTTAGCTTTATGCATGCTGCGTGTCTTTTACAACTTAAACAACAACTGATGTTATTATTGATGCTTAATTGCCTAATACCTAAGTCCTGTAACTGAAAATGGTACAGGACTTAGGTATTAGGCCCGTGTCGCTTCGCGACACGGGCGATAAAGCCGCACCCATACCATTCTTTCCTGCCCCCCCAATTGGGAAATGTTACATCCGTCCAGAGAGTAATTAGAGCAGTGGTCAGAGCCGGCAGTTGTGAGTAGTAGTTAGGCTAATGAATGGTGATGCGAGGGGATGGTAATCTTGCAGCCCAGTTTCATCAGCCTCCTGCCTTCCTTCCCACAGCTAAAAGCAAACCTGATAGGAAGTGTTGCTGTCTCTTCTCTGTGTGAAGTAGACCCCATACCGCCGTTGTTACGGTGGTCCACCGTCACTAGATTAATGGGCTGCCATGGCTGCTAGGCAGGGACTCCTGTAATTCCCTGGTCCCTGATCAGTGATCAATGACCCGCTTTAGTGGGTTCAAGACTCCATGGCTAACTGTAATTTGTTTTAGTATATACACAGCTCAGAAAAAGAACAAATTCAATGTATTAAATAGATTTTAAACAAAATCATGCTTGCGTAAAGTGAAAGACCTGTCATCATCATCATGCTTCATCAAACTCTGGCCAATCACAATTGGCTCATTTATTTTCTGAGAAGCGGTCTTAAAACAAAAATCAAAACATGGTGAAACATAACTTGATGATGTCATCAAGTTGTGTTTCACCATGTTAATGATTCTTTTCAGACCTCCATTTCTAGGAAACACAGAATGGGGGAACTTTTTTTTTTTTATCATGTTCACATAACATCTCTAAGGTACAGTATATTAATGACATAATAAGATGTTGAAAATGGGTGGAATACCCCATTAAGTTTCTCTCGTCAGTCAATTAGGCTTCCTCACTGTTCTGTCCTCATATTCCATGCTTGGACAGTGAAATCATCGCTATGGGTAGTATTTACAAACAAACACACAAAGCTGGGCTAAGGAGTGTCTTGTGCCCATCAAAAAGGCATCAACGAGTCCATTAAAGGACCACTTCACCACTTTTCAATGTATCTTCATATAATAGGTCCACACTAATGGACATGATAAAATAAAAATATTTTTTTTCCCTACACAGTCTGTGTCTCACAGGAGGGCTG
>CM076974.1:29786993-29970621 GCA_039105355.1 Benthosema pterotum | reverse complement strand
ACTGGCAAAAAAGCAAGGCTATAGCTTACGGTCATGCACAGCATGCCGTTTTTTTTATCATTTTGAGGATTTTGAGCATTTTCGAAAAATGGCGAAATTTCAAAAAAACGCAAGGCTATAGCCTTGCGCTTTTTCATCGTTTTGACGACTTTCGAAAAATGACAAAAAATGATGAAAACTGGCAAAAAAGCAAGGCTATAGCCTTACGGTCTTGCACAGCATGCCGTTTTTTATCATTTTGAGGATTTTTGAAAAATGTTGAAATTTCAAAAAAAACGCAAGGCTATAGCCTTACACTTTTTCATCGTTTTGACGATTTTCGAAAAATGACAAAAAATGACGAAAAGTGGCAAAAAAAGCAAGGCTATAGCCTTACGGTCTTGCACAGCATGTCGTTTTTTATAGGGCTGTTGAATGATTAAAAATTTTAATCAAATTAATCACAGCTTCAAAATTAATTTAATCATGATTAATCACCATTCGAACTATATCCAAAATATGCATGTTTTTCCTGTACAGGATTTCAACATTTAAAAAAGAAACATAATCTTTGAAATAACCATTTATCTTTAAAATATTTATTAAAATACAAGCATTGAGGGCTTGTAGATCCTCCAGCTATACTCTATGGCTCTGGTTACAGGGAGACACATAGCTATATGTCTCCGTAAAAACGTGCTCTACCCATTTCTTTCAATGAGATGCTCAGTGGGTTGAGTCAGTGTGCACATGAGTTAATTGCGTTAAAATTTGTAATCAGATTAATCAACAAAATTAATTTAATCCCATTAATTAACTATTTTCAACGGCCTTAGTTTTTTATCATTTTGAGGATTTTTGAGCATTTTCGAAAAATGTCGAAATTTCAAAAAAACGCAAGGCTATAGCCTTACGCTTTTTCATCGTTATGCCGATTTTCGAAAAATGACAAAAAATGACGAAAACTGGCAAAATAGCAAGGCTATAGCTTTATGGTCTTGCACAGCATGCCATTTTTCATCGTTTTGAGGATTTTCGAGGATTTTCGAAAAATGACAAAAAAGGACGCAACCTGGCAAAACGCAAGGCTATAGCCTTACGGTCTTGCACAGCATGCCGTTCTTCTTCATTTTGAGGATCTTTGAGGATTTCGACATTTTTTCAAAAATCCTCAAAAACTATGAAAACCTGCATACTATGGTATGTCGTCTGAGACCATGTACTTGTAGTCTTGCTTTGATTGATTTTGATTGATTTCTTCGATTTCGACATTTTTTAAAAAAATCCTCAAAACAATGAAAAACGTCATACTTTATTAGCCTATGTTGTCCGAAATCATGTACTATAGCCAGTGCTTTTTCTTCGATTTTGACATTTTTTCAAAAATCCTCAAAAAATATGAAAAATGGCATACTATGTTATGTTGTCCGAGACCATGTACTAATGCCTTATTTTTTTCTTCAATTTCGACGTTTTTTGAAAAAAAAAAAAATGGCGAAACCGAAACATTTTCAAAAAATGGCAAAACCGAGAAAAAACTGCATATTAGAGTATGTAATTTTTTGGCGTTTGACGATTTTCAAAAAAAGACGAAAACCTGGCTATAGTACAGTACATGGTCTCGGACAACATGCTACAGTATATCGTTTTCGAGGATTTTCGAAAAATGTCAAAATAGTATTTTGTTGTTTTTGCATCATTTACAAGGATTTTGAAGAAATGATGAAAACAAGAAGATACTATAGTTCATGGTTTTACTGTGCTACTGTGCTTTACTATACTTCATTAAGGATTTATAAATGAAGGGGAAGCAGTCGTGGTGCAAAATGTTTGACCTTCGGCCTCCCTTATTGTTATTTATTTTCATTATTTTATTTTCTACCCTGCATGTCACCATGACTGCTTCCTCCTCATTTATAAGTGGTTTACAAAGCATAGATAGGCCTCACTTTAGATGGGTTACCAGAAATATGCTTTAGTATTTATAAAACATGTATTACTCATTAACCAGGCACAAATATTATTTATATATTCATTAATTTGTAAATTAATTAAACAGTTATGTATAAAGGGTTCAATCCATCATTTACAAACACCGGACAATAGGATGTTTTTAAGCACATTCATAATTAGATTATGAGTGTGCAACACAACGCGTAGTGATGTATGAATCATGCTTTACTACTGAGTAATTAATTATTAATTAAGTATCAGCTAATGCTTAACAAATGGGTAATAGTGTATAGTTATTATAATGTGCTGCCCAATGCTTTTTCACATGGTAGTATCAAAATAAATGTTAAAACTAATTTCTATAGGCAGCCCACTTTAGCTGAAATGGGAGACACATTCATCAGTTTTTATAGATGTGCGCTTATTATTCATTTCTCTGTTGTCCTTATCAGGAAAAAAAAACCTTCCATCTCTACCATCCACTACCTTGCAAACTCTACATGCAGCCTGGCTGTGAGCCTCACTGCAAAACCATAGGGAAACCACATCAATTGTTTTAAGTCAAGCACAGTTGTGGTAAAAAATATGTACAGTCATTGGGTGCAATTCCCGATCGCTGTACAGGGAGGCAGGTATGGTGCAAGTCCTCTCATTGACTGCATGGCAGCAAATCAGGTTTGGGGCCGTGCTCATTGGCTGCATGGCAGCAAATCAGTTCTGGGGCCTTGAGGTAGGCCCGAAAGCCTATACCACCAGGCCTGGGTCTGGGCTTACCAAAAAATTATCTATAATAATTAAAACCAGTCATCAAGAGCTTCTACTCATGATGAACAGCAGGGGAGTACAGTGACTGGGGGGTCAGGTGATTTCTGGACTTTTTGACATGCAGGTTTTAATTATTCTGGGTAATTATTTGGTAAACTTTGCCATGCAGCCAATGAGAAGACTTACACCATACCCAGCGACACCAAAGCGATTGAGAATTGCACCCATTGGCTGCAAAAAAATTAAAGACACATTAGTTAGGAGGCTACTAAACCTAGCTGACTCATTTTACCTGATGGCCCAATTTACATGACATCACCCTATAATCGATATTAGAAAGCAGATTGCACATATAATATTGTGATCATGACATTTTAACGGTTGCATTACAGTAAAATAATGTAATATTGTATTGGCTAAATATATGTCCAGTCCTACAGCTGCAATGCCGAACCTCAGTGGAAATATCTCAAAGTACAAAGGGGTGTTATTATTAGACAGTTTGCATGAATCACTGCATCTTAGAACAGCTGGCTTGTTCCTGGGATCATGGTGTGTTGCAGGTCCTTGCCCTTTAGCAACCTACTCCAGCCTGGATGCATGTTTAATGGTTGAGTAGCATCTCATTTAGAGACAGCCATCAGGGTCAAGATGCACTCTCTGACGATGCGCTGTTGATTGATACGCTGTTGATTGTTGATTGAAGTAGTACAGCTGTTGCTTCCTGAAAAGAACAGATCTACAAGGCAGACTAGCAGTACAAACATGCCACACCTTATTGGCTTGAACAGGGGCATTTTAGGCGCCTGGGGCGCCATGAGGGGAGGGAGGGGCACCGGGGCGACCACCAGACATGCTTTAAAATGAAAATAATTCAAAAATAATAATAATTCAATAATTCAATATTTTTTTTCCCTGGAGCCCCCCACTGGGGCTCCAAATTGCTTAGTAATGCCACTGGGCTTGAGGTTCTGTGTTGTGACATGTGGACTAGTTTACAGAACAATGTAGAAAATCATGTACAGTTTAGGATTAGCTCCATAAATCCCAAAGCCCAAACACATGGCACCTGCTGCTCTGGTGCCAGCAGTAATCTCCAGCAGTCCATGTATTACTACACAGTGACGTTACCACCCCTGTTCCACTAGTGAATTCCTCATTCATTTTCCTCATAGACTTTTCGAAAATGGTTAATAAAAACACGATTGCGCCCCGGGCCCCAGCCAACTCGGGTCGTGACAAATCATGACAACAAACACAATATCGTCATATAATATATAATTAGGAAGAAGTAGAAAACGGCATGATACGAGACTTTTTGTTTCGTTTTTCATCTTAGAAATGATTTGATTGTCCCAAAAGTTTGTGTGTCATCATGATCCGTCACGACTCGAGTTGGCTTTGTCCGCGGCGTAATCGTCTTTATATAAATTATTTTCGAAAAGTCTATGAGAAAAATGAATGGGGAATCCATTTCTGGAACAGGGGCGGTGACGTCACTGTGCAGCTCTATAGTGTTCATGCTGTTAATAACATCATGAAACTGAAAAGCAGAGTGTGGATTCTGGTTCTTTTTTTTCTGTTCTACTTTAACCCTCAATTTATTTTTCCCGCTTCATATTTTATTATTGAGTTTCTCTGTGCTGTAGTGTCAGTGAGTCTGAGACATACAGTATAGTACAGTAGAGTAGAGTTGGAGAGGATGGCATACTACTATTAGTCTGGAGGAGTAGCTTATTTTTAGTGGTTTGCTTGAGCCGTATTCATTTAAATGACATTTAGGTAGCGCATTTCCTTTTCGTGGTCGCTGCTGTACTACTCCGTTGGCATTACCCTCTCTCACATTATAATCATCCTGTCATGCTTACTCCACTAGGGAGTCAGGCACACTTTGAGCTCTCTGACTTTCACTGCAGCTGCTTCAGGGCCCTCTGGGCATTAATAGGTACTAATGTTTATGTAACTATAACTAGACAGTGCACTGAAGCCTAAGAGAGAATGGAGTGAATTTGAATGGTACCTATAGCGGAACATACCTCTGTCAAACAGCACACCCTTGTGGACAATAATACACTACTTCCATGAGCACTGACCAGGCCCAGAGCAGAGCAGAGTTAAAGGTGATATTCCACTTTCAAAAAAAACTTTTGGTCTTTTCATGGTCAACTCAGTTCTCATGTGAACACACAAGACAGTTTATAAGTTACTTCATTCAGTATTTAGATATTCAATGTTCATTTTAGCTGCCTCGCCCCCTTCCTATACAAACCCATTATAACTTAAAACTCCATTTTAGCCATGACAGATTATTCGAAAACACGTATTAGGAGGAGAATAACAGTGAGCAGAAAAAAGATGGGTTGTTTTCAAATAATCTGTCATGGTTAAAATGAAGTTAATGGCTATAGGAAGGGGGCGGGGCAGCTAAAATGAACGTCAAATATCTAAATACTGAATGGAGTAACTTATAAACTGTCTGGTGTGTTCACATGAGACTGAGTAGAACATAAAATGACCAAAATTGGAATATGCCTTTAATTACTAAAGTCAGAACAATTAGAACTACTAAAGTTTACATTGACATCTGCAGTTCATAATTGGAGTTCCTCATAATTGCAGATTCAGTTCATAATTGCAGATTCTCATATTCTATTAGGTAGGGGAAGATGGGCAGCCGCCTCCGCAGCACGCAGACGATTATGTAGCAGGCACCTTTGTGAACACCGTTTTGTCTGTCTGAGAGTTTGTTTCAATAACGAAGGAATGTTGCGGTACATTCAATTACCGCTAGTTTACCTTGATGAGGCAGCCTAGACAAAGACAAAGAGCGAAATCGGAGCAGAAAATCGTATGGGGGCGGCTTCATCGCCCATGGCGCGAAGCGTCACGGGCGATGAAGCCGCACCCATACCATTTTCAGTTATAGGACTTCAACAACAACCATCAGTTGTTGTTGAAGTTGCAACAGACACGCAGCATGCATAAAGCTAAAGGTCTGACTCAGAGAGTTTTCTGTTTTCAATAATGAAATGCTGTTGGTTTAGTGGTGCCAAAATTGTAGTAATAGCAGTAGTAGTGTTTCAACTCATTTTAAATGTAAGCACTTTAATTTGAAATATCTTGGATTGTTTTGCATGGCATCGTGTTAGGGGGACATTGCCCCCCCCCCATGCCCATGCCTAGATCCGCCCCTGATGTTGTCTGTCTCTCTCCACCCACGGCAGGGAGGTGCAGGGGAACCGGATGCTGCCGTCGGTGAAAGACAACAGCGGCAGCCACGGCTCGCCCATCAGCGGCAAGCTGAAGGGCATCTTCTTCAGCTGCAACACCGAGTTCAACACGGGCAAGACGCCGCAGGACTCGCCGTACGGCCGCCACCGCTTCGAGGTGCGCGCCGAGGCGCTCTTCAACCCCGACACCAACCTGTACTTCGGCGACTTCTACTGCATGTACACGGCGTACCACTACGTCATCCTGGTGCTGGCGCCGCGCGGCTCGCCCGGCGACGACTTCTGCAAGCAGCGGCTGCCGCAGCTGGACATCGCCAACAACCGCTTCCTCACCTGCGAGCGGGCGGACGGCGAGGCAGCGGGCGGAGGAGGCCTGGTGTTCCGCCACGCGCAGGACGTCATCCTGGAGGTGATCTTCACAGAGCCGGTGGACCTGGCCCAGGGCAACGTGGCAGAGATCAGCGGACACCAGCTGATGAGCCTCTCCACCGTCAACGCCAAGAAGGACCCCAGCTGCAAGGTGTGCAACATCAGCGTGGGACGCTGAGGGACGGAGGGAGCGTCTGGGAGGGAGCGCCAAGGAGGGAGCCAGGGGGAGAGAGAAAGACGGGCGGGAGGACCTCTTTCTTGGATTACACACATAGTATAGTTACACCTCACACAAGAAGCTCACACGGGAGCGGAAAACACCCGAGTATCAGATTTGGCCGAGACAGACAGACAGTAGACCATCTTGGACCATCGATCAGATCAGCCACCCCGATCAGACAAAAAACTGTTCAAGAGGAACGCGGACGCGAAAAGCAGACAGACAGGCAACGTCGTTTAATCCACTAAGCAAGATTAAGGTTAAGAAATACAATCTCTCCAACGCTATCCATCAAGAGACAATACTATACTGGGACCCCTCCCATGTTGGTCAATCCATCCCTCCCTCAAATGTCCATCGAGTCAGGCCAAATCTGTCTGTTTGACTGAACCCTTTAACTATACCAACCACCACATAAATGACCCGTCTGTCTCTCCTTCTGTCCTTGCATGTGTTCGCAGTTTCAATTTAATTACCTGCTTTTTTTCCTACTTCCTACTTTTTAAATTAGTCATCGCTCAGTCTCAACGACCGTTGACCTGTTTGGACTGATATTCTATTGTTCAACCGCTGTCCAAGTGGACAGACACTTGTGTTTGTTTTGATTTGCTTGTTGTCTGCCTTTCTGGGGGAAAAAAGTTCTGTTTGTAACTTCAGGGGCAGACCAACATTTCTTTTTATCTCCTACTTGTGGCAGGGACTGCCTGGTACTACAATTTCCTAGGGCTGCAGCATCGATGTTCTTTCAGTGTTCTTCTACACCAAAGGTATAGACAAAAACAAATCACACCCACGCAGAAAACAGTATTAGTTGTACAACTACAGTACTAATGCAACAGCTTCTGAAAGTGTGTTCACCAATAGTGGAAACTACTATACACTAACCACTCGTAACCTTAAGCATGATGCAGTTCTGTGCAGCATGAATTTGAAAACTGTCAGTACCTCCACAATAGCTACCTGTCTTTAACACTTTGTTTGTATTTCTTTTTTTTGTGTTTTACTTATTCTAGCTGATGGAAAGATTAAACCAAGTAATTAGTACCATAAACTGTGTTTAGCAGAGTAAGTGTGAAAAAAATATTTATTTTGTATTGATATATTATATATATATTATATATACAGTAAATATATATAAATATATGAACCAGAAGTGCACAATGTCAAACACTGTACATTGTCAACTGTCAAGAATGGCATTTGGGGGGAAATTAATTGTACTCACAAAAGAAAAAAATAATATATATATGTGTACAAAGGAGTGAGGGATTGGATTACAGGAGACACTTGCACTACTATGCCAACATTTACAGTACAATGCCCCCCCCCCCCCCCCCCCCCCAAGCTAAAACATGTAACTTTCGACTGTCACAATTCATATCAACTTTTCCTATTGCATATCATAGCACAATGTAAAACTTAATGTAAAAAAAAGCTAGTTGACATGCACAACCATTCTATGCGATTGTCTTGACTGATATGTGTGACATTTACGATGCTCTTGCCAAGATCGCACTTTACAAGAAAAAGAAAGAAAGAAAAAAAAGAAATGCAGTGTTTCCACATCAACTCTGTACCATATTGTACAAAAGCAGTATTTTGGCAAGGGAAAAAATGTGGAAGCAAAAGCAACAAAGTGCCATACAATACATAAAGCTTAGAAATTGCTAACACGTAACTAACAACAATTGGTTATTTGTATATTTTGTCATGTGATGAGATGGACTAGTGCTGTACATGCGGTTTATACTAGGATGTTATAACTAGTCTTGGGCGGTATTGATTTTTTAATATCGGAAATTGATAACGTGCTAATTAGCTTGATATTAGATATTAGCGGTATTGACCACTAGATGGCAATGGCGTCCAATCAGAGTCGGACACGTTCCGCCAGGCACCTAGTTCTCAGAATTGCGACATTGAGGGGTCAGAAACGCTTGAACGCTCTGCTGTTCAAGCAGCCTAAATAGGGACAAACTGGAGTTGGAAATACATTGTTTCCAAAAAGCCTAGCCCAAATAAGGGCTATTTTAAGCATGTGTGTAACATGAAAATTGTTTTTACAGTTACAAATAAAAGTCTCATTGCTCATATTTTAATAGAATACAGTATAATGTCGGTATTTGACAATATTCGGTATTGATTTCCAATATCGCGATAAACATTAATACCGGTATATTGCTCAAGACTAGTTATAACCATGTCATGTACAACAAGTACAACAAGGGGTGTGTTTTGGGGACTATAATCTGCTGTTTGCGACCAGCAGGTCTTCTGGCATGTGTTTTGCCTCTGTGTTTGCCATCGATCCAGAGAGTCAACGTCAATTAAAGTGCATCAACATAAAGCAGGGGTTTTCAACAGGTGGTCCGGGGACCATCAGTGGTCCTTGAGAGGGTTCCAGGTGGTCCCCAGGGTAAATGATGGAAAGTTGGTTAACCAGATGTAACTCTTGAGAATATAAAAATGAAACCAAATGGACCCTTGCGGGTCCATTTGAATTCATTTTCACACTCTCAAGAGTTAAAATATTCATCATCCGAATTAGCACTATTTAATTAAGAAGTCTACACTGTTTTGTTTGCAAAATCCTGCCTGGAATCGTCAACAAAACCAAAAGGATTCTTTAGTTTTAGGTCTTTGGGGCTCAAAAAAAGGTTGAAAACCCCTGACATAAAGCATGGCATGTAAACACCGGCTTCTGACAGGCCTGATGGTTTTTCCTTTCCGGGAAAAAAAAAAAAAAGAAAAAATACGTAAAAGCTGTTTTTTTTTAATAGTCCCACTGTGAGTGTCTCTGTTAACCTGTGTTGGTTGGGTCCTGTTGTTTACTGAGCAGGGCCTCCAGCAGGCGCAGCTGTGCTTTGAGGTTCTTGTACTGGCTACTCCTCTGACATTGGTCCACGGTCCTCCTTTTGACAAGGCCTTGAAGAAGTACAAAAAATATATATAATAAAAAATAATAAAGTAAGGCTAGAAGACAGAGATGAAAAGACATAGGGCTCCATTTTCGTTACCATCTAAACCCCTTATCATTTTTTTTTACTATTTTGAAAAACTTTTTGGAATAGTTCAATGTGCCAATCTATTGACACATTGTGAGCTTGTGGACTGGCCATTTAAACTATTGAAAAATGTTCTTTTTTAATAGTTTAAAAAGGCAAAGAAGTTAAGGGATAAGGAGTTTTAGCGGTGACGAAAATGGAGCCTTTTTTTTTCATAATCTTTTTTTTTTTTTTTTTTTTTTTTTAATTATTATTATGATTATTATTTCCAGACAAACTGCAGCAGATCCCATAACTGGTCAATAGCCCCTGTGTTGCCTTACTCAGATAGCTTTGTACAGTGTGTATTGTAATAAATTAAAAAACAAAAAACATTGTATTTTACTTTGGAGTAACTGCTAAGGTGTACAGTATGAAAACATTATGTACAGTTCAGAGCAGCTCCTCTGTGTTGTGTTCTGGTTATAAGTGAGTTGTGCATCGCGCTGTTGTACCATTAACGATGGTTGGGACTTTTTTCGTTTTTATTATCGTGGATGTTCCTTCCTTTATTTTACACAAAGGCATTGATGAACTATGACAAAACCAAATGTTCTGAGTTTATTAAAAGACTAAATAAAAATGCCAAAAAAAAGGTAGACTTTGTCTGTGTCTTGTATGTGTGTGTATACACTACAGCAGTGGTTTTCAGCCAGTGGCCCGGGGACCACCTGTGGTCCTTGAGAGGGCTCCAGGTGGTCTCAGCTGAATGATGGAAAGTTGGTTAACCAGACGTAACTCTTTGAGAGCGGGTCCATTTGGTTTCATGTTTACACCCTCCTGAGTTAATACTGTATATTCATCAACTGAATTAGCACCACTAAAAGTCTACACAATTAGAGAGTGTAGAAGAATGGCCATTTTTGATGTATGTTTGCAATCCAGCCTGGAATTGTGGGGTGAAAATGGCATTAAATGGCGGTCCGTGGCTCAAAGGCTGAATAAATAGTGGTCACTGGTATCCAAATGGTTGAAACCCCCTGTACTACAGGGCTGGCCGGGTTACATGAACCTCCAGAATGCTTACCTGCCCGTATGAGTGTAGAAATGCTCCTCGAACTCGCGGAGCACCTGGTGCAGTCGACGCTTTTCTAGTCTGGTCGTCCTGAGGTGATCCAGTAGTTCAGACCTACAGCGTGAAACAGAAAGAGGAATATTTAACGACACAAAGAGCGTTTTTAAGTGAGTACTACTGCTGACCTTTTTAAAAGCTTGAGGAAGATATATACAGGTAATTCCATTCATTTCTGTCCAGTAACTTGAAGCATGAGATACCTGTCTGAAACATGTTATCAATGATATAGTGCTTGAATGCACTCTAAGCTGTATTTGAATGCACTCTAAGGTGTTTGGGGGCCCCTAGTGCACCAGGCTGGTACTACACCATGAATTTCAAATCACTTACCCTACCTTTAAAATTTGGGGGTGACCTGAGTTAAGTGGTTAGGGTTGAATCCTGTCACTTAACTACTCCTTGACTCAAGTCATTAACCACACGCTTTTCAAGAGTTTTAGCCAACATTGGCTCAATAATTCATTTTACATTAGGCAACATCTAAATGGAGAAATACACAACATATAAAAATACAGCAAAAAACAGAAGCTAACCAGGTGCTCTACTGGAGGTAGTGAACGGTAAAAATAGTCAAAAAGGTGCACATACCATAGTAAAGATAAAAAAGCGACGATCCGGGCACACAGAAGTAAAAGAAAAGCCTTTATTAAAGTTAAAAAAGCATAAACGCCAAAGGCGTTTATGCCTTTAATACAGGCTTTTCTTTTACTTCTGCATGCCCGGATCGTCACTTTTTTATCTTTAATATGAAAATACAGCAACTGAAAAGAGAATTGCTAATTTTTACCATCATGTCTGAAATGTATTCATGTCTGAATAGGAAATACATGTATTGATGGTATTATGGTCCTTGAACGCTTTTCAGCTTTTTGCTAGATGGTACGATAAAGATCGGCAGCTGAGCACCCCCCAAAAGCAGGACAAAATTAAATTCATAGTTCAAACTAGAGTACGAATGCAATGTCTATTTCATACTGTCCTACAATAATGATATGCACCGGAAATAGAGTATGTAGAGGCGGATATCTAAGCCTGCCGATTTTGAGATAAGTAATGCAAGAAAGAGAAACATGAATAAAACGTCAATAAATTACACAATGCAAGTATATTAAATGTAGGCTATTTTCGTTTATTCTCAAAATTTGTATTTACAAATACCTTTTATCCCCAGCCTCTCCAGGCAAGTAAAAATGGTTTTACTGGAAATAGTGATGGGCGGCATGGGCCATTAACACCTTTTGTTGTTTTGGGGACCAACTTTGACACCTCCAGTCCAGTCACCAGGACCAGTTAAACAGGTTTTGACCCATTTGATAACAAAAGGCTGAATTAATGAATAGCGGGGCGTCAAGCTGTCTAACACCTCCGATCGCCCACCACTAGGCTACTCATAGTGTCTGTCTGTCTGTCCCCCTGAATTCTTGGCCCAAGTGTACTGTACCTCAGCCTGGGCCAGCAAAATAATTCTGGGCCATGGCCCGCGTGTCCCTAATAACGCTACGCCACTGCTGTGATGATCAGTGACCATCAATGAACATAACAAGACATGATAATTGACCCTGATATCCTACTGATCATTATACTATCAGGCTTAACTGGGTAGTGAGGTTGTTGGAAGGCATGCCACACCTGGAGGCTTCATGTAGTGTCGCCACAGCCACAATGTGAGGCTGGAGACCTTTGACCTCCTCCAGCGGTGACACCAGCGGTGTGTTGGACACCTCATGGAGAGGCAGATGATGAAGAGACTGGTCAGATGACAAACACTTGGCACTAGGCCTGGTTGTGTGTGTCTGGTGTCTGGGGCTCTGCTGTCTCACACAGTCTTCATCCGAGCCGTCCTCTTCCTCCTGAAACACACATGTCATAGTCAGTGTTGTAGTGGGACTTTTCAGAAGTGGGGGGACGCCTCTTAAAGGGGAATTCCATCCATTAACATGGTGAAACACATCTTGATGACACTTGATGATGTCATCAAGATGTATTTCACCATGCTAATGATTTTTTTTTCAGACCTCCATTTCTAGGAAACACAGAATGGGATGAACTTTTTTTTACCATGTCCACACAACATCTGTAGCAGGAATAGCTGTTCAGGGAACAAAATATTCAAATTAAACCACTTTTAAAATCAACCTCTGAAGCTCAATCTGAGAGTGATCTGAAAGTGGAACTCAAGGACAAAATATGAAAAAATTAGCTATATTTCATGCTTGCATTCATATGGAATGTCAAACCCATCTACAAAAATAGAGTCATATGAAATCCCTTACTGATCCCTGGGTATTGATATCAAAGTTATCAATATCAAAGTTGGCTTCATATCAAATTTCTGTAATGTGACAATGGGGACAGCTGGACAGAAAATAGAAGACTCTGGGGTTGCTCGCCTTACAAGTAAGACATCTTAAAGGGGAACTCCACCCATTTTAATATATCATTATTATACCTTAGAGACGTTGTGTGGACATGATAAAAAAAAGTTCCCCCCAATTCTGTATTTCCTAAAAATGGAGGTCTGAAAAAAGCATTAACATGGTGAAATACATCTGATAACCTCACCAAGATGTATTTCACCATGTTAGTGATTTTTCTTTCAGACCCCCTTTTTTTTGAAAATTTTGAAAATGGGTGGAATTCCCCTTTAAGGGCGAAGGGCAACCACAAGGCTAGTATATAATAATAATCAGTATCATCATCATAGCCAATGAATCAGAATCATGTTTTGAACATTGGTGGAATTTAATTTGTGGTAGAGCCTGGCCATTATATCCGGCAATTTGCAGATGAACGTCCGTTTCTGTATGCACACTACTGTAGACCGGACTTTGAAACTGAAAACTGAACTAGTGCTGCCTGCGCTTTGCTTCACACACACACATGTGCACATAGACGCAAGTCATGCGAGCGAACGGGACAGACGAGAGACTTCTCTCTTCAACAGGTGGCCCAGGGACCACCAGTGGTCCTTGAGAGGGTTCCAGGTGGTCCCCAGCTAAGTTGTTTAACCAGATGTAACTCTTGAGAACGTAATAATGAAACCAAATGGACCCGCCAGGGTCCATTTGGTTTCATTATTACGTTAATATATTCATCATGTGAATCAGTCCTAATCTACACAACTAGAAGATTAATGGTGATGGGCAGAAGCAAAGGAAATCTTTAGTTTGGGGGGGTCTGTGGGGCTAAAATGTCCTTAAATGGTGGCCTGTGGCTCAAATGCTGAATAAATGGTGGGCCCTGGGATGAAAAAGGTTGAAAACCCCTGGACTACACAATCCTGCTCAGCACATGAAGCCAAGTACAGTAAGCTACTGTACGACGGACAAACAAACAGGTAAAGACAGTATGCCGGTGTCTCTCCAGCCCTTGTGACTCATTATGCTGACTGGAACAAAAGGTAAAGTATGCACATCTCTAGAAAAAAAAAACTTGCCAAAAGTGTCAAAAGTACAAAAGAGAAAAATAGTCTGCACACCATTTCAGTAGCTGCCAGGCTGTAGACATGTAGATAAAAGTCTACAGCCTGGGAGCTACTGAAATTAATTCTCATTACGCTGACTGACATAAAACAAGCACACTAGGACTTTATACAGGAAACTCAAGTAATACTTGTGTTAATCTGACAGAATGGTAGATTATGTTTTACAGGCACAGGCAAAGCGTTACAGCGTGGCAGATGTTAGAGTGTGACACAACTCCTGCCGGTTTTCATAGTACTGTGCCCTGTGGTAGCAATAAGAGAGAACTCTCTCACACAGGTAGATTTAGGTTTGCTCTATCCCAGTGGCTTTCAAACCTTTTTCATAGCAGGGCCCACTATTTATTCAGAATTTGATACCATTTTAGCCCCACAGACCCCAAAACTAAAGATTTCTTTTGCTTTTGTCCACAACTCCTCAAGCCTGGATTTCGGAGAAAACAAAACAGTCAAGTTTTGTTTTCACACATCAAACAGATCAAATGACAAAATGACATTAATCTTCTACATCCTCTAGTTCAGGGGTTTTCAACCTTTTTGACACCAGGGACCACCATTTATTCAGCATTTGAGCCACGGACCACCATTTGATGACAATTTCACCCCAAAGACCTAAAACTAAAGAATTATTTTGGTTTTGTTCACAATTCCAGGCTTGATTTTGCAAACAAAACAGTGTAGACTTCTTAATTAAATAGTGCCAATTCAGATAACAAATAGTTTGACTCTTGTAAAAATGAAACCAAATGGACCCGCAAGGCTCCGTTTGGTTTCATTTTTACATTCTCAAGAGTTACATCTGGTTAACCAACTTTCATCATTTAGCCTGAGGACCACCTGGAACCCTCTCAAGGACCACTGGTGGTCCCCGGACCACCTGTTGAAAACCCCTGCTCTAGTTGTTTAGACTTGTAATGTGAATGTGCCGCACTGGACCCATCAGCGTCCACTGTGGTACTCACTATTGTGGTGATGACCGGTGTGGTTGTGGAAGCTAGCAGCAGCAGCTGTTTGAGAAGACGGTAGCGATCATACAGAGGCTTCATAAGTGTTCGCTCCTGTCTGGTGCTCTGTACGTACAGTACACACACACGCACACACGCACACGCACGCACGCACGCACGCACGCACGCACACACGCACACACAGCATATACAATGTACATCAGCATATAGAGCACATCAAAACGTGCTATCACAGATCATAATGACGTTTTAAAACATTTAAAGGAGTGCTTCGCTGGTATGGAATGAATGAAAGTTATGAATGAATGAATGAATGAATGAATGAATGAATGAATGAATGAATGAATGAATGAATGAATGAATGAATTAATGCATGAATGAAAGAATGCCTTTAAATGCTGTACAACAGCCTCCAAATATGTGAAAAAAAATATATATGTAAAAAAAAGCCACACGGTGGCGCTAGAGAAAGTATATTCTGTGCGTGCCTTGCTGCTCTCCTCTGCCTCCTTTAGTGTTCAGTGCTCTGGGAAACGTATCATACCTACGTCACTTTTAGGGCAGTAACGTAGGTATGGTACGGTCTGGAACCTCCTCTTCTGATGTTCCACTACAGTATGCACTGGGACCCGGGCACAGAAGCACAGATGTTTGTTTGTTTGTTTGTAACCTTTATTTCAGGGAAATCCAATTGAGACCGGGGTCTCTTTTTCAATGGCGCCCTGTTTACAATTCATTTCCATTAGTAATTTAACATACAATATGTTAAAGGTAGGGGAAGTGATTTCACTTTTGTCAGATATCACCCAAAAATATTTTTTTTCTGTTAAAATGCTCTATTTTAAGGTGTGGAAACCACATATGGAGTTTCCCTCCCCCACGTTAGCAGAGGAACTAATAAAAGTTCCCCAGGTCACCACCAATTCTCCTCCAATCAGGAGCGAGCAGCAGGTTCACATAGTGTAGCTACTTTTGGGGGCCCCTAGTGCACCAGGCTGGTACTACACCATGAATTTCAAATCACTTCCCCTACCTTTAAATTACTCCATGTATGTATAACATGGATACAATATACAAAGAAAATGAAAAATAGAAAAGAGAGGCCAACATATTACCCAAAACAAGTACATAATTCTTCTTCAACTATAATGTCAGACAGCATGTTTTTAAAAATAGCATAGGAAACCAATATATCCAATTTCATTTTATGTTAATAATTATTCCACAGATGCGGGGCATATACCCTGAAGGCAGAATCCCCAAGCCTGGAGTTTGTTTTTGGGACTTTCAGCAGAAGCAAATCCTGCGATCTGGTACTATGCAGTGATGTGTTTGGTTCCAGCAATCTATTTAAGTAACTTGGTAGCTTACCAGTTAGCCCTTTGTAAATAAACAGGGTAGCATGTTGTTTCCTCCTGATAGCTAGAGAAGACCATCCTACTGCAGTATATAATAAACAATGATGGGTTCTAAAACTAGATCCTGTAATAAAACGAATTGCACTGTGAAAGGTTGCATCCAGGGTTTTTAGAGTACTTTCAGCTGCATGCATGTACAAGACATCGCCATAATAAAAAATTGGCAAAATTGTGGCTACCTGCAGATGCACGATAGTATAATCATACAGACGAGGTTTCTCACCGGTCGGCCATGCACACTCTCAAAGTAGAGCAAACACTTCTGCAGGCTGGTCTTCTCCAGAGACATCTGTGAGTAGGACATGTCCTGGAGATGAGAGCACACAGAGTAGGGGTGGGACGATTCACTTACTTCACCATACAATATTGATATTTAGCGTCCTGAATCAACTTATATTGCGATTCTTAATTACGCTGCGATTCGATTTGATATATCGCATTTTCCCCCCAGAAATTTATTATACTAGAACTAGGGACCCAATTTCAAGATTTTTTTCTGAGTGTACAAATGGAAACAAATGGACCCTGATGGGGATTTGTACACTCTCAGAAAAAAGGTCCTAAAATTAAAAATTAACAAACACAACACAAACACAACTTGACAATGTCATCAAGTAAAATACAGTAACAGTAAAATGTTGAAAATGGGCAGAATTCTGAACAATATGGACCATAACAAGTTCAGTCAACTAGAACATTTTAAAGCCAATTTAAACAATATAAATAACAAAAAGTTCAAAACCATACACATAAATCTTTCTGACATGAACAGATTATTAATGAATAGGTCCTACATGAATATAAAAAAAAATCGATTTTGAACCTGGCAATTCAATATTGATTAAGAATTGCAATATATTGGCATATTGATTATTTTTGCCCAGCCCTAATACAGAACACTTCACTGAGAGCCACCCACACAATTCCTATGTGTATGTGTATGTGTATGTGTATGTGTGTGTGTGTGTGTGTGTGTGTGTGTGTGTGTGTGTGTGTGTGTGTGTGTGCGTGCGCGCACCTGTGAGCGTAAGTGTGACCCTTTAAAAAAAAGATTGCAAGATTGCAGATCTCAGTGATTTCCTAGCCATGCATCGCATGACGCTCGTACTTCACGGATCTCTACATTTACATGAATAACATGTACATAGACATTCCGTTTTCAAATATAGTACTCACACATATTTCTATGGGTGTTAGACACTTATTGTGCCCAAAATTAGGATGGCAGTGCGCCACGTTGTTTAATAAAAAGCATTTTTATCCGAGGTTTTCTTCCGCCTTTGGCTTTCAATTGTATGCGGCCCTATCGGTGGGGAGGGGCACGGCACTCTGAACATTGGTTGTGTTCCATATATTCACACTGACCGCACTGCCAATACAAACTAATAAGGGGATGTGCTCCCGGTGTGCAAATGTGTGTTTACCAAACTTACCCCAACGCAGAAAAGTAGCCCCTAATTTTGGGCACAATAAGTGTCTAACACCCGTACTCACGTGTGAGTACTTTATATTTGAAAACGGAATGTTTATGTACATGCTATTGATTTAAATGTAGCCATCCGCCAAAAACTCTTTTAAGACACTGCATGACTGTCACAATAATGACAGTCTCTGTTTCAGGGCTAGTGATTTCCATACCTTGATGCTGTCTGGCAGGCCGAGTTCTTTCCGTCTGTCACGCAGCCTGTTGTTCAGCGTGACGATTGTGTCCTCCAGTCTGTTGTTCAGCGTGAGGACAGTGTCTTCCAGACCAGTCCTGTTGTTCAGCGTGAGGACAGTGTCTTCCAGACCGGTCCTGTTGTTCAGCGTGAGGACAGTGTCTTCTAAACCGGTCCCGTTGTTCAGCGTGTGGACAGTGTCTTCCAGACTGGTTCTGTTGTTCAGTGTGAGGACAGTGTCTTCCAGAGTGGACCTGTTGTTCAGGCTGTTCCTGCTCATGTGCTGTAGCTCCTTGGAGCTCACTGGAGCCCCCTGGTGGTCTCCGCAGGGGTTGTAGGTGTCTCTATGTTCCCTGAGTACAGCACCGTTTTCTGTGGACTGTCTCATCTTCAGGTCTGCAGGGGGAAGAGAGGAGACGTGCAGGACTGAGGAATCAGGTTACTGGTGTTAAGAATACCATGATGTATCCTGGCGTGATACTAAGGAGGATCTTTGAAGAGGAACTCCACCCATTTTCAACATTCTAATATGTCATTAGTATACCCTAGAGGTGTTGGGTGGACATGATAAAAAAGTTCCCCCATTCTGTGTTCCCAAGAAATGGAGGTCTGAAGAAAACCATTAACATGGTGAAACATCTTGATGTTATTTTGTTTGTTTCTAGTACTATTCACTTACCCCACGGACCGTGGGGTAAGTGAATTGTACTTTGTAAGAATTCTTGTAATAAGAATAATAATAATAATCTTATACAACTTGCTCTTGGTTAGTATATCCTTATCAGGATATCAGAGTTTTTTGCAGTGTGTGTGTGTGTGTGTGTGTGTGTGTGTGTGTGTGTGTGTGTGTGTGTGTGTGTGTGTGTGTGTGTGTGTGTGTGTGTGTGTGTGGCTGACCTTTCAGCTGCTTGCGGCTCTTGCTGAGCTCCTTCATGAGTCTGGCCACCTCTGGATGTGCTGTCTTATCGTTATGGGCCGGCTAGTGATGACAACACCAGGTGCAGGTTATTACATCACTGATACAACTATCTGTAGCATCACTGCTACAAACCATCCTCTGCATCCAGTACAGTGGAAGGTCTGTGTTGTTTTACTACATTATTACATTGAATCTGCTCTGAAGTAGGCTGAGGCCCAATAAAAAAACACTAATCAAGATAGCAAACGATCCTTCCCATCCCCTCTGCAGTGAGTTTGAATTACTCCCCTCTTGTAGACGGTAAAGTACCAAAAGCTAAGCGTAACATCTTTAAAAACTCTTTTATTCCTAATGCTATTAATGTACTAAATGCTACAATGTCCGCTGAACCTGTCTGTACTTTATTTGCCACTGTTGTCTTGTGCTTGTCCCTGTGTAAGTGTTTCTGTTGTTGTTGTTCTGTTGTCTACTGTATGTGAGATCGCAGACAAATTTCCACTCTGTGGACAATAACACAACAACTAATTAACTAAATGAGAATCTACTGTATATCTGAGTGCTGGGTGCTGCTTTTCCACTTTGGTGGTACAGTATATGGTACTCACTGCTTAAACCAGGGGTTTTCAACCTTTTTTATACCAGGGCCCACTATTACTATTTACTGAGCCACGGACGACCATTTGATGACATTTTAGCCCCACAGACCCCAAAACTGAAGATTTCTTTTGCTTTTGTCCACAATTCCAGGATTTCAGAGAACAGTACAAACATACAGTCCAGAAAGACCATTAATCTCTCATCATTCTCTAGCTGTGTAGACTAGGGCTGATTCAAATGGTGAATATTTTAACTCTTGAGAGTGTAAACATGAAACCAAATGGACCCGCAAGGGTCAATTTGGTTTCATTTTTACTCTCTCAAAGAGTTACACCTGGTTAACCAACTTTCCATCATTTAGCCTGCGGACCACCTGGAATCCTCTCATGTTGAAACCCCCCGGCATAGACTAAAAAGAGGAAGATCACCTGGTTTTACTCCTCACCTACGTTGTGATACCTTTTAATCTGTGAAAGCTATTTCCAGATATAATTTTAATGCCAGTTTGGCACTCAGAATCAAGGCTTGGTTTGGGTAAATCCCTGCGACATGCCGTACTAGTGTCACATCTAGGGGATGTACTGTTCTTTTAAAATAAGATGCCTCACGTTACGGAAATGGGAGATGGCCTCACTGCCCTATGGGCACACATTTAGGTGATTGATTGACTACAATGTCAGATAAAAGCACACACAAGCTCGAAACACGGCGCAAAGCGGTGACTTTTGAGCATGTAGATCTGCTGCTGCTTTTGTGAGTTGGAATTTTAAGGTGAAATCAAACTGTTTTGGACATGTGTATACTGTACAGTATATCACTGTAAGTAACAGGCCTTACTGCCAATATGTGACGTCTGACTGTGATGTCACTGATAATCCACTAGAGGGAGTGTTTGTCTTTTGGGTGATCATCCCCATCAAGCAACACAGTAACATTAGTCAGACCCACAGTAATATACTGAATTGTGACAGGGTTATTATAGTTATGGATTTTTCATTTTAGTTTAGTTTTGACATTTTATTTTCTAATTCAGTTAGTTTTAGTTTTTACAGCGGGTTGGCTAGTTTTTATTTAGTTTTTATTTTGGTGAAAATATTTACAGCGTAGTTTTAGTTAGTTTTAGTTTAGTTATAGTTTTGTTGGTATTCAACACTTGCTTTGAGTTTTTTTTTTTTTTACACTCAGTGTTATGGAACTCAGTAGTGGATAGAAGATCTAGAAGCATCTCCTCTTCTTGATGGTCACCAACACATTTTGAATTTAAAACCTTTTAAAAAAACTTTAAAAAAGGGTATTTTGGGTATAATTTCAGTTAGTTTTAGTTACTTTTCTGAACCCACATTACAGTTTTAGTTTAGTTTTCTTCTTTTTTTCATTCATTTTTAGTTTTTATTAGTTTCAGTTAACTCAAATGTTTTTTGAATTTTAGTTTTCGTTTTTAGTTAGTTTTAGTTAACTAGCATAACCCTGGTTGTGACTGAGACTCGGGACATGTGACATTTCCAAAAGGCCCTTACATAAACATATGAATTAACTTCATATCAGCTGTCAGGTCAAGAGTTATAGGGTTTTAGAGGGCAGCATATATGTATCACAAGATTGTAGATCAGCTATTTTCAAATAGCCAAAACATAGGCGATTCAAATTAAATTACCCTCCTCAAGAACCCTACAGAAGGTCTACAGAAGGATCCCACTTTGAGAGCCAGTGACTGCCGGTCGCATCAATGAGATGGCGGTGTTCTCTCACCCTGTAGTGCCTCTCCTGCTGGAAGCACTCCTCAAAGAGCCTGATCCTCTTCCTCACGCTGTGGATGTGTCTGTTGAGCACTGACACCGACACACACTCTCTGGCTCCCTCCTGAGGCCCTGTAGGCACAGCGCACCGAGCCCTGCCCCAAGAGGAACACAACAGCAGCAAGTTTAGGCATTCACACCTGGAGTTCAGTATAGTCTCAAAGCGATTGTTCACACTGCACGTCTACTATATGTAAATCTAATGGTATGGTTGATTGCAGAGTGTGAGTACAGAAGCAAGAACTTTACCAACTTTTGAAAGGTATCAGCTAAGTCTGAATACATACAAACACCTCTAATAGGATTAGCCTACTGTCTACAGCAGGGCTGCCCAAAAGGTAGATGGTGATCTACCAGTAGATCACACAGGCTGTGCAGGTAGATCACATGACAGTCCCCCCAGCAACCCCCAACCAAATGGACCCTTACGAGTGTGGCACCCCTGGTCTACACAAACAAATCTACTACTGTACTTTAATCCGACACCAGATCAGCGGAGTCGTCAGATTTTTTATTTATCATAGCTTAGTTTTTGTTTTATACTTTGGCAATTTGATTCGGCTGTCGTTTGGTCAAGAGTTGGGTCAATGTTGCAGAGCTTATGCTTCATTACGTTGGGAGTGCTTTTTGGAAAGTGTGTTGGCGGCCAGAAGAAGACTGTAGACACCATGTTGTCCCTGGTCAATGTAATGTTAGAATATGGTCTTACATCCTGATGTGCGGTGAGCAGCAAGGCGGGGAGGGGGCGTCGTCAGGGTCCAGGTGGTACCGCTGGCTGAGGCCGGGGCAGCGGGGCGACAGGACGGGGCAGTCGGCCATGGAGATGTGCAGCAAGAGGGGGCTGTTGGAAGGGCCAGGACTGGAGCCAGGGCTAGAGCCAGGGCTGGAGCCAGGGCTAGGGCTGGAGGTACTGCTGGGTCCAGTTACACTGCCTGGCGGGCTAGCCCGAGTCTGGGCTCCCACATCCAGTAGAGACACAGCAGTCTGCCGCACCGGAGAGGACACTGGTGGATATAGAGAAATTGAGAATGAGATACACAGAGAGAGAGAGAGAGAGAGAGAGAGAGAGAGAGAGAGAGAGAGAGAGAGAGAGAGAGAGAGAGAGAGAGAGAGAGAGAGAGAGAGAGAGAGAGGTGGTTTAGAATGCAAAAAAAATTACAATTGCAGTTATATTTAAAGAAGGGAGTTTTTTTCTACCCTAAAACATGATCATCAGGTATTAATGTTATATGAAAAGTAAGATTTTTTCCCCCCAAAAGGTGTACAGTGCTTGTTAAACTGTCATTTTTATGATTCCACCCAGCCAGTTCATTAAGTATGCCTGGTTTGCCTGGTGGGTGGTGATGGGTGGAGATCCACCTGAACTGAAGCCACACCCACAGCTGTAGTTGCATGATAAAGGGGGAGGAGTTAGGGGAGGGGCTGAGCATGTGATGTCACTATATTGACGTTTTTTTTCATTGGCACGTTTGACTGGAAAGGTTCAGCACCCAGGAAGAAACCCTAAATACAAAGGGAAGACATCATTGCACATAAAAACACACCAAGGGGTCTATTTACATACTGTCACGTCTTAAACATGTACAAAATTGGAAAAAATACAAAAATCATGGCATCCCCTCTTTAAAAGGTGAAATTGATTGATCAAAGGGAGAAGGAAGGAACATGGGACTGAAGCTCAGGATGAGGGAGTGTGAGGGGGAGAAAACATGATGATAAAGGTAAAAAGAGGAAGCGAGGAACGAGGGGAGTCAACGTCAGTATTAGGTGTTAAGAGTCAATTGGTTGGTTTGTGTTTGTGATTACATTATGGTGGTATATATGGTATATGGTGGAAGAGGACTGCTGAAATGGTTCTTAATTACTGAGACAAAAGAAACAGAAAGAAACAGGTAAAAGGCCCTGTGGATGCACAGTTAAAGGAGTATTCCACTTTCAAAAAAACTTTTATGGTCTACTCAGTCTCATGTGAACACACATGCTTTAAGTTACAATGGGTTTCTATGGGAAGGAGCTGGAGGCGCTAAAATGAACATCAAATATCTAAATACTGAAAGTAGTAACTTGTGTCTGGTGTGTTCACATGAGACGGAGTAGACCATAGGGCTGGGCATATGAGATTTTTGCCATATCCCGATATGGCTCATTTCATATCCCGATACGATATAAATCACGATATAGCACATTTTTGTAAATTGCATGAAATGCATAGTATATATATAAACTTGTCCAGTGGAAATGCAGTTTGAAATGATATACTCAACAAGTCATGTTACTAAATAATACTTCATTTAGACACTGTGTGAATCAGTTTGCATTTGACTATTTGGGTACAAATGGAACCAAATGGACCCTTTAGGGTCCATTTGCTTCACATTTGTACCCTCTCAGGAAAAAAAGGGTCTGAAAGAAAAATCATTAACATGGTGAAATACATCTTGAGGATGTCATCAGTTGTATTTCACCATGTTAATGATTTTTCACACCTCCATTTTTAGGAAATACAGAATTGATTTTTTTTTTATCATCACCACACAACATCTCTAAGGTATATCAATGACATATTAATATGTTGAAAATGGGTGGAGTTCCCCTTGCTAAAACACTATGTGATGTCATCAAGTTGTGTTTCACCATGTTAAATGATTTTTTCTTCAAACCTCCGTTTCTAGGAAACACCGAATGGGGGAACTAATCATGTCCACACAACATCTGTAAAAAAGGTATATTAAATGCTGTTTGTCTTACCAGAACCAGGCAGTGATACTCTGACTGTATCCTGGCCCTGCTGTAGTGCTGCTGATGGAGAGGAGGGCAGCAGGGACGGGGACAGAGGCAGGCTCAGGTCTCCAGTGTGGATGGGCTGCAGCCTTTGAACGTCCTGGAGGACAGCTGGTGCTGGTGGTGGTGATGGTGGCGGAGGTGACGAAGGCGAGTCCGAATCAGCCTCCAGGGCCTGCAGTTTGACAGAGGGGCTCTGGAAACAGAAGCAGAACATGGCTTCAAGGGTCAGCTGCCGCCACAGCAAGAGGTCGGACAGTTGTCAGTTGTGCGGTTGTCGATGTCTGGTTGGCTGATTCAACCCTTGCCTCTGATATAGGGAAAAAACGTTGGCAGTTATTGGACTGCGCGGAGAAGACACGATAGGTAAGCAAGCAGGTAAGCAACAGCGTCGCATAGGTGCTCAAAGTTTCCCCAATCACAAAGCGCTGCAAATACCTCAGTGTACACTTATGGCAGACATTGCGAAAGATCTCCACAGCCGTAGGGTAGGGCCTACAGTAAACGCAAAGTTGGCCCTACCCCACAAATCAGTCTGCTCTAGGTCCAGTTAGTAGTTCTCCTTGGCCAGTAAAGCGCACCAGTTGGTCAACCAACCAGTCAAGAATCCATTACTCCTTTTTTTTCCATGACCCGGTCAGATTCCAAACGTGTCATCAGCAGTCCTGATCCCAGGGCAGTTTCCGCGGCTGTGCCCATTCCCATTCCCACTCCCAGACCGTCTCTGTGTCTGTGTGTGTCTTGAGAGAATTCCAACATCCGTTACGGCTTCCCCTCTTGTTCAGAGGCATTCCCAGCGATGCGGCTCTGCATGAATTATTCATCACACACATACAGTAAGAAGGCTGGTGGGACCGCCACTCACGACAGCATGTGGAAGGGAGTGTGTGTGTGTGTGTGTGTGTGTGTGTGTGTGTGAGAGAGAGAGAGGGAGAAATAGACAACATGGGCATTGGACGGAGAGAGGGAGGGCAGGAGACAGACGTGACGAGCCGAGCCGTTTCCATGGTAACGTCGTCTGTTAGAAGCAATGATTCTCAACCTATTGAATGTCATGGACTTCGTGGGACCACACAAGATTAAGAAAAATGTCACTCAACAGTGTATTAGAACCAAAGGGACCCCGGCATTGAGAATGTTTGTGCACATCTGTCTGCCCTGCAGGGTTATCTAGACACATGCAGACACAAGGATCTGTGCAGGAAAACGATTGTTGAATTACGTCCAAAAAAAAGGAAAGAATTGCGGTGGTGGTTGAGATCTAGTGCATCGACATCATTCTCATCTCCGTGATCACCATCAGTGGCTGCAGCTGACACTTGCAACCCACCCATTCATTCATTCATTCACAAAAAAAGCACAGCTCTTGTGCGTCACACAGATGAAGGAGGAGGAGGCAAGGATGGGAGGGAGGTGGCCAGGGGCGGATTGGCACATATTTTCCCACCGAGACAATTTTGCCTTGGCCAGGCCACCCTGGGGGGGCAGCTGGTTAACCAGATGTAACTCTTTGAGAGCGTAAAAATGAAACCAAATGGACCCTTGCAGGTCCATTTGGTTTCATTTTTACACCCTCAAGAGTTAAAATATTCATCATGTGAATTAGCCCAACTTAGTCTACACAACTAGAGAATGTAGAAGATTAATGGTCATTTTGATCTGTATGTTCCAGGCGAGCATCTAGCGCATTCTAGTGCATTTTGGAAGTGCCACTAGTGCATTTTGGATCTTGGCAGTTGGCAACACTGCCTCCAGCAGCGTGAGCGCCCTGGCGCACAGGAGTGAACGGGAATATGGCAACTCTCCTACTTGAAGGCTCTGGTGTAGGACACCTTTTCTTTTTTGAAGGATAGAAACACTAGTTTGCCTGGCCTGGGCCTTGCACCCTGGCCTGCCTAAAAAAAAAACAAAAAAAAAACCTCCAGGCCACAAGGTGGCGCAGGCCACCGGGAAAACTCCCTGTACTCCAGATGGCCAATCCGCCCCTGGGGGTGGCTGAGGCATTGAAAGAATATAATGTACACAGGCACGCTCATGCATACACAAACACAAGGGTAAGATTCCAGTTGTAGTTCTGTTGTTTTTTTTTTTTTTTTTTCGAAAGGTGTTAACTAGTGATGTCCCGATGCCACTTTTTCATTTCTGATCCGATCCCGATAGCACAATTTTTGTGTTAGCCGATACCGATACCAAATACTGATACCAGAGAAGAATATAATATACATACAAAAGAATACCTTTATATGAAGACACCCCTGAATAACATACTCCTCTCAAATGTGCACTCTGGAAACTCCACATGACCCAACATTTTACTTAACTGCCGTGGTGTCAACCCCTTACCCCTGTGTCTGATCACTGGTTAGGACATATTTGCCAATATATGACCCGACAAATAAGGGCCAATACTGATACTTTTCCGATACCCATAGAGTATTTGCCGATACCGATATGATAAAAAAGGCACAACAAGAGCCGATCCGATACTTTTGTATCGGTATCGGGACATCCCTAGTGTTAACCGATGTACGTGAAAAGGGAATATAAGAGCACAACAAACAGCAGTTGCGGAGGCACAAGCACTGGCATTAATGTGAGTCACTCCCACCCTGTGTCTCTCTGCGGAGACACAACCTCCTCTCCTCTCCATCTGAAGTCCATCTGTGATTGTGAATTGGACCCATTATTTTCCAAGTTTGAACCTGATAACCTCTAACTCTGTGCGTGTCAGGGCCTAATGTCCGGTTTGTCCACCACTCAAAATCATTAGCAGAATATAACCACGCAGCACAGTAGCATCGAGCTCAACTTGATTTACAACATACTGTACGGATAAGATGAGCAGTTGACCTGGATTGATGGTTGCCAAACCTGTTTTTTTTACACTCAATAGCACATAAGCCTCTTTCCTATTAAAGCGGTTCTTTGCGGTTCTTTGTCAGCCCATCTCGTGACTAGAAGCCAGGGATCCAAATGGGTCAGGTTTTAAAGGCGTCCCAGCCTGAAACTGTTGTATCTCACAGCTACCTTGATAATATAAACACTTAAGACAGGAATAGTCAAGTTACCTTTGGAAATGTGGTTTCGACACTCGGCGTCCACATGTGATTCAGCAGGCTAAAAGACAAATGGCACATTAATGATTAATCAACCTCACTTTACTGACTTAATTTAAATACATACAACTAATCAAATATAATACAAGACCAAGGGATCTAAAATCAAATATGATGCACCCTGTGTCCTCTTTGGCCCCATCATTAACATCTGCACCCATGTGCCTGCACTGCATGTTCCAGCATGCCTGTATCTGTAATCGATACATGTATTTTATTCTGGCCATAGGCAACAGTTGCACCGTGTCTATATTTAGTTCAGCTATCAGACAGTGTATAGAACATTATTTATAACATCTTCATGGTTGTGTTGGATCGTCCTTCGGGGTGCAGTGGCAGCGCGTCACTGTCACCATGCTGGCTCCAGCTGGCACATTGCTGCACGTGAGCTCCCCTGGCTAGCAGCAAGTGAGATATTTGAACTGGAATGAAAGCTGTGGCTGTAGGCAGATCCACTATATATCCTAGGTCTATCTAATAACTGAGAACTGCTACTGTACATAGTTTGTATGGATTTGTTGTATATTTGTTACATATTGTGTGATATGTCATATTAAGTTATATTCTTATGCATTTTTTGTTGGGTGTGTGAACCCCGGGAAGAGTAGAACTGTAGCAGCTAAAGGTGATCAAATCTGATTTAACACTGACCCTACAATGTTTTTTTTAATTTGTTTGTTTTGTTCTTTTTATTTACAATTTTGCAAGTCATTTTTCACCCATGTGTAAATTATCTACAGCAGGGGTTTTCAACAGGTGGTCCGGGGACCACCAGTGGTCCTTGAAAGGGTTCCAGGTGGTCCCCAGGCTAAATGATGGAAAGTTGGTTAACCAGATGTAACTCTTGAGAATGTAAAAATGAAACCAAATGGACCCGCGTTTCATTTTCACACTCTCAAGAGTTAAAATATAAACAACACAGAGAAGTAAATAAACATCACAGAGAAGGCCCTATCGCCCCAGGTTTTGTTTTTATTTTTTTGGGAACCTCAAGAAGGCCGGCGTTGCTGTGATGTGTTGTGAGGAAAGCAGAGAGGTAAGTGGGGGCCAGGTTATTGAGTGATTTGTAGGTGATGGTGGTGAGTATGTTGAATTCAATTCTGTATTTGATGGGGAGCCAGTGAAGGTCACAGAGGACTGGAGTTATGTAATCTCTGGAACACTAGTCTTCTTCCAGCTCCAAGGGCGTTCCCCTTACCTCTCTGTGTGACTGCACTGGCTCTGGCTTTGGTTCCGCCACTCCTCCTCTGCTGTGCTGCTGCAGCCAGAGGTCGATGTGACCTGTTCTGGACCCGCAGTACCCTGGAACCATTCAAAACACTGGGGTAAGTACTAAATAGTATAATTCACCAGTTTCTCAGAAAACATATTTATAAGGAACACTGAGTTCTAAGAAAGAGAGAAGCGGGGATTAATTGATGCTCACCACAACGTCCTGGTCATGGGTGATTGATGTGTCAGAAGGCTCTCTCTGCTTTGTCACAGAGCCCAACGTCAGTGTCTCATGATCTGACCCCGTCCTGCTTCTCAGAAACAAACACTTGTTAGAAATATTTCATGCATGTTGACCTGAGAACTGATACTACAAATGTCTTCTAAATCCTGTCTTTTTTGGCTGGTTTTCAGAAAAAAAAGGAAAAAAAAAAAAAACTATGTTAGTGCTCGTCAATATTTAATGTCAACAAACCCCAGAATCATCTGTATTTGGCCACAGACCCCCATCTGAAAATATGTAGTTCCAGGGACCCAACAGAAACAAAACATTTGAGTTAAAAAACGTTCACTGTGACAAAATATTCAAAGATTTTTGCATTTTTGCAATTTTTCAAAAAATATCAGATCTACAAGATACAGTATTTTTCAATGTTTTCACAGGAACTCTTGTGATGCGATGCTCTTTAGAAATCACTACAACTCTCATGCACACACATTTGTACCGTGGGTAGCGGCCAGTACACCTAAGTTATGCAGGTACATGCATTGCACACATTGTTTGGTTTGCAGTCGCCAAGTGCTCTTTCCCACTGCATTCATGACCTATTTCTATTGGGGTTTAAAAGTTATAATACATTTGCACATGAAAATATGCCCACGATCACACCGAGCTGAAGTGAAATGAAGTGAATAGGGGTGGGACGATTCACTTACTTCACGATGCAATACAATATCGATATTTAGGATTATGAATCGATGTACAGTATATTGAGATTCTTAGTTATGCTGCGATTCGATTTGATATATTGATATATCACATTTTCCCCCACAAATGACTGTGCTTTTATTGTACTAGAACAAGGGGGATTCCATCCATTTTCAAGGTTTTCTCTGATAGCGTACAAATGGAACCAAATGGACCCTGACAGTCCATTTGGTTCCATTTGTACACCCTCAGAAAAAAAGATCAAAAGAAACAAAGAAACATTAACAAACAACACAAACACAACTTGATGATGTCATCATCAAGTAAAATACAGTAAAGTAAAATGTTGAAATTGTTGGCGGAATTTCCCTTTAAAACAATTCTGAACAATATGGACCAAGTTCAATCAACTAGAACATTTTAAAGCAATTTTAAATAATATGAATAACAAAAAAGTTCAGTCTATCTGACATGAACAAATTAATGAATAAGTCTAAATAATCATAAAAAAAAAAAAAAAAAAAAGATTTTGAACCTGGTGATTCGATGGATATCGTTTTTTTGCCCACCGCTAGAAGTGAACACGTGACAAGAAGGTTCACCTAAAGCACTCTAGAGACAGAGTAATGACAGTCCCGTTGACTTCATTAGGACAGTCTAACTGCAGTCTCCATGGCGTCTCGTGCATGCTCACGCTATGGGGAAGGCATGGTTGGCCAAACACATTACCACAGTGAATGGATCTAATGGAATCCAACGGACAGACAACGTGTGAACAACCATTGTGTAATAATGACTGTTTGCAGATAAATTCAGCGAAACGAAAGAAAACATGTCACAGGTTATTTTCTTACAGTTTGTTTTATGATTTGCAAACGATATAATTATATTTACGACTTGAAAGTGCAGAATAGTCTCTCCTCATTCACATACTGTTAAGAACTGACATTCTCGCGATAGGAGGGCGCAGACTGCGAGACTAGCTGCGAGACTTTGGCCAACTGGCTTGACTCCATGAGGTCACGTGACTGAGCCTTGGCTTATCAGAGCCTTGTCTCTAGATGGCACTGTGGCATATGGAGTGACGCAACTCTTTCTACTTTAAGGCTCTGGGCTCACCGTCCAGCGGTGCCGTCCATCTCTTCCATGTGCGCCTCCTGGTGGGTGTCCTGGTGTGGTGCGTCCAGCGCTGCTCCTGGATCAGTGGGATTGGTCCCCTCACTACAACCCCTGTCCTCCAGCTGGTCCAGGACCTGACCCTGAGCGCTGGGCCTGACGCTGCAGATGCCGTCACTGTCCACCTGCAGACTGGCTGGGAGAAAGGGGGGAGGGAGAGAGACAAAGGAGAGAGAGAGAGAGAGCGAGAGATAGAGAGAGGGTGAATTTAAAGATGGAGTGGCATGATTTTTGTATTTTTTCCAATTTTGTACATGTTTAAAAGGTGACAGCACTTGATTAGACCCATCACCACCCACCAGGCAAACCAGGCATACTCGATAAGCTGGTGAGGCTGCCCACATGAAAACATCATTTTAACATATACTGTACACTTTTTACTGTACGCTTTTTTTCTTCCTCATATTACAATAATGCCTGAGGATCATGTTTTAGGGTGGGAAAAAAAATCATGGCACTCCATCTTTAAAATTCATGATGACAGATATGTTGGTCTGACCTCAAGTCATGACCATATGAATGTGGACCAAAATGCATTTTTTTGCTATATATTGTATCTGCATCATATCAACAGCGTGTTGACAGCGATCACTGTGTACTGCATAGTAACAATGCACTGATAAGACGAAAACCTGTAAATCCTCGATCAGCGTGGCCGGTTGGCCGCCTTGTTTTAAGCCCTGTGTCAGCGTGGCGACGTGCTTGTGGTTATGTTTAGGGTTAGGGTTAGAGGAGACGAAAATATTGACCATATAATATAATAAACGATTGCAGTAAAGTAGCCAAATGGGTGTGAAAACGGTCTGCATTGCAACGTGCTCGTGGTGCACGGGGGTTGAGACTGCAAGCTAGCTTGGCAGAGCATGGCCATTCTGAGGCAAAACAGTCCTGCTGATGAAACTAATAACTGCGATCTTATCCATTGATGACGGTCGAAAGGGCTGCTATGCAAAGTGCCATGATGCTACATACTGTAAAAAAAAAAAAAAAAAAAAAAAAGCATTTTGGAGCGATGAAAACAGGTGAAATTGAATTTTCACTGAATAAGACCGGGTCACCAAGCATGTACTACAATGATAGAGCATTATTTTCTTCATAAGGACTTGGTTTCAGTTTGGTCGCTGGTATGTGGAGGAGGCCTTGATCTGACGACCGGAGCGTGAGTCGTGAGTTTAGTAATGTGATCCTGGGCTCTACACACTGTCCGCCAGCCTGAGGAGGCAGCGGACTGACATCATGTATCCTTCAGTGCATGAGGAGTCCGCGCTGCCTTCTTTTCACCTGACAGGGGGGAGTTTCCCTGGTTAGACGTAGCGCGTAGAAGGAACACGTTATTCCAAGCAGTTCCAGTCCCCTCAAACAGGCTGGCCAAGCCCCCTGGCGTTTTAAACTACAGGTCTGATTGTCCCCCAGGGCTTGACACTAACACTTGCCCGCTTGCCCGGGGCAAGTAAAAAAAAATGGTTGGGCAAGTGAAGACTGCTACCTGGTTGCCCAATCGGGCAAGTGTGCAACTTAGTGCACTATAACACAACACAGGATAATTTTGTCTTGAAGGCGGTCATTGCGCTCTGCCTCTCTTTCCCTGCTTTCTAGCTATCTTAACCTATCTCTCTCCCAGGTTCATTTGGTTCCAAACTATCATTTTGCTAGGATCAGGGACCACTGGGTCTGTGACCACTGTGGGCTAATTAAGATGATGAATTTTAAGTGTAAAAATGAAACGGGTCCATTTGGTTTCATTTTTACGTTCTCAAGAGTTACATCTGGTTAACCAACTTGGACACATGGAACCCTCTCAGGGACCACTGGTGGTCCCCGGACCGCCTGTTGAAAACCCCCGGTTTAAAGCACCCAAGTAGGAAGTAAACTTAAATGCAAAATTTACAATATATATTTGGGGGCAAGTAACCTTGACCTGAGGGCGAGTAGAACCTGACTTGCACTTGCCCGATGGGCAAGTGCCTCAGAGACCTTAGTGTCAACCCCTGCGGACCCCCATATGCAAACCTTTAAACGTGGACTGGGTTAACCAGTGTGAGGTTTCTATACTTGATCCTCCAGTATTTCCCTCGACACCAAATCTCTTTTGGCAAAAAATTGCCAATCTGCAAGTTTCTCAGAAACGTCACTGAACCATGCCAAGCCTGCATGTCGTGTCAAACTACACACAGTACAGTGGTTCTTGAGGCGGACAGAGGCATCGATCACTTCCACTGCAACGCCATGGCCAAACACAGACACACACACACACACACACACACACACACAGACACAGACACAGACACAGACACAGACACAGACACAGACACAGACACAGACACAGACACAGACACAGACACAGACACACACACACACACACACACACACACACACACACACACACACACACACACACACACACACACACACACACACACACACAACTTATGTAGTGTCATTTGGTCATGGTCTGGTGTTAACCAATGGCAGCTCAGTAATGCAGGTTTCACCAGACCTCCATTTCTAGGAAACACAGAATGGGGACCTTTTTTAATCTCATCTCCACATGTCTAAGGTACTGTACATCAATGACATAGTAAAATGTTGAAAATGGGTGGGATTCTCCTTTTAGGATTGGGACAGGGTTAAGGTTGAGGTGTGTCAGGGTTAGGTTGAGGTAGTCTACCGTAGTCTGAACAATGGCCAATGACCAATGTACTGTATGTCTGACTAAAAGCTTGTCATGTCCTAAAGGAGGTAACCAATGATTCTACCTCTGGTTAATTTCTACCGTTGCACAATCGAAAGCACACTCACGTACTGCATAACAGCTTGGTATGGGAACTGTACTGTGGCGGAGCGGAAACTACTGCAAAGGGTGGTGAAAACTGCACAGCGCATCACAGGCTCCTCTTTACCATCTATTGAGTCCATCTACAAGCGGCACTGCCAGTCCAAGGCCCTCAACATCATTAAGGATGCTTCCCACCCCAACAACGGCCTGTTCCAGCCCTCCCATTCACAGAGGAGGAAGGGCTACAGATGCCTCAAGGCATCAACCACCAGATCCAGAAACATTTTTTCCCCTCAGCCATTATTCTCCTGAACTCTATAAAAAAATAGTTATGGACTACAATATATTTTCTTACTGTATTTATTCTTGCCTTGTATGACCATTTGTATTGCACTGGATTGATGCTAAACAGAGTAATTTCGTTGTACTTTGTGTTCAATGACAAAATAAAATCCATCCATCCATTCAGCTAACTGATGCAGGTGCTACAATACTGTACTCATCTTCATTGTCTGTGGAGGTGGAGAGCCTTCGCTTCCATGATAGTGTTGCCAGTGGTAACCCCCTGAATAATGCCATCTGTCAGACATGCACAAATCCAATAGCACACGCCCAGTGGTGGACTGGGCGAAAAAAAAAATCTGCCCGGGCATTTTTAGCGTGGTTTCGCCTAGACCGGCCCACCACAACCAGCGTGTGATGGACCTGTTCTACCTGGTATAGTTGGTTAACCAGATGTAACTCTTTGAGAGCGTAAACATGAAATCAAATCTAAATGCCCAGTCTGCCCCACCAAACACGATGGCATGCAAAACAACCCAAGATATTTCAGTGCTTAAATGATTTTGAAACACTACTACTGCTCTGTCACCACTAAACCAACAGCATTTCATCTTTGAAAACAGAAAACTCTCTGAGTCAGACCTTTAGCTTTATGCATGCTGCGTGTCTGTTGCAACTTCAACAACTGATGTTATTATTGAGGCTTTACTTGACTAATAAAAGTCCTGTAACTGAAAATGGTATGGGTGAAGCCGCACCCATACCATTTTCTGCACCACCATACCATTTTATCTTGCCCCCCCATCGGGAAATTTTACATCCGCCCCTGGTTGCTACATCATATACCGATACAAACTGAGGACAGTTAACAAGGAGCTCTTCATCGACACAAAAAATATAGGTCAGATGGCTTCACAGAGGACCTCTACACACACACACACACACACACACACACACACACACACACACACACACACACACACACACACACACACACACACACACAACACGCAATCACACACGTCACAGACAGCAGCAGTATGACTCAGTGAATACAAGAGAATAGAGAGTCATATGTCCTCAAGAAACAGCAAATATAGAAACACTCTGCTCTAGCTACCCTCCTCAGCACTTGGCAACTTGCAAAAGCAAGGGCAAAAATAACAGCCTTTATTCATATATTTCAGCGTTTTTTTCCCCCCGCGAAATAGCTTCACATGTTCCCGAGCGGGAAAAGTTCCCATAGAGCAGCAGATGGCCACTAATTTGCAGTCTGTCAAGTGTCTAGGGGTCCAATTTGCCGTTGTTCCACTTTACAGCTCTTTCCTGCAGTAATGGCAGTGGAGAGATGCTTGTGTGGAGAGAGAGAGACAGAGAGAGAGAGCGAGAGAGAGAGAGAGAGAGACAGAGAGAGAGAGAGACAGAGAGAGACAGAGAGAGAGAGAGAGAGAGAGAGAGAGAGAGAGAGAGAGAGAGAGAGAGAGAGAGAGAAGGGAAGAAGGGGGAAATAATGTTGACCAGGGTCGGATTGACCATTGGGCGTACAGGGAGGTCTCCCGGTGGGCCACGACCCGTAGGGGGCTGGTGGTATCACGGTATGATTAAAAGCACTGGTTTTCAACCTTTTTGATCCCAGGGCCCACTATTCATTCAGAATTTTGAGCCACAGAGGAGCACTATTTGATGACATTTTAGCCCCAACAGACCCCAAAACTAAAGATTTATTTTGCTTTTTGGTCCACAATTCCAGGATGGATTTGTGAAATTGTTAATTGTTGGTTAACAGTCAAACATACAGATCAAAATGAGCATTAATCTTCTACATTTTCCATCAACCTAACCTCACAGACCGTCAGGTCTGGGGTTTAGGGTTAGGGTTGGAGGGGGCTAAGGTTTTGTTACAAACATTGCTACACCCTTCTCTAAACCTACCCCTAAATAGATTTGACTGTTATCAGTGGATAAGATCGCAGTTGTCATCTTATCAGTGAGTAGGCTCCCAGACAACATGCCTCCTCGATAAGATGGTGCTGATAAGCAGCCTACTGGGAATTATCCCTTGTTAACGGTAGAAGCTGGTGAAAGTGAGGTGAGGGTCATACCTGCTGTCGGGAGAGTGTGAAACACTGGTGAACGTTCCCGAGGCACAGCTTCCCTCCTCCAACCGGTTTATGATGCTCCACTCTGAGGGACAGCCTGCTGAAGATATCTGGGAAGGACACAAAGACACACACACACACACACACACACACACACACACACACACACACACACACACACACACACACACACACACACACACACACACACACACACACACACACACACACACACACACACACACACTATGTAATGTAAATGTATTGATGTAATGCAGTGGTTTTCAACCTTTTTGACTCCAGGAATCACACCAAAGACCTAAAATTAAAGAATTCCTATGGTTTTGTCCACAATTCCAGGCTGTATTTTTTTTTTTTTTTTTTTTTTTGTACCAAATGGACCCTTGCGGGTCCATTTGGTTTACACTCTCAAGAGTTACATCTGGTTAACCAACTTTCCATTATTTAGCCTGGGAACCACCTGGAACCTTCTCAAGCACCACTGGTGGTCCCCGGACCACCTGTTGAAAACCCCTGATGTAATGTATTGTACCTTTTATGATGAATCAAATAAGTTTAGAAACGCATTCTTCTTTGGCAAACAAACCAATTCAAATCAATTAAACAGCAACATGTAATAGCACGCCTCGTGCTTTGTCCTACAAGGGTGTCATGCAAATAACAACCTTTCGTATATATCTACAAGCCAAGTAGGCACTGTAGGTCGTCAATTTCCACAAAATTAAGTTCTTGAAAATTTTCTCCTGTGATGGTGACAATTGGGATTGATTATGAATCAGTTATTTTACGGGCACGACACACACACACACACACACACACACACACACACACACACACACACACACACACACACACACACACACACACACACACACACACACACACACACACACACACACACACACACACACACACACACACACACACACACACACACACACACCTGCCCGTCTTATATAGTAATTTCGCTGAATCAAGTTAGTATTTTAATTGAATTTGTTTGATTGTTGCCCAGGGGCGGATGTAACATTTACCAATTGGGGGGGCAGGAGAAAATGGTATGGGGGCGGCTTCAGCCGCTATACCATTTTCGGTTACAGGACTTTTATTAGTCAAGTAAAAGCATCAATAATAACATCAGTTGTTGTTGAAGTTGCAACAGACACGCAGCATGCATAAAGCTAAAGGTCTGACTCAGAGAGTTTTCTGTTTTCAATGATGAAATGCTGTTGGTTTAGTGGTGACACAGCTGTAGTTAGTTAGTACCAGTAGTAGTGTTTCAAATCATTTTAAATATTGGCACTTTAATTTGAAATATCTTGGGTTGTTTTGCATGCCATCGTGTTTGGTGGGGCAGATCCCCCCCCCATGCCCATGCCTAGATCCGCCCCTGTTGTTGCCTCACCTCAAAGCCAGTGAGCGCAGACAGGACTGGGGGAGGCGGCGATGAGGAGGGGGTCTCCCTGGCTGACGGAGGGGGGAGAAGGGGGCCTGCCGTAGGGGGACTGTCAAACAGGACGGACGCATGTCTGAGGAGGTGGAGCAACAGGCCGTTACACACATTCTGGTCCTCCAGCATCTTGGGTCCGGTTGGAACACTGTAGAGCAGAGAGAGAGACAGAAGACCACAACGTTGTCATTCAGTATTAGTTGTAATATGAATGTAATAGTTCCTTACACCAGATTATAGCTGCAGCAACATTCTAGCTTTTGACGCTAGATTCTACAGTAGTTTCCGACACTAGATCTCTAGAATCTAGTTTCTGACGCTAGAATCGAGTTTTTGACACTATATTCTATAGTTTCTGACACTAGATTCTAGTTTTTTTCTGAAAAATCTGTGTTCCTCTGTCAGTGATGCTAACATATTTCAAGCCAAGGACCACCAGAATGATCCATATTTGGCTGCAGACCCCCATATGAAAACATGGTGTTCTAGGGATCCCCCAGAAGCAAAATTTTGAGTTAAAAATAAAAAAAATAATGAGAGAGATTTGCAGCACATTTTCACAATTTTTCAAAAATAGCAGAACTACAAGCTCATATCGCGCCACTCGGTGGCGCGATATGAGCTTGTCGATCTGCTATTTTTCAACAGATAAAACACCTTCTGCGTTATAATAATGGCTGCAGCGAAATGAATATAAGGAAAAAAACAGGTCCTCTCTGTTCAGAGACAAAGCCTGCTGCTAAAGGGTTCCATCTGGTGGACTTGCACACACATGGCACAGAGCTCTACAAGTGAATGGAAGAACAAGGAGCAAAGAATATAAATACACAAGAAAAAAGCCAGAAAAAGGAGGCGTATTTGCAAGACGGCATAGAATAGAACAGAACAGGGGCAGGCAACCTTAGGCATGGGTGATAACACTTCAAAGGGTAATCACTGGCACCATATATGTAATGTACATTACATATATACGTATAAAAAGGTGTAGAGTTGAATTAATTCCACTCACATCTGTATGTAAATTACATTCTGCACAAAATTCTACATTCAATCACACTCACATTCATGGAACAGTGATTGGGGGAAACAGCCTGCAAATAAAATATTTCTAAAGAAGAGAAAACATGTCTAAGAAAAAAGTAGAACAGGCTAACGTGTCCGTATGGACAATCAAGATAGAATTATATCATTTTGATGTGGTGTCATAATGTCAGTATGTCACGCCAACTACCAAGAGAATAAAGACACAGCACTTCATCTGATTGAGCCCCCCTGGAATAGAACACCATATCAAGCATCACAATCACAGGCCAAGCAAATAATGAAAGATACAAAAGAGAATGACAACCAGGTGCTCGATGGAGATGTGGCTTAAAAAGGTTGGATAAGGTGCTACTAAGATCAACAGGGACTAAAATACAAAAGTAAAAAGGCGATCTGAGCACTCCAAAAAGTTAAAAACTTTAAAAAGGATGAGGAGAGCGATTTTCGACTCAGATGAATCTTCTTCAGGATGAGCCCTAAAGAAGACTCATCTAGGTTGAAACATGTAGTCTGCTACTTTATTCAAAAAATTATGAGACTTCACGCTCTCCTCATCCAAGTTTTTAACTTTTTTGAGTGCTCAGATCGCCTTTTTACTTTTGCAAATAATGAAAGAATTCACCCAACCACCATATTTGACCTCAAGGTGAACCACACTAAAACATGCAAGTTAAAAATTGATGGACGTAAGCAGAAGGGCAAAAATTTGAAAGAGGTCTGCTTTTATCATTGTGCATCTACTACAGCCAATTTGGTTGTTTACTTATGATCTAAGTTTTCTCTTCAATGCCAATGGCTTTTGATGTTTTGATGTTTAATTCATGTCGTATTTAGGGGACATTTTACCAAATCTCTCCATTCATTTCCGTTCATCTCTCTGTTCATTCATTCATTCGTTCAAATTCTCTGTGGCAAACACTGAGGCGCGTGGGGAAAAGGTTAAAGGGGAACTCCACCCATTTTCAACATTTTACTATGTCATTGATCTAGCTTCAAGGTTGGGTGGACATTTTAAAAAAAGTTCCCCCATTCTGTGTTCCCAAGAAATGGAGGTCTGAAGAAAGCCACTAACATGGCGAAACATCTTGATGACATCATCAAGATGTATTTTCACCATGTTAATGGATTTCTTTAGACGCTTCTTTCTTCTGAGAGCAACATAGCGTACAAATCGAACCAAATGAACCCGTTAGGGTTCATTTGGTTGCATTTGTACGCTCTCAGAAAAAAAATTGAAAATGGGTGGAATTCCCCTTTAAGCAGACATTTGACCAGAATTCCCCGTTCATTGTCAAATCTTGAGATGTGTGAGGGACAGAAGTTGTTTATAGAAGGGGCTAGCGCCCCTCAAAAAACAAAACTCCCCAACCCACCCTAGTACTTTCCGGACTCTAGGCTTACAGTACATTCCACAGATTATGATTAACAGCTCTCCGTTCTAGGAAGTGCAACGCGCGGTGGGAACATCTTCATGTGTTTACCTGGAAAGAGGTTGTTTGTATTCAAATAGGCCTCCGCCTCTGCGTTATTTTGCCATCTGTTCCGGGGCTGTTTTTAGGGTCTGATCGGAAGGGTCGGGGACGAGAGGAAAAAAAAAAGTCCAAAAACACCAGGGAAGAGAATGTGAAACATTTGGGTATTAATAGGATTTTGTTTGTGTGTTGCGTGAGAGTTTCGGGCAGGAGGGACAGTATGTAGGGTCGCGCATGGGATTACATAACGGAGACGCATGAATGAGGGGCGTCACAGCAAGGCCTTTTTGGAAGAGTCTCGGGTGACAAACGCATGTGAGAGCGTTGGACCGTTAACGCAGCGGGGACAGCACCCGGGCGCTGTGTGGCACGACTGCTAGGGCGTGCTGACTGAGGTCGCATGACAAAAGGGATGTTTAACCGCAGCTGAATCACGAGTGGGTGTTGGAAGTATATATGATATACTCCATGAGGCTGGGTTATGCCGTCGTGGGGAATCATTGCATGATATTACGTCAATCCGTTCACGGAAGTGCCATGCTTTTTTTTTTTTTTTTTTTTTTTTTTTTAAGAACGCCAACCGCCCTTTTTTTTGTAGTCAGCCACAGGTATAATACCCATGCGGTGTCAGACTACCTGCCTGTGGGATCATTTGAGGGGAAAATGAAAATGTTAACAAAAGAAAAGATATTCACATCGGGTCGATCTCTTTCCCCCTTGCCGCTCCCACACTGGTGAAGCTGCAATTGTGTGAACGAACATCTTACCGGCACACGGTTCGGTTCGCTTCCCGACGCCGTACAGTATAGTATACACTGTGTGACGCACTCACTCTCTCACTTCATTAACCTTATCTTCTCAAATTCGTCATAGGATAATTTCAGCAGAAAGCGGGTTTCTCAATACCACGGTATCATGCCCGCCCTGACTTCAGTAGCCATTTTGCCCTTCGCCCGCCTAGGATTTTTTCCTCTCTCCACATCTGTCCCCTCTGTTTATTGTTCTTTACTCTCTTGCACCAGAAGCAGACAGGATATCCGTCTATCTCCCAGTTAACAAACCCCCGGCACTAGTACACACATGCACTCGCACAAGTGTGCTTGCAAATCACACTTACATACACGTGACATGACGGCACACACTTTTTTTTAACGGCACAAAATGTCACATCACATGAGATAAAAACATCACATGACATTTTGTCCTCGTATGCAGAACTGGAGCATGACCGAACACAAATTCCACTGGGGTGTCATTAACTGTCAGAGAAAACCTGGACGGGGGGGGGTGGGGGCTATAGGGAGACGTTGGGGGGGTGGGGTTGGGGTGAAGCGGAGGTCAGGGAGAGGAAAGGGTGTTGACCGATTCTAAATAATTCTTTCTCAAATGGAGCCCAAATTAGGAGTGAATGTTTGCAGAATGTGTGTCTGCTCTTCAGGGGCGGATGTAACATGGCCCATTTGAGGGGGGGGGGGGGGGGCAAGAGAACATGATGGAGGGGCAAGAGAAAATGGTATGGGGGCGGCTTCGCGCCACGGGCGATGAAGCCGCACCCCTACCATTTTCGGTTACAGGACTTTTATTAGTCAAGTAAAGCATCAATAATAACATCCGTTGTTGTTGAAGTTGCAACAGACACGCAGCATGCATAAAGCTAAAGGTCTGACTCAGAGAGTTTTCTGTTTTCAATGATGAAATGCTGTTGGTTTAGTGGTGCCAAAATTGTAGTTAGTAGCAGTAGTAGTGTTTCAAATCATTTTAAATATAAGCACTTCAATTTGAAATATCTTGGGTTGTTTTGCATGGCATCGTGTTTGGGGGGGCAGACTGGGTATTTAGGGGGGCACTGCCCCCCCATGCCCATGCCTAGATCCGCCCCTGCTGCTCTTCATATGCACTGTACTGCATGTGTCTGACTCCCCGGGGGATGTAATTGTTTACAATGCCGGTTGAGTTGTGTAAACAGGAGAGGGGGGGGGGGCAGTTTGGGCAAAACGTCTGCCCTGTTCCGTCTGTCCGTCTGACTGTCTAAGTTTTTAGTCTGTGTGTCTAGTCGCCATGTCTTGCCTTTATCAACTCACCCACACCCTTTTCCAAAGCAAACCCACAACCACCACAGATGGTTTGTATGTTGTCAAATAGAGGCAGGGAAATGATTTATATTTCTAGAGAATAGAGATTTCGTTCGCATCTGGTTAGAGAACTGTCCCGGCCAAACAGATTTTTTTGTTTAATTAAAAAACACACACATTAACAACTGTCACTCAGATTTTGGGCTTGACCCTCTCTGTCCAGATGTAATCAACTAGTGCTGGATTTTCATGCCAAATCTGATAAATTGTATGGTATATTCTGCCTGTTTGTGGTAACTTGGTAATTGGTCTTCAGCAAGTATTGCTCTCTTAAGATTTCTGATGTGTCATGATTTTAGGTCGCAGAAAGTTATTTTTGGCAAGCAACATGGTCGTATGAAAAATTACCATTCCAAATTACCGTTTGGAATGGTGTGAACAAGCAATCAATCACTCGTGCACGCCCCCCACATCATGTCTTCTTAAATGTTTCACATTTCCTCAAGAAGGGCATCAAAAGATGCCCGACAGTACCCGACAGAATGATCGCTATTACAATAATTGATTAATAATATAATAATTTCCCAAGATATGCCCTTGAGAAGCTACTGTAATGCTCTGAGACAGGGGTTTTCAACAGGTGGTCCCCAGGCTAAATGAACGAAAGTTGTTTAACCAGATGTAACTCTTTCGGAGCGTGAACATGAAACCAAATGGACCCTTGTGGGTCCATTTGGTTCCATGTTTACACTCTCAAGAGTTAAAATATTCACCATGTGAATTAGCACAAGTCTACACAACTAGAGAATGTAGAAGATTAATGGTCATTTTGATCCATTTGTTTGCCTGTTTTGTTTGAGAAAATCCAGCCTGGAATTGCGGACAAAACAAAAAGAAATCATTAGTTTTGGGGTCTGTGGGGCCAAAATGTCCTCAAATGGTAGTCCGTGGCTCAAATTCTGAATAAATAGTGGGCCCTGGTATGAAAAAGTTTGAAAACCCCTGCTCTGAGAGATGACTTGGTGGTCACGTCAATGGAAACAGCAAACTCACTGGAATATGCAGGGTCCAAAGATGGTTGCCAGGTTCTCCATGGGCATGTGATTGGACTGGCTGTGTGCGGCCACTCTGGCCAGGAAGTGGACCAGGTAGGACAAGACGCCCAGGTTGTCGTCAGGGAGGTGCTGAAGGTTTTCTCTCAGAGACTGGTTCAGTTCTCCCTCGCTGGCACATCCTACAATGCAACAAGTTGGATTTTATAATCAAGCAATAACTCCCTTCCCACTGGCAGGTGACTCAGTAGGGCACGATAGCAGTTGACACAGAAATGTGTGGCAAGGGTTAATTTACACAGCGACTTATTGGGAGGGGAAAAAATAGGCAAACTAAATAATTGGCTACTCTAAATCTAGTAAAACGTAATACAACAGAATTTGTGGTTATTATACCACGATCAGTATTATACCATGGTCAGTATCTCTGATCTCCTGTCACCCTACTACCCGCAACCTTAAGAAACTTTATAAATAAAGTTTCTTCTTTATCTTATTTTTCTATAATTAAGTATGCATCTTATGTAAGAAGTCAAGAGAACGTTGTCAATAGTAGATGAGAGGTTAAACCACGCAACCTCTCATCGCCATCGAATCATTTCCACTGGTCCTGCCAAGAACTTCCACTGCACTCATTGGGAGCATTTTGTCCTCAACTTCCTTGTCTAGATTTTTTTTTTCGCATGAGAATTTAACTAGTGGAAGAAAAGGCTGATATAGTAGGGCTGCAGTGCTGCATGACTTGGGGCAGGGGCGTCATCTCTGTGCGGGCCATGAGGCCAGAGCCCCCATGAGAATTCAGGAATGTAGCACCTCTTTTACTGTCAGAAATACTTTTGTGCATTGTAACTAGGAATATGTGTGTGTTTCGGAGAAAAGAGGCAGATCGACTAACCACTGCAGCATTCAGGGCTAATTCACCCCAGAACTGGCCGACTGTTGCATATTTGCATCTCAACACTATGATGCCTGAGAGGTCATTTTGAAAGTTTTCTGGATGTTTTAAAGTTGTTTATCTTTGCCCATGAAGCTTTCAGGAAGGTTTTCCTTCCGTGAACATCATCATCCATTATCATTATATCACCTCTGAAATTTTGGTCACCTGAAAAAAAAATGTAAATATGAATTTAAGCAAATGCTAATTCTGGCCCCTTTTTCGGGCATGCTAGTGTTAGGCTATTCATTCAGAGATTTCCAGAACAACATTCTCAGCTCCATAGCCCATCACAAGAACGATACACAGGGCTTAATTTGTGCCGGAACAAGCCGGAACGCCGTTCCGGCATGGGCCAAATGCGTTCCCCCATGGGCCACGTGCGTTCCGGCTGCGTCCGTGAGCTGTCACTGCGCTCCCCCACCTGCAGAGACCGATCCAGCCTCGTTCATTACTGTCGTTGCTAGGATACCCGTACAGACACAGTACTAGGCATAGATCTGGTACAAGTCCTTCCCAGCTATGGGGCTGAGCCTTCCCAGCTATGAGATTTATATCGAGAGTCGGGGGGGATTTGCTACGGCTCACACAGTTCACACTTCACAGTTCTCCCACGTTGTTAGCTGGGCTGCTGCTGGCTAGTCTCCCCCTCGCTACGGATTATGATCGCTATAATAAAAGGTACCTAGGAAGTAGGGCATTAACGACTTGAGATTTTTTCAAGTCGACTTGTCAGACAGTCAAGTCGATAAATTATCGATTTATCGTTTTATGGCGCGGGGGGGGGGGGGGGGGGGGGGGGGGGTCGTCGTGATGGTTCTCCGAGGGGGGTCGGGGATCAAATGGTGCCGCTATATGCCGGCGCAGTGCTTATAGAAAACACATCGCGAGCCTACGCATGACGCATGTGGCAAGGTTAATATGAAAACAGTATTGGCACACAGCGCAGCACAACGTCCACTATGGCCAGCCATAAAACACACAACGTTCTAACCACATGTTAGAACGCAACAGAAGACATACACACACACGCTGGTTCTAACATAGCGGCCACATTTTCAGAATACTATCCATGTATACATGTAGCCGCCGCCTCCTCCTCCACCACCACCACCACCACCACCATACCGCGCCGCTTTCTTTTCTGATCCATTCAGTAAATTAATGAGAACGACGCGGACAGAAGCATGCGTCCCGTGCGTACTGCGTAGCCTAATGCGAAACGAGGAACAAGACGGTCACTGTAGCAGGAGGACGAGTTGATTGATGAAGTTCTGTATTTCGTTGACACTGTTTGCTGTTCGATCTGATCCGTGTACGTAATGATCAGTGGAACGCCGCGCGCCGAGAGCGCAAGGCGCACGCAGCTGCTTAAGATTGGTAAGCCTAAATTAAGGCTTTACTCCGATAGAGTTGCAAAGGAAACTTCAAAGGAGTCTTCTGTCCGTGAGTGACAGTAACCAATGTTACAGTTGAATTATATACACACGCGTCGCACACATAGAGAAAGAAAAAAGGGGAAAACAAAGGTAAATGTTTAATTCCTCCTCCTTACTCCTTCGCTCGGAGGAAGGGGAAAAAACAACTTATCGACTCGTGCTTTTTAGAGTCGACACGTGTTATGCAAATCGATGCATCGATGTATCGATTTTTTGGTTAAAGCCCTACTAGGAAGTGGCCAGACCCCTTATGGGTCCTTACATTTTGTGGTCCCGATTCTCTGAAAACACAAGCACATTGCGCAACGGATTGAGCTCGTGGATTGGCTGTGTGTGCCATAGTAGTGCAACACACACACACACACACGCATGCACGCACGCACGCACACACACACACACACACACACACACACACACACACGCACGCACGCGCGCGCGCGACACGCCACACAATATTCTGCCCAAAAAACGACTTTTCGGCGGGCGGGCGCATGTGCGTGAGGTGCGCTCCGGCACCTCCCGAGTTACAAATTAAGCACTGACGATACGTATCCAAATGATCCATTTTGTGTGTGAGCCGTTCTGCCACAGACGTACAACCCTTTATCAGAACGGTGTGCACCACTCAAAAACAGGGCATATTTCAACACTGCTGAGTCACACATGAAGGGGTGTAAGTGTCATGCTCTTGCAAACCATATTCAATTCAATCCAATTCAATTCATTATCATATACCTTAGTTTGTCCAACCAATATTGCAGAGTAAGCTCTGCTGTGCCTTAAAAATCCTCAATTGTACCAAAGATAAATTATATTTTAGTCAAACAAAGATATTCTTACAGACTTCAATTTGTGTGCATGCAAAGACTTTTGACCCTATAAATCATGGGTTTTCAACAGGTGGTCCGTGGACCACCAGTGGTCCTTGAGAGGGTTCCAGGTGGTCCCCAGCAAAGTTGGTCAACCAGATGTAACAGATGTAAACAGATGTATTTTAACTCTCAAGAGTTAAAATATTCATCATCTGAATTAGTCCAAGTCTACAAACTAGAAGATTAATGGTCACTTTGATCTGTATGTTTGCCTGTTTTGTTTCCCAAATCCAGCCTGGTATTGTGGACAAAAGCAAAAAAAAATCTTTAGTTTTTGGGTCTGTGGTGCTAAAACGTCACCAAATGGTTTTCCGTGGCTCAAATGCTGAATAAATGGTGGGCCCTGGGATCAAAAAGGTTGAAAACCCCAGCTATAAATCGATGCAATTTGCTCATTACTCAAATATTTTTATATATACATTTTGCTCTTGGATGATCATAACTGTTTTGTGAAATTTGCCAAATGACCTACACAGTATATTACGTTTCCTATGGATTGTGGTGGTTGTTTGTACCTGTGAAGCTGAGGACCAGAGCTTTGCGTTGAGGCTCTGGAACCAGGGGACTTGGCAGCTCTCGTAGGAACAGCTTGAGGAGGGAGGCCACTGTTGGAACGTCGCCCTCCTGCTGGAAGTCCACCCTCTCCCCCTGATCCCAGCGCAGCCTCAGCTGCCTGGTACGGACCACCGAGCCACACAGGCGGAACAGACCCCTCTGGTGCACTCCTGAAAAGTGAATTGTGGGTTAGAATGTTTTGCATACATGGAACAATGGCCTAGATTTTTGTCACCGCTAAACCCCTTATCCCTTAACTTATTTGCCTTTTTAAACTATGAAAAACATTTTTCGATAGTTCAAATGTCCAGTCTACGTGCTCACAACCTGATAATAGATTGGCACATTGAACTATTCCCAAAAGTTTTTAAAAATAGTAAAAAGGGGATAAGGGCTTTGGGATAAGGGGTTTAGCATGTAACGAAAATGGAGCCCATAGGGTCAAATTGGCCTCGAATTGCATCTTGAAATACACTGTTTGCTTTAAGTAACTTTGCTACTACAGAGAAAACATGTACCGGTACCGGTACTTGTGTATGTTACACTCTTTTCTACTCATTGTTTGCCCTTTCTTGTTTGTGCTTGCTGTGATAGGTGTTTGAGGAAGGAGGAGAATTCAGTGGCAGTACAACCTTGAATTAACCTAGCTGTAAGCACCGAATATTATAAGAAAATCTGTAAAATCATTTCTCATAAAAAAGTATATTCAAGATGATTAGCCTTGTGCATCGAGAGACACCGAGTCAGTCGGCATCTCAATTACCATTCCTGTCGAGAAACTCCACCATCTGTCTGAGTACGAAGGGGACTCCGCTGGCCAGCTGCCCGTCCTCTCTCAGCCTGTCCAGAGCCACACCAAACACACAGCTGGACCCCAGGCCAAGCTTTGGAACCAGGGCTGGGGTAGTGGGCTCTGGGCTGACTTTGATGTTAGACCTCCTGATCCTCACAGAGGACGGGTCATTCTGTAGGGGTGGGAAAAATAATCGATATTCCAATATATCACAATTCTTAATGCCATGACATCAATATCAAATCGCAAGGTTCAAAATCGTTCTTTTTTTTAAATATATTTATGTAGGGCCTATTGATTAATGTGTTCATGTTGATGTGTATGATTGAACTTTTTGTTATTTATATTGACATCATCAAGTTGTGTTTGTTAATGATTTTTCTTTTATGACCTATTTTCTGAGAGTGTACAAATGGAACCGAATGGACCCTGACGGGTCCATTCTGTTCCAAATCTTGAAAATGGGTGGAATTGCTCTTTAAAATGTTCTAGTATAATAAAAGCACAGTCGTTTGTTGGGGAAAAAATGCGATGTATCGGATCGAATCGTAGCATAATTAAGAATCGCAATATAAATCCATTCAGAACCTTACATATCAATATTGTATCATATTGTGAGGTAAGTGAATCGTCCCACCCATATCATTCTGCACAGAGAGAATAAGAACATACTGTTAGTATCATTAGTTTTGTTCCCATTATGACTTCAAAGTATGAGATAAAAGAAGATGTTTTTTGTGGAATGTGACTGACCATCCTCCACATAGCTGAGAGACGCCCTGTGGGCTGTGGTAATACTTAGAAGATGACCGAGCTGCTTATCTTAGCTATTCATTAATGACCCTGGCCAGCCAGCCAGGTACTGTTGAAGAGGTCACAGACAGACAGAAATGTACTAGTTACATAATCCAGATGTTATGACGTTTACAACATTGTAAACCACCCAGTGAACTGGACAAAGTTTCATTGACCCATTAGCTCAATTATTTGTAGCGGCCTGCATTAATGATTCAAAACTAATCCTTGCATAAAACCCTGCAGCTTTCTTTTTTTTTGCTTATTTGACACATTTCCCAAAAAAACACTAGACCATTAAAGGGGATTTTCACACATTTTCTAAATTTCCCTGAGTGTACAAATGCGAACCATTCCATTTGTACCCTCTCAGAATAATAGGTCCTAAAAACATGTGTTTCACCATGTTAATGTTTTTTTTTCTTCAGACCTCAAGGAAACACAGAAGGGGGGGCTTTTTTTTATCATGTCCACACAACATCTCAAAGGTATATCGACATAGTAAAATGTTGAAAATGGGTGGAATCACCCTTTAAAGGGGAATTCCACCCATTTTCATTTTTTTCCTGAGAGGATATAAATGTGAACCATTTGGTTCCATTTGTACCCTCTCAGGAAAAAGGGGCCTGAAAGAAAAATCATTAACATGGTGAAATACATCTTGATGATGTCATCAGATGTATTTCACTATGTTAATGTTTTTTTCAGACCTCCATTTTTAGGAAATACAGAAATGGGGGGAACTTTTTTTTTTATCATGTCCACACAACATCTCTAAGGTATATTAATGACATATTAAAATGTTGAAAATGGGTGGAGTTCCCCTTTAACGATTCCAAACACAAAACCCTGTAGCTTTCTTTTTTTTTGCTTCCTTTTTTTTTTTTTTTTTTGCTTACTTAACACATTTCCTAAAAACACTGAACCGTTCACTGGCACAACAAGTTAAACTTACACAGAGGGACATTGAAGCGCCTGCTCCCATCTTTTTTCCTCTTTTTTAGCTTAGTGGACAGGACAGCTCTTCATTTTCCAAGTCCTCTTCCTTCTCCTCGACATCATGATGCTGCAACGAACAAACAACCTATTGGAAAGTTGAAATACAACACGTGAAATACAATTGTAGCCATGATCCTTTCCTACGTAATGTGCTATTTCTGCCGGACCCGAAGTGCCCCAAAAAAAGGGGTTTATATATAGATAAATATAAATATTGTAACGCGTCGTCGCCGTTAGCCACCAAGGCTCTCAGTGAAGTTGTTTAGGTTGCTAGTCATGTGACATAACAGTGTCGCCATGGTGATTTCAGCCGGTTGCCAAGTAAGACTTGGCTGGGAAGGTATTTAACAATACGAGTGTCGAGCCAGTGTAATGCGAAAAAGGCGTCCTTCTTTAACCTTTCATTGATCATTTTTATTTATTTGTTTTAAAAAACAGTAAAAAACAGTTTAAAAAACATTTGAGGACTTTAGCCCTACAGTCCCCAAAACTAAAGATTTATTTTGCTTTTGTCCACAATGCCAGGCTGGATTTGGGGGTGGGGGGTGGGGGGGCAGTCAAATATCAAAATGACCATTTAATCTTCTACATTCTCTAGTTGTGTAGGCTGATGATGAATATTTTAACTCTTGAGAGCTTAAAAATGAAACCAAATGGACCCGCAAGGGTCCATTTGCCAGTCCTGGGCTGGAACATCATGGAGGAAAGAGGGTGGCTGATCCTGCGGAGAGATCCAAACATGGCAACCATGCCAATGTAAAGCTGGGACAAATAACATGCATCACTGCATTGGAATCAGGATGAGACACTGACTGAAGTACACTGACATTATTGTTGACCCTTTTTCCAAACAGGTCACATCTGAATGGGTGAATGGAACATAAACAGTCTAAAGTCCACACTAATTATGCAATATCCATAATGTGTAAATTATGGAGGAGACAGCCCTTAGCAAAAAGCAGTATATAAAAATATACTAGGAGTATACTTGTTTTATACTTAAAATACAAAAGTAAACTTCAAGTTTACTTCTATGTACTCAACAGGTATATACTTTAGACCAGTATACTTACAAGTGTACTCATTTCTATACTTAAGATATATACTTAAAGACTAGTATAGTTTTAAGTCCACTTTTTATTTACTCAACAGATATCTACTTCAGTGTAACTGGCTCATATAGCATGAGTATAATATTAATTGGACAGCTAAGCTTTTTCGGGGAGGCGGGCAGAAGCTGCTGTTTTTTATAGTTGCTGCTGTGCAAACGTGATGAAGCTGTCCAAGCTGGCACACAGAAACACTTAAACACCAACAATTAATCTTATTAAGCTTGGTCACTCTGACACTGACAAGTACACTGCATTTCTGTGTACACCCAGTCTGGGTGTTCTTAATTATTGAAGATGGATATTATTGCCCTGGAGAAACACTGACACTCGACTTAAGAATTTCAAATGTATTTTTATTGGCATTTTTTTAAATAACAAAATAAAATAACAGACCAACAGGCATAAATATACTGTAATACTGACATATAAAATAAGTAGTTACAAAATTAAGCGACAGCCAAATAACTGCCTCTTGTCTTTCTGTGTTTCTTGTACTTCATTTGCACCCTGTATATACCTTCTACAAGTATGAAAATAAGTCAAATAACTTCTACAGAAAGTCAAACACCAATGTCCCAGACAGTTGTAGTTTTACACATTCAATTGTAAATATCTCATCTATAAAGCAGTTGTGTGTAGCAGACTAACAGTTGTATATACACCATTCAAGTGAACATAATACCCTACTACAAAGTATTCATTATAATCATAACAATACAGTATCTATCTTTTAAAAACAAATCATCAAATAACATACTTTTCTTTACAGAAGGCCTACATACATGGTGAATCTATGACTGGCTCAGTGCATATAAAATTTGACATTATAACAGAGGACTTTACAAAATTAGCTCTGCTATTTTCAAAAAGCATTTATGCATATGTATTCCAGATTGCAGACTCTCTCTCTCTCTCTCTCTCTCTCTCTCTCTCGCACACACACACGCACACGCACACGCACACGCACACGCACACGCACACACACACACACACACACACACACACACACACACACACACACACACACACACACACACACACACACACACAGGCACGTGCAGATATACGTATATATTTAGATTCAGATGAACAATTCGAAAAAATTGGCAAGGTCCAGCCTAGTGAAAGTAGATGCAGTGAATGGGGTCATTATCCTGTTCATCATGCGACAGAGAGAGATTATCAGCATGCTACAATGGAAATGATTATTCTCTCTGCTATGCGCATGTGATTAAACTGACTCAGGAAGGTCTTGGACGTGACTAAGAGAACAGGAGCAGGAGGTATATGTCTCAAATTCAAACTATTTCAGTCAGTTCAAATATGGTAAGAAGGTCAATGCAGCTGAGAACAAAAGTTACGTCTGATTCAGGGCAAGGCATATAGATAGTTCAACAGGCATATTGTGCTGACAGGCATTCACCGTCATCGATGCTTTGGTACGATACACAGGGATTCATTAATTATGGATACACTCCACAAAAGACCACAGAAGTTAACAAAACAAAACAAAACAGGAAAAGGAAAAACAAACTAACTTACTATTAAAAAAGTAAGAATCATAATTATGATATTAAAGTGCATTCCCTCATTTCCAATTCTGGTGATCTACAGTACTGTTTTCCAGGTGAAATTCCCAGGAAAAGTCTGGAAATTTGGCATCACAGGCAGCTCAGCAACGCAGACTGATGATCATTAACGATCATTAGTGTGCACTAATGAAATTACGAACATTATCCAGCAGGACACTGACCTACTGCATAATGCTGTTCTCCCCAAAAGGCTCCAGCTGCAGACCTAGCCCAGGAGTGGACGTGCCTCACAGTTGATGTGATGACGTCACTCACTGTTGGCTGTTGCCATGTCCCACCTGCTTCTACCGTTATCAAGCGATAATTCCCAGTAGGCTGCTTATCAGCACCATCTTAGCTTGCGGTTAGGTTTAGGGGTAGGTTTAGAGAAGGGTGTAGCAATGTTTGTAGCAAAACCCTAGCCCCTAAGCCTAAGCCTAAATCACCGACACTCAAGCACCTCACAGGCCGTCTGTGAGGTTAGGTTGAGGGTCGGGCTGGGTTACGGTTACGGTTGGAGGGGGTTAGGGTTTTTCGTCTCGGACTGCAGAGCATGGCCTTAGGCCTACAACAACAGGGGCCTGTGGGTTGATGTGACGTCATCACATCAACTGTGAGGCTCGTCCACTCCTAGGCTAGGCCTGCAGCTGGACGTATCTCGTTCTCCCAGGCATCACAGACATCACGGAATGTAATGCTTCTTTATGAGAGTGAAAATAATCATCTACTACAAGTAAACAGGATTGTGTATCTGTGAGACTAACAATAGTGGATTGGCCTCGTAAAATGAGGCAATAGTAAAAATAAAAACAGGCTTCTGATTCTCAAGTACATTACAGTGTAAGAATTCTCAGAAACTCATGCAGGCTCCAGAGAAATATGCCTGGTATAGTATTGTACTGTATGTGCTTCAAGGTGTTTGTAATTGTACATTTGTATTACTGTTATAGGGAAATCTGGCACCTGAAACCAAACAAAGGGAAAACACTTCCCTGTGTCGAAGAAAAGAGACATTTAGCACATGGACCACAGCATCCCTTTTCTGGGTGGCGAACGATCAGCAAGAAAATAGTAGATCTACAGTCTCACAATGTGTTGTAACGGGTAATGTATTGTGCTCTTACAGATCGCTAATACCGGCAAAGTGATTTTGTGTAGAGCCCTGGAGTACTGGTCATATAGTGGGTAAACTCCTCATGGGCTTAACTGTATTAACAGTAAATTAGCAGAAGATTGTTAGGCAGCCTTAGGTTGAGTTGTTCAAGCTACAGAGGCCACTTTGTCACAGCTGCTGGTATACTGGATGTCTGGCCTGCAGCTTTCAGACTTCCTTCTGTCCCAGCAGGGTAGAGCGAGCAGCAAGAGAGTGAATCCTCCGAGCAGCACACAGGTCCCGCTGAAGTAGAACGCCAGGTCGTACGACTGTGTCCAGTCGAAGAAACACCCTGGAAGTGACAAGCAGAAGAGACAAGGATGAATTGTGGCTGTTAGCACGGTCAGCAAAGTTTCCTTAAAGATGCTGGAGTCAGCTAAAGAGTCACAGGCCAAGTCTTTTTCGAGGTTCGCCCACTCCCACTGACCGACTCGACTGCCAAGCCAAACAGGCGTTCCAACGCTTGAGATATCAAAACACTTGACCTCATAAGAGTTCATGTCTTGCACAAAGAATTCTAAACTAAGTACGGTATGTGTTCCCCATTTTAATGTTGATTGCATGCATACAATCGCTCCAGCAACCACACCACTAATTTACACAGTAATTGCTAACGGCGTGTACTTGTTGGGGATGTAGGTGAAGGCAGTGGTGTAGTGGTACTTTTAGAAATGGGGGGACGCCTCTTAAAGGGGAATTCCACCCATTTTCATTTTTTTTCTGAGAGCGTACAAATGTGAACCAAATGGACCCTAGCGGGTTCCATTTGTACGCTCTCAGAAAAAGGAAACTCATTGACATGGTGAAATACATCTTGATAACATCATCAAGATGTATTTCACCATGCTAAGGATTTTTTTTTTTTTTTTTCAGATTTCTAGGAAACACAGAATGGGGGAAACTTTTTTAATCATGTCCACACAATATCTCTAAGGTTTATTAATGACATCGTAAAATGAGCGAAATTCCCGTTTAAGACACGTGCATGCACACTTGCATTTGCATGGGCATTTGCGTGCACCTGCGCAACACACACAGACACGCTATTAAAACAAGTATAGCATATTGAGAAAGATTGTTTACAATGCCTAATTGTATCCATAAAAGTAAATGACAAGACAAAAAACATGGGACTACTTTTGCCTCAAAAATATTTTAGATGTGAGAAGTGGGGGGACGCCGTCCGTCCCTCCGCGTCCCCCCTACACTACACCCCTGGATGTAGGTAAAGGTCACTTACCCACAACAGGGGGTCCGATCACGATCCCAAAGCCTCCGAAGCACATGATGATGCCGTGGGCCTGGGTCAGTTTCTCCAGACCCACTATCTGGGTGGTGATGTAGGAGGTGAGGGACCAGTTCCCAGAGAAGAAGCCCAGCAGGGCAGAGAGGATCTGCAGTCCCACGTAACTCTTGGTGACGGGGATGAGCAGCAGCGCGACGCCCGATCCGAGCAGGGTGAAGGTGTACAGGTAGATGCTGTTGATCCACCGGACGTCGGCCAGCGCGCCCAGCACCAGCTTGCCCACTCCGCCGCCAATAGCCACGATGGAAACCAGGGGAATGATGCTGACCTCCTCGATCAAGCCTTCGCTCTGCGCCACGTCCTCTACGAAGAGCACGGGAGGGAACGCCCCCAGGCTGAACAGGAAGACCGCCACGCAGAAAGCCACCAGGACGCGGTCGTGCATGATGTCCGCCATGGCCTGCATGTACTTGGAGTACGCCTGCCACTTCTTCTTGATGACCTTGACGATGGCCGAGGTGGCCAGGAAGCCGCCTTGCTTCTTCTCCGTCTGGATGACGAGGTCCTTGCCGTCGATGGTGATGAGCAGCTCCTTGGCCATCATAAGAGCCTCTTCGGCGTCGACGGCGGCGGTGGTGCTGGAGCCCGGCGCGATCTTCAACTCGTCCTGTAGCGGGGGAGGCTTCTCGAAGAGCTGCTCGTCGTTGTTGTCGCGCTCCAGGGCAGCCTTCTGCTTGAGGTAGTACCCTGGCATCTCCAGGGGTCTCATGAAGCCCGCGCAGGCCATCAGGTTCAGTGCCAGGGCTCCGACGATGAGTAGGCAGCCGTCTAAGCCAAATAGCACAATCAGCTCATTTTGAGCCGTGGCGTAGATGAAAGCGCCGAGGCTGGTGCCTGGGTGGGCAGAGGAAGGACATCAATTTAGTTATACAGGGGTGCCCACACTTTTTTGACTTGAGAGCTACTTTCAAAATGACCAGCTCAACAAGATCTACACAAAAAAAATCCATTTCAAAGCCCCCCCAAGAAAGTTTGAGCGAATAATGCACTAATGAAAAATAGAGGGGGAGAATTGGAAGGTTTGCTTGTATATGCTACTATACTGACGTTTGAAAACAGTATTTGGGGTATGAGTTGACAGTTTGTGATGTTGAATTCAGTCGTTGGTCAAAACAACAATTATTCTCAATTTTCTAATTGTGTGGACTCTTGAAAATTATGTAATTCAGATGTTTAAATATAATTTAACTCTTGGGAGTGTAAAATGAAACCAAATGGAACCGTAAGGGTCCATTTGGTTTCATCTTAACGCTCTCAAGAGTTACAGATCCCTAAGAGAGAGCCTAAAATTGCCTATGTTCTATATTTTAGGCGACTGTCATGTGATCTACCTGCATGGCCTGTGTGATCTACTGGTAGATCACCATCTACCTTTTGGACACCGCTGGTTTAGTACAAACCTGTTCATACATTGAAAGAAGTGATACTGGAGAACTAGTGTGCACCCAGAGAGCACATAGAGGGGTGGCAGCAGTACCTGTGGTGACAATGCCGAGGGCAAGGCCGCGTTTCTTGTCAAAGTACTGACAGGTGATGGTCAACGTGGCAGCATAGACGAGGCCACAGCCCAAGCCTGGAGGGGGAAAAAAACAAAACAAAGAGGGACATCAGTAAAGGTAACAGAGGCAACTTTAGAGTATACAGATTTGTTTAAAAAACAGAATCTAACTCCACTGCAGCTCCACACTATTGGCTCATTAATATGAATCTGCTGGAGACTGCTGTGCTGTGATTGGCTAAAACGCTGCCTCACCCCACACATCCCCCCTAACCCCTCACAAATTAGCACCGCCTTTCCTGAGCCGGACGAATGCTTTGTTTTCATGCATTGATGACAACAAGAAAGTTCTGGACTGTCTGTAGGACGAAGTGTCTGTCTGCAGTGAAAAAGCTGCAGCATCAAAGTAGAAGAAACATAGAGGGGAAAAGGCAAAAAATGTAGCTATATACTGTATCTATTTTGATTTTGGGCTAAAAAAAAAGTTCCCTCTATGATCTTTAAAAACATATATTCTGCAATTGAAATTGTAATCAGATGTGTGCTACATGTGTCAGGAAGGAGTTTTTAAAATATGGATATACAATGATACAATATACAGTAATTGCTGTTTGTGTGCAGAAAGTTTTCTATATTTGTGATTAGTTTACAATTCAAACACACTTAAAGTTTTCCTGAGAGGATACAAATGTGAACCAAATGGACCCTAGCGGGTCCATTTGGTTCCATTTGTACCCTTTCAGGAAAAAGGGGTCTGAAAGAAAAATCATTAACATGGCGAAATACACCTTGATGATTTGATTTTATCATGTCCACACAACATCTCTAAGGTAAATTAATGACATATTGAAATGTTGAAAATGGGTGGAGTTCCCCTTTAAGCAAGATCTGTTCCTGTACTGTACAGCACAGTGCTGAGTTAGAAACTAAAATGCAGAGCAGAGATGAACTACACATCCATCCCTTCCATATAACGTTGACCCTCAGTGATTCTGGATCATCACTCGATGAGCATTAACACTACAGAGACGCACGTGTGAGCAAAGTCAAAGCCGTGGTCTGAGGCTGCTCTCCAGAAATAGACGGCTGTCTTTCAAATATGCATGGCCTCCACTCTCAGGGCAGCACACGAGACGCAGCCTGCCCTGTCACTAAGCATTAGATAACGACGGGTGAGGATGTGGCCTGAGTGGGCAGCCTGTGGGAGTGGGGGGGGGGGGTGCCACTAGAGGCATCATCAACAGTCACGTGCGAGTGGAGCAGCACAGGCCATAATTTATCAGCCTTGTCAACAGCACACATAAAAACAAATACGCCTCAAAACCAGGGGCGGATCCAGGCATGGGCATGGGGGGGGCAATGCCCCCCTAAATGTCCTGACTGCCCCACCAAACATGATGGCATGCAAACAACCCAAATTTCAAATGCATTTCAAATTAACGTGCTTATAATTAAAATGAAGTGAAACACTACTACTGCTAGTAGGTAACTACAGTTGTCACACCACTAAACCAACAGCATTTCATCATTGAAAACAGAAAACTCTCTGAGTCAGACCTTTAGCTTTATGCATGCTGCGTGTCTGTTGCAACTTCAACAACAACTGATGTTATTATTGATGCTTCACTTGCCTAATGAAAGTCCTGTAACTGAAAATGGTATGGGTCGACTTCATGAAGTCGCGATGAAGCTGCACCCATACCATTTTCTCTTGCCCCTCCAACATGTTCTCTGCCCCCCCCCCCAAATAGGACATGTTACATCCGCCCCTGCTCATAACAGGCAGGCTGTTAAAAGAGACCAAGCATGCTCTGCGTGAATGAAAATGGCATTGACTAAATGGAAGAAGAGGATGGTTAGCCTGTCTTACATTGTGGTTAGATCTAAAACCGACCCTTCGTTCATGATGCACAATCATAAAATGTCGAATGTGCTTCGGAAGGGGTGAGAAACGTGGCTGCATCCCACCCACACCGTGAAATCCATAGCGTTATGGTTCATATGGCTTTACACTGTCAGTGTAAATTAGTTGTTACACTGGAGTTTACTGTGAAGGGCAGGAGTCATGACCACTGCTGCGTGAACATGGACATTCCGCACATTTTCTTTTTTTTTCCCAAACGCATAAACCAAACACCAGAGCGCCTACTGTAAGGTTGTCAATTTGAGGCAATGGGGGACATATCTTTGGTTCCCCCGGACTCATTTCAGGTTTTGATTTTGACGTCAGCAGTCAGCATTATAAAATAAAATGACAAGGAGTGTCCGGGTATCTCCTCAATAAAGCTATAGTCCAGGGGTGTAAAACTCAAATACAGAGTGTGCCAAAATTTAAAACTGAACAAAGCTGCGGGGCTAGGTTCCAGGTGGTCCCCAGCTAAGTTGTTTAACCGGATGTAACTCTTGAGAACGTAAAAATGAAACCAAATGGACCCTTGCGGGTCCATTTGGTTTCATTTTTACACTCTCAAGAGTTAAAATTCATCATCTTAATTAGCCCATAGTGGTCACAGACCCAGTGGTCCCTGACCCCAGCAAAATGATAGTTTGGAACCAAATGAACCTGGGAGAGAGATAGGTAGAGATAGCTAGAAAGCAGGCAGAGTGCAATGACTGCCTTCAAGACAAATTTATCTTGTGTTGTGTTATAGTGGACTAAGTTGCAGACTGCTACCTGGGCAACCAGGTAGCAGTCTTCACTTGCCCTACCATTTTTTTTTACTTGCCCCGGGCAAGCGGGCAAGTGTTAGTGTCAAGCCCTGCCTATGCTATAGTCCTTGCTGCAGCTGGTCCTGGATGGAATCTGAACCAAAGCACTGCAAGTTCCCTCCTCCCCTCTCCATCCTGCCATTTCTGACTCTCAATGTCAACATCAGACCCTTACCGACAACAATCCCGTAGGAGAACATGAGAAACTGGACGTTGGGAGCGAAGGCACTGAGCATCAGCCCCCCCGCCACCATCACACCGCTGAAAATGGTCACAGGACGTGCCCCAAAGTTGTCCACACAAGCACTGCAGACGGGACCTGAGGGAGAGAGGAGGGAGAGACAGAAGGCAGAGCGATACAAAGAGAGATACAGAGAAAGAGCGAGTCAAAGAGACACAAAGGGAGAAGACAGACACAGATGGACAGTGAGTTAAGGAGGAGGGGAACAAAATTGGGGGAACAAAGGCAACAAAAATACGATACCAATTTGTGTGTTATTTTTCCGGATCCTCGGGTTGAGAGAGGCAGATCGGTTTCCCCCACAAACAAAAGACCAAAACAAAGAGGGAAAACAATACCCAAGACATGGGATGCTATTTTTATGACAGGGAAACACAATGCTCAATTTTGTGACACACGGCAGGGTTTTCCTGGATATCCATTTATCGTTTTGTCATCACTGTCTTATGTAAGAAAAACATCTTGGACTGGAGGCTCAGTCAGACACAGTGTACAGTGTCTTGCTTCTTTGATCCCTTCCACATGCATGTGTTCACTAAACTTGTGACTCCATATCCTCACATGTTCCCACCATGGCACAGAGGACCTAAATCGAGCAACAGTTATTTGACACTTGCTACTAGAGGGTGCATAATTGTGTAGGGTTTCCCTGCTTTCCTTTCTAGCATCAGCTAAAACAAAAATGGTGTTAATGTGTCGAGTGTTAGATTGACTGTATGTAAAATGATCAATGGGTCAATTTGTACACTGTTATGATTAACATTTGCAGTTTTGCAGGGCAGGTAGAATCAACATTCTGCCAGGTCATGTTGTTGAATAGAATCTGATCTGACAATCCCAGAGCTGCTCTCCAATCCATCACTCAACAAAAACTGCATTTGTTGTGTGTGTGTGTGTGTGTGTGTGTGTGTGTGTGTGTGTGTGTGTGTGTGTGTGTGTGTGTGTGTGTGTGTGTGTGTGTGTGTGTGTGTGTGTGTGTGTGTGTGTGTGTGTGAGTTTCTATGCGTGTGAGATTGCCCTGGTTTTTACGAGATCCACAAATTCCACATATCGGATTCTCAATGGGAACTCCACTATCCCGGGGGGGAGGGTGAACCATCGGCAATTATGGACTGATCCCTGCCTTCCTATCACTTCTCCCTGCCTGTCTGAACAGTGGGTCGAGTGGCCTGGTGTCACGGACGAGGGGATCTGCAACGCTGCGGCTGTCATACAGCTGTGACACGTGTCCAGTACTTGGCAGTAGCCCGAGGCGAGATTTGCCCAGTCATGACTTTTACCCTAACCACTTTGGAAAAGGGCGAGGACAGCATGAGGACAGATCTGGTTAGCAGACTCGTAAATGTCATCTCAAAACAGCAATGCTCCAGCATCTATCATCAGCCTGCAAGTAGTATTATGATGGCAAGGCTGGTTTTATTGGTTTAACATTCATTGGTGGTTTGATAAAAATGTCTTTGTCTGTTTTTTTGTTTTTTTTTTTTTTCCTTTTTTTAATGACATTACGTTTTCCAATGAGCCTTGTCTCATGACTAATAGTTCTGACATTTACTCTTCAGTCTCAAATGTCTGTATCATCCTGCAAAAACTTTCATGATAATTTCATTCTTTCCGCAATAACGACTTTCAGCAAACATTTTCTTAGATTTTCAATAAACGTAACTTCTACTACGACAACACGTCCAGACTGATGTAACGTGTTGTGAGTTTGTAGATCGCCATATGTTCGAAACAATGAGATAATAGAACGATATATAACCTTGCAACACTCGGTCATACACTGTACATTCAATCTCAATATCTCTTAATCACCATATCTGTCTATGTGTCTCACTATGTTTCCCCTCGCCCTGTGGTTAGAGAAGTGCTAGGTCAGGGCTGCCCAAAAGGTAGATGGTGATCTACCAGTAGATCACACAGGACGTGCAGGTAGATCACATGACAGTCCCCCCAGCACTTGGACCCTTATAGATCTGTAACTCTTGAAAGCGGGTCCTTTTGGCTTCATTTTACACTCTCAGTGTTAATTACGTAATTTCAAGAGTCCACACAATTAGAAAATGGAGAATTCTTATTTTGACCAATGTTTTGCCAGTTCTCTTTCGCATTTGTGGACAAAAAAGTTATTAGCTTTGGGTGCAAGAGACTAAATTCAACATCACGAACTGTCAACTCAAACCCCAAATACAGTTTTCAAAGGCCACTAATAGCATACTGTATATAAGAAAACCTTTCAATTCTCCCCATCCATTTTTATTATAAGTGCCTTATTCTTAAACAATATAACAGTGAGTAACACCATCACCACTATTTCAAAGCCAAACTTTCTTGGGAGCCTTGAAATTGTTTTTTTTTTTTTTAATGTGTAGATCTTGTTAAGCCGGTCATTTTGAAAGTAGCTCTCAAGTCAAAAAAGTGTGGGCATCCCTGTGCTAGGTGATCTAACATTCATAGCAGAGATGACTTGCACTTGGCTTACTCCAGATAAAAAATCAATGAAAAACAACTCAGCACTTCAGGTACAGAGAAAGACGAGTGCCAAGCAGATATTGATACTGTAATTTTATTTCCCATTGAGCGAGAGGTGCTAAACTAAGACATAATCTTTCACGACCATTATGGATATATTTCATACCAGAAACCTGACATTGTACTGTAGCTCCCTTTTTGCTGACTCATGGGAATGTATCCTACTGTAGAAAACAAATAAACAGCTCCTCTGGGATTGTACAATGTACAGTGAAAGCCAATATCACTACTACACACAAACATCTTTATACAGAGTTTTGGACCAGTCCTTTGTCTGCTGCAGCAAGCTTTATCCTGACCTGGCTTTGTGCTGGATTATGCAACTGAAGGAAGCTGCTTTTGCGAGTATACAGGTAGGTGAGTGTTAGATGAGTCTTAAATTGTGATACTACGCAAATGTGTGTTACAGTAACAAGAGCACAATAAGTCAACTGAGTTCCCACCCAACCACTTCAGCAACAAGTCACTGGAACTGGAACAGGTACATTTACAGCTGAGAACAGAGTTCTCAGATGCTGATGTAAATAGCTTAAGCCAGGTAAGATTTAAAATTGGACTATTTAGAAACCAGAGTGCAGTAAAAGTGCCTCTGTACTGTATGTCTACAGTAGTCTGTAACTCTACAAAACCAATAACCATCAATCTTTCTTATATGTCGACTGTCGACTGAGCATTACTTTGCATGACTTGACTGACTGACTAACTTGACTGACCACAGACACGGCCACTGACCCACATTGGCAGTTGTAATGCAACTATATCAAGCACTACTCACTGGCAATGAGTCCGATTCCGGAGACCAGGGAGCCCACCCAGGCCGTCATGCCCTTGCCCTCCTGGAAGATGTGCAGCCACTCTGGGTAGAGGACCCCCACCGACTGGGGTGCTCCGTAGGCCAGGAGCTGAGCCATGAAGCAGGCTGCGACGATCACCCACCCCCAACCTCCGTCCAACGTTTTGGCTGATGAAGTCATGGTTGTTTGTGCTGGAGTTGTTCTTCTTTGAGTCTGATACAACCTTGATGTAGGACGGCTGCATGGAGGAGAGAAAAAAAAGAGAAGAGGAAAATAGTGTCATTAACTAAAAAGCACAGCAGATGAGCGATGAAAAATGCATGATAATACATTATGGCAAAAACAGCATTAGACTTTTTTGTACAACATTCATCATCTGAATTAGCACCACTTAATTAAGTCTACACTGTTTTGTTTGCCAAACAAATTCCAGCCTGGAATTGTGGACAAAATCAAAAGAATTCTTTAGTTTTAGGTCTTTGGGGCTAAAATGTCATGAAATACCGGTAGTGGTCCGTGGCTCAAATGCTGAATAAATGGTGGTCCCTCCCTGGTGTCAAAAAGGTTGAAAACCACTGCACTACATGACTACACAGAAGACCTTTGTCAAAAGAGCCCTGGCAGTCTTTGTAATAATTCTCACTCACTCCACAGAACACTTACGGACAGCCTTGATGTGGAGAAGGCGGCTTGGAGTTCTTGCCTGGCCGGGGCAGGCAGGCAGGTCACCTGTCTTAGGTCTTGAACACAGACGGAACTGCACCCAAGCCATAGCGGGCTGCCCCCTTTTGTCCTATCCTACCGAAACCACACCTTGAAGGAGGGGAGAGCAAGTGGGAATGCCCGGTGGTTGCCTCCCCTAAATCTGTACCTTAACCTGCTTTGTTCTGTTTCAGTTGCTCTAACTAAACTCCCCACCTACTGTTATTCTGACCTCGAGAGACACTAACCTATAGGAGAGACATGCCCAGTTTTTGTCTGCTAGCTGACAGAAGATGTTTTTCTACCTTTTCCTCATGAATAATTTGTGCTGGGAGTGACTTTATGCAGCAACAGCAGCACTATAGTGCCGCAAGCAGTAACATCCATGATGCACAAAGTCTCATCTCACACTACTACCACCAAACCAGGAGGAAGTTACTGGACATTTAGACAGTGGCAAACATTACATATATTTACAAACATGGAACTTTATACATAGTGTCACACAGTTCCCCGGGTTATTACAACGTACAGTTCTCCAGTCCAGTGAATGTACACCCTCGACTACATCACATGATGAATATTTTAACTCTTGAGAGTGTAAAAATGAAACCAAATGGACCCGCAAGGGTTCATTTCGTTTCATTTTTACACTCTAAAAGAGTTACATCTGGTTATTATCTGGTTAACCCAGGTTATTACAACAGTTATCCAGTCCAGTGAATATACTGTACACCCTCGACTACATTCAAACTAAGGCTGCCAACTTGTCATTCTGGAAACCACGAATAAACCACTCAAAGTGGTGATCACAGTAGAATAGGACTAGTGATTAAAGGGGAATTCCACCCATTTTCTTTTTTTTCTGAGAGCGTACAAATGCAACCAAATGAACCCTAACGGGTTCATTTGGTTCCATTTGTACACTCTCAGAAAAAAAAGAAGTGTCTAAAGAAATCCATTAGCATGGTGAAAATACATCTTGATGATCTCATCAAGATGTTTCACCATGTTAGTGCTTTTCTTCAGACCTCCATTTCTTGGGAACACAGAATGGGGGAACTTTTTAACATGTCCACCCAACACCTCTAAGGTACATCAATGACATAGCTAGTAAAATGTTGAAAAATATTGCGTGGAGTTCCCCTTTAAACGTGCACAGCGGTTGGAACGTGGAAAAACAAAGCAAAAAACACACCATGCATGCATGGACAACAACACTCACCTCAGCAGCAGCACTAACACTAAGTATAAGGCAGCAGCAGCAGCAGCAGCAGCAGCAGGCAGGCGCCTGCAGATGAAGTGCGCTCGCTCCTACACTGCCCTACCTACAGGGAGAGCGGGATGCTGCTGGCCCTGTCTTCGCTGTACAACACAAAGCCATCACTTGCGGGTGATAATGATGATGGTGCGGGACATGTGAAGCGCAAACGGTGCGCCGCCCGACACCATCGGCGATTCCCATACTTGTAAAGTATCCGATTTATATGATGCGTTTTATAGCCGGCCGACAAACCGGTTCAAAGCTGTTTCTGCTGGCCCCGCTTAGGAGGAGGGGAAGTGGAGGAGCGCACGCACGCAGCGCTATTGAGCGCTTCCCCTCCATGTGTGTGCGCGCAGCGGCGAGCAGGCAGGCAGCAACTACAACCATGAGGGCCGGATTCAGCCAGCCCTACTAGGGTGGGCTGGAAGAAGAATGGCAGGGTGCGCAACTCCAAAGTTGTTCATATGAAGCAGTGGTTTAAAATCTTTTTGACATCAGGGCCCAATATTTATTCAGCATTTGAGCCTCATGCAGGCCACCATTTGAGGACATTTTAGCCCCACAGACTCCAAAACTAAAGATTTATTTTGCTTTTGTCCACAATTCCTGGCTGGATTTGGGAAACAAACAGATCAAAAAGACCATTAATCTTCTACATTCTCTAGTGTGTAGAGCTGTGTAGAGTTGGGCTAATTAAAATGATGAATATTTTGACTCTTGAGAGCAAAAATGAAACCAAATGGGTTTCATTTGGTTTCATTTTTTATGCTCTCAAAGAGTTACATCTGGTTAACCAACTTTCCACCATTTAGCTGGGGACCACCTGGACCACTCTGATAATAAACACTGGTATTACCTTTCATTGGGTGAGCATGGTGCACATTTGGGTGGGCTGTCCCCCCCCCCCCCCCCCATAGATCCGGCCCTGACTACAACACACAATCGACTGGGGACGTATTTCACCCGATGGGTGGTATAGTAGTAGTAGTAGCCTAGCAGTCAGAGGGGTGCATTTATCCCCATACCACCCATCCACCACCTGATTAAAAAAAGAACACATGTGTGCATTCCATGCAGGGCAGGATCTAGGCGTGGGTGTATGGGGGGGGGGGATGCCCTTAATTCCCCACCAAACATGATGGCATGCAAAACAACTCAAATTTCAAAGATATTTCAAATTGAAGTATGATTTGAAACTACTACTGCTACTAACTACAGCTGTGTCATCACTAAACCAACAGCATATCATCATTGAAAACAGAAAACTCTGAGTCAGACCTTTAGCTTTGTGCATGCTGCGTGTCTGTTGCAACTAACCACTGATGTTATTACACCATGTTAGCGGTTTTCTTCATACCTCAATTTCTAGGAAACACAGAATGGGGAAACGTTTTTATCATGTCCACCCAGCACCTCTAGGGTATATTAGAATGTTGAAAATGGGTGGACTTCCCCTTTAATGATGCTTAGGCCTACTTGCCTAATAAAAGTTCTGTAACTGAAAATGGAATGGGTGCCAGTCGCCGGCCCCAATACCATTTTCGCCTGCCCCCCAATTGGGAAATGTTACATCCGGGCCCGATGCGCAACACACTACGCAAAAATGAAAAAAAAAAAGAAAGAAAGAAAGAAAGAAAGAAAAAAAAACTCACTTTACTTTACCTGACAGGCTCCTCGGGACCCTTCCACGTGTTCCACGAGTATGTGGGCTATAAAACAATCTTCATTTTTTTCTGGTTACATTTGGCAGCTGCAGGGTTCCCCTGGGTGTGAAGGGTCATCATGGGTCTGGCCTGGCTGCGTGAATACTCCTGGTCAGATTGTTCATATTGCCGGCACCCATCCAGTCTGAACCGGTTGTTGGCAATAGGCTGCTACACTGGGTGGGCCTCGCGTTGACGCTGCTGGTGACAGGAATGAACTCCCCCCTCTAGCAGCGCACTGATGTGTGTAGTATTTATCGCCCGCGAGGTCCTCCTTGTCAACCCCTTTTTATGGCATCATAGCGCCACCTTACCACAGCCTATCTAAGGACCAAAGTTACGTTTCCGATGCCACAAAACGGATACAAACATCATAAAGGTGGAAAGAAAGAAAGTATAGCTCTGGTCCGGAGCCTCTATGCTTCTGTGAGTCTGCCTTGCATTGGAGCTCGGGAATGGATTTTTGGCCAGAACGCCTCAGGTGAAAAACAATCGCGTTCTGCCTCAAAAAAATCCATGGTGGTGGCTGGTGGGGGGCTCAGAGTGCTTACACTAAGAAAAGTAGGCTTTCTAAGTAATCACACAACACAAGCCATGTTTGTTTTGGCGAGTAGGTAAAACATTCTTTTTTATATCCACTCCAGAAGAGAGGCTGGTCGGGTCCAGTAATTGCAGATTGTAGGCATTGTAGGCTGTGTTATAGAGCTCCAATGCAAGGCAGACTCAGAAGCAGTGGAGCTCTGGACCAGAGGTAGAAAGAAAGTAGGCTACTACCACTATACCAGCCGTGCAGTGCTAACTAACTTTCTAATCTAGACTAAAGACTAATTGCACAAGCAGCATAACAACAACCATGCATCCATGTTTGACAACAGAACCGACTGCTGCCCTATCTGCCCCCCTTAGCCTGGCCAAGAATATGCCAAACCTTTACCTTTATTTTATTTGTGACCAGCAGGTTCAAATCCTGGGGGCCTGAGTAGAATTTAAGGGATATTGTACTATTTGTGTTAAAGGGATATTCCACTTTTTTGGGTCATTTTATGGTTTCCTCAGTGTCATGTGAACACACCAGACAGTTTATAAGTTACTCCTTTCAGTATTTAGATATTTGATGTTCATTTTAGCACCTCCAGCTCCTTCCTATACAAACCCATTATAACCTAAAACTTCATTTTAACCATGACAGATTATTCGAAAACAACCCATCTTTTTTCTGGTGACTGATATTGTCCTCCTAATACGTGAGAGGGCCGTGGAATTTCATTTACAGTTTTCATTTATTTTTAAAATGTTGTTTTGGAAAATGTAGCCGCCTCCATATTTTGGAATGCCCACCCAAATGTATAAAACAATATTTTAAAAATAAATGAAAACAGTAAATGAAATTCCCCGGCCCGCTGGAGGCGCTAAAATGAACATCAAATATCTAAATACTGAATGGAGTGAAATTGTCTGGTGTGTTCACATGAGCCTGAGTAGACCATAAAATGACCAAAACTTTTTTTGAAAGTGCAATATCCCTTTAAGTTTGGGGAACATTTGGTTGGTGACTAATAAACAGGCCTTTAGGGCACTTCCTCAGTGAAGCGGGGGTTAGGGTTTTAGCTGGACCTCCTGTGTTTACTATCTACTGTAGAGATCCTTTGAGTTGAAAGATCAACTGACCCCTGACCTGACCCCGTAGGCACAGATGCCTCAATTGTGAGCAACTGTTTAGGGTAGATTATAAAAAGTGCCCTTACAGACCACCTGGAGGGGGGGGGGGGGGGGGGGGGGGGGGGGGGCAGCTGGTTAACCAGATGTAACTCTTTGAGAGCATTTCATTTTTACACCCTCAAGAGTTAAAATATTCATCATATGAATTAGCCCAAGTCTACACAACTAGAGAATGTAGAAGATTAATGGTCATTTTGATCTGTATGTTCCAGGCGAGCATCTAGCACATTCTAGTGCATTTTGGATCTTGTCCAGGCCACTAGGTGGCGCAGGCCTCCGGGAAAACTCCCTGTACTCCAGATGGCCAATCCGCCCCTGCTTGAGTAGGACAGGACACACGCAGTGCTGATCAACCTGAGAGCGAAGGATGTTTTTCTCGCAAATATATGGTAACAGGAAGACTCGACCCCAAAAAAGTCGGACCCATGAAAAGTGAGGAATGGTCAGACCCGGCGGGTAGTGGGGGGACGCCTCTTAAAGGGGAATTCCACCCATTTTCAAATGGACCCTAGCGGGTCCATTTGGTTCCATTTGTACGCTCTCAGAAAAAAGGAAACTCATTAACATGGTGAAACACATCTTGATGATGTCATCAAGATGTATTTCACCATTCACCACAGAGTAGGCCTACTTTTGCACCAAAAATGTCTGACATGTGAGAAGTGGGGGGACGCCGTCCCCCGTGTCCCCCCTCCACTACACCCCTGGTTGTGGATCAATACATACCAAGACTGATAACCGTGACTGAAATTAGCTTACGACCTTTCACCTCTGGTGTGGAGGTAAAAGAGTGAATCCATCCAATCAATAGACATACATATCAGCCATTATCAGTCAATCATCTCATTTCTAAGGAGTTTTTTTTCCCAGCACGTCACAAATAAACTAAGAAACAAGACTATTAGCAAAAAGGAAACATGTCCATCTCAAAAAAAATAAATAAATATACAGCTCTCTATTCAGTGTCCCTAAATAAACCTTGATAAACAAAATAAATAAACAAGTCCATTTATAACAAGTCTATTAGAGAAGAAACAAGTTGTTTATTGAGGAATAAATATGATAAATATGGACAGTAGATGCTTCCCTATATATAGATGCTATGCTTTTCGTTATTCTGCGTACATATGGAAAAGGGGATTTTAAAAATATGTAGGAAGAAGAGGAATTAATTAATTAAAAACTAAATTATTTAAAAAAGTATTTAGTCTGCAGACTTAAAAGTAGAGGCTTAAACCCAACCATATCTGTTTTGCACACAACACAGTTAACCATCTTGTATACGTTTATGGATTATTTTCCTCGTAGAATGTAGAGATATATTTTTACGTATTATAATGGCGTTAAGCACTGGCTATAGCGTGGGTTTTAGCCTGATTCGCTGAGTTCTGCACATCTGAAATGTCACTTCGCCAGTGGACTTCAGAGTACTTCACTCCAGTACTTGAGTAAGAGTAAAAGTACAACCTGGTAACTTTACTCTGATACAAGTAAAAAGTACTCAGTGAGAACTTGAGTAAGATTAAAAAAGCACTCACATTTAAATGTACTATAAGTAGTGGGTAAAAGTATTTTTTTTATATATAATATATTGAAAACAAAAAGCTACTGCAATCTGCTCGGTACAGGAATCGTTTATTGTGAAGCAACGTTTCAGTCCCTCCAGACCTTCTTTGGGAATAACACCTCATAATGACAAGACTGCTTATACAAACATATAAAACAAACAACCAATCACAATGGAGCAAAGGCTAATTCAGGCAGAGGTCCAGCTTATGAACAATAACCCATACAGTGAAAAAACTAGCAATTTGTACAAGAAATGATGTAAAGTCGTGTAATATAACATTTAATAATAGTTCATCATTATCTATTATTAAATGTTATGTTATAACTTTAGTTTACTTTTCAGGGCCTAATATCGTCCGACACCCTTGAATAAAATTGTTTCCTTTATTTCAGAACTCTTGCCTGTTGAGTGAACTTGGGATGTGCCTGTGTTGTTAAATTGTGTCATAAAATTGACAAATTTAACAAGCTGGACCTCTGCAATTAGCCTTTGCTCCATTGTGATGGGTTGTTTGTTTTAAATGTTTGTATATATAAGCAGTCTTGTCTCTGGCTTTTATGGCTTTTATGCCTGAAGAAGGCCCGTAGGGACCGAAACTTTGCTTGTAAATTGTAAATCGTAAATTGCTTGTAAATTATTCCTCTACCGAGCAGAGCAGTGTGTGGGCTTTAATATTGACTCCTGGCCTACACACCTGTGAAGACCCTTTATTCTAGGTGTGAGAAAACAAATCCCTTGTACATTCCCAAGTCAGCCCCGATCGCAAAGAACGGTCGACCGGATCATGCAGAATGCTCGGCCCGAACCATGTAGCGGTCACTCCATATACATTTGAACAATATCTCATATTTTAGATAGGGGTGGGACTTGATTAAAATATTTTAATCAAGTCCCACCCATTTAATCCAATAAAGTTTTGTAATTAATTAATCTCAATTAATCAGATCAATGTTTGACCTGAGAACCATTTTTCGGTCAAGCAAAACCGAATATGGTATATAGCGTATCATTGAGTGAGTTTTCTTAAATAGAATTTCCCATCATCCACTGCGTTAACTAAAGCTGTCTGATTGGCAGGGACCGTCACAAAGATCCTAATCCCATTACTCTGAACATGCGCTGGAATTCCACCATCCTTGTTTTAAGCTCTGTGTCCACACTGTGACATTGTTGTGTTGAGGGTGAGGGATTACAGGATTAGTAATTTCGGAAAACAATAGGACGACGAAACAATGGGAGGTTGGATCAATGGCGGGTTGAAATTCATTTATATAGTGAAAAAAGGTTCTGTGGTGCAAAATCTACGCATGATTAAATGAGTTAATTTTCAATCGCATTATTGTTAGTTATTATCAGTCCAGACAGTATACCTGATGAAGAGAGTGAGTCTTTATCAGTGGTTGTGTTCCATTTGATATCCTCGTCACAGAAGCTCACAGATCGTGCTGCTGCCGGGTAGATATGATCACCAACTTTAAAGGTAGGGTAAGTGATTTGAAATTCATGGTGTAGTACCAGCCTGGTGCACTAGGGGCCCCCAAGAGTAGCTACACTATGTGAACCTGCTGCTCGATCCTGATTGGAGGAGAATTCACCCTCCACCTGGGGAACTTTTATTAGCTCCTCTGCTAACGTGGGGGAGGGGAAAACTCCATATATGGTCTGCACACCTTATAATAGAGCAATTTAACAGAAAACAATTTTTGGGGGGTGATATCTGACAAAAGTGCAATCACTTCCCCTACCTTTAAAGACTGTATTCTGTCACTGTATTCTGTCACTATCATGACAGTGCATCAATACATTTTTTTTGCAGTCACAAAAAGAGAAAAAGCCAGGTGCTCAATGGAGATGTAAAAAAGTAAAAAAAAAAAAAAAGAATAAAAAGCTGTTGCTATGAAGATCAAAAAGGGGCTAGAACAGTGAAAAACAGGAAGGAGACAATCCAAGCACTCAAAAGTTAAAAACAAGGAGAGAAAAAAACAAGGTACTTTACTAAATGGTAAAAAATGCCAACATGTTTCGACTCCACCACCAGTGGTCCTTGAGAGAGTTCCAATTATGGAAAGTTGGTTAACCAGATGTAACTCTTTGAGAGTGTTAAGATGAAACCAAATTTGGTTTCATTTTTACACTCTCAAGAGTTAAGATATTCATCATGTGAATTAGCCCAAAGTCTACACAATCAAAGAATGTAAAAGAATGGTAATTTTTGACTGTTTGCTTTCCCCAAATCCAGCCTGCTATTGTGGACAAAAACAAAGTAAATCTTGGGACATTTCAGATGTGCGAAATGCAGTGAATGAGACTGGATCCCATGCAGGCTAAACACTATGGGCTCCATTTTCGTTACTGCTAAACCCCTTATCCCTTAACTTCTTTGCCTTTTTAAACCATTAAGCTATTTGGAACTATTCCAAAAAGATTTTCAAAATAGTAAAAAAAAAATAAGGGGTTTAGGATAAGGGGTTTAGATGGTAACAAAAATGGAGCCCTAGCTATATTAGCCTATCAAAATCATTAAGCACGAACACATAATGTATTTGTGGTCCCTGACCATGCATTTAGTAATGCAGGATTTGATCATGTCTGGTGACATGACCTGGTGACCTATGACTACTGTCCATGTGGTTGGTTCTACAGAAAAGGGGAGTAGGAATTTCAAGAGGGGGGAGTGCACCGGATTGTCGTCAGTGGATCATTTGTTGAGCAGTGTACATGCAGTGATGTATCATCATGCCTACAGTGTTATAAAAGCACTAAATCTGTGTCATTAGAAAGCCTACTTACCTTAGTGCAGGGGTGGCCAACCGGTCACAGACTAAGAGCCACGTTTTTCATTGTGTTACTGCAAAGAGCCACATCAAAGAGGATTCCAGGTGGTCCCCAGGCTAAATGATGGAAAGTTGGTTAGCCAGATGTAACTCTTCGAGAGCGTAAACATGAAACCAAATGGACCCTTGCGGGTCCATTTGGTTTCATGTTTACACTCTCAAGAGTTAAAATATTCATCATGTGAATCAGCCCAAGTCTACACAACTAGAGAATGTAGAAGATTAATGGTCATTTAGATCTGTATGTTAGACTGTTTTGTTTTCTCTGAAATCCAGCCTGGAATTGTTGACAAAAGTAAACAAAATCTTTAGCTTTGGGGTCTGTGGAGCTAAAATGTCATCAAATGGTAGTCCATGGCTCAAATTCTGAATAAATGGTGGGCCCTGGTATAAAAAAAGGTTTTTGATGGTTTCATGTGGAAGAGCCACATGTAACCAGCTGAAGAGCCACATGCGGCTCGTGAGCCGCGGGTTGGCCACCCCTGCCTTAGTGGAAACACTCTGAGGCCCCCACCACACAGATAAAATGGACTTTTTGGCCAGAACGCGATCGTTTTTCACTGACGGAAAAATATTTCCTATGGAAGTTTTCTATTGGCAATATCGGTAGAGGCCGCAAATCCTGGTTGTTTTTCCGGTGAAAAACGATCACGTTCTGGCCAAAAGTTCATTTTATCCGTGTGGTGTGTTTATTTTGATGAGTAGATAAAACATTCTTTATATATCCACTCCAGAAGAGAGGCTGGTCGGGTGGAGTAATGGCCGATTGCACAGATAACAGCAGAGCTCCAATGCAAGTCAGACTCAGAAGCAGTGGAGCTCTGGACCAGAGCTAATTTTGGCCTAGTACAGCAACAACCCTGGTCAGACCAAATAAGCAATCAAGACAAAGATGACAACTAGAAAAATGTTCACAGGTCTACGCCAGTCAGGACGGTTGGGACTTGGCTAACAGGTGGTGCTACAATAGAACAATATCTTATCATAACTATCTTCAGGATTTCCGATTTCAGCCTTACTGGAGACAAAGAGAGGGAGAGAGAGAGAGGGAGAGAGAGAGAGAGAGAGAGAGAGAGAGTCCAACATGTACTGTAGTTGTATAGCTGGCAGGTTGACATCAATAGACTTATATAAGGTGCTCATGTATCATAATGCACACAAACACAGCAGGATACATTCTTTACTGTATAGCCAGCCTAGATCGACATGAAGCCTGTAAATACTGCTGTGAATAATCTATAACAATAACACTTTTACAGTATAGACTACCCGCAGCTAATCATTGTAGATGCATACATGTTCATCCTTAATAATAGGCTATAAAAGGTACCCTATGGTGCGAGCAGAGAGTCGGTGGAAGTTGGAGATCCATGCACTGTCACCATGGCTATGCAATACCTGTGTGTCTCTGTGGCCCTTTTATTTCCATATATTGGAGCTTTATGTACTGTATCTACCTCTCTGTGCCCAGTCGCCCCCATACCATTTTCGGTTACAGGACTTATATTAGACAAGTAAAAGAGCAATAATAACATCAGTTTGTTGTTGAAGTTGCAACAGACACACAGCATGCATAAAGCTAAAGGTCTGACTCAGAGTTTTCTGTTTTTAGTTAGTTGGTTTAGTCATTTTCAATATATTTGAAATATCTTGTTGTAGGTTGTTTTGCATGCCATCGTGTTTGGTGGGCAGACTGGGCCTTTAGGGGGCATTGCCCCCCCCCATGCCCATGCCTAGATCCTCCCCTGGTTGTGGTGTGGTCCAGCTGTGGGTCTGTCTGACCCACTTGGCAACCGGGCATATTTTAAGTCAGTGGGGCAAGTTAAGCGTTCGGTGCGTGGTGGTTGGTGGTGGTCGTCCCTCAGGGCACTCCGATTGGCCAGTTTGTGGATGATTACGTTGTAATTGGTTGATGAAATGGTGATATAATTGTGCTGATTTTGTTTTAAATTAAATCTAGTCAAATAAATATACACAGTACATGCAGTATAGACTTGCTCAGTGACTTCACCGCCCCGGTTCCACTAGTGTTTTTTTCCCCATTCATTTTTCTCATAGACTTTTCGAAAATAATTTATATAAAGACGATTTCGCCACGTACAAAGCCAACTCGGGTCGTGACAAATCATGATGAAACACACAATACCATATAATATCTAATTAGCAAGAAGTAGAAAACGGCAGGACACAACACTTTTTTTTTGTTTTTCATCTTAGAAATTCTTTGATCGTCCCAAAAGATTGTGTGTGTCATCATGATTTGTCACAACCCGAGTTGGCTTTGTCCGCGTTGTAATTGTCTTTATGTGAATTATTAGATTCGATAAGTCTATGAGAAAAATGAATGGGGAAAAGACTTCTGGAACCGGGGCGGTGACGTCACTGCGCAGGTCTATATAGTGTATGTATATGAAATGTGGAAATATGGAATTTTATGTATGCATTATACTGGCAGGCTATAAAAATAGATAGGAAAAGGAAGCCTGAAGCCAGAGCCATATAATCAGCACTCGTATCATGATTGGCTCCTGGTCCGGACTTTAGACATGTGTGATCTATGTAGCGCTTGATTAAACAGCTAATCCTTCAAGAACAGATTTGAGCGGTGCAAACTGGGTGAAGTTTTTTTCACTTTTTGGACGATGCATTCTCAGGTTGATAAACAGCAAGCAGAAATCTCCTATTCGCTGATAGAAAGATGTATGCCATACAAGACCTCGCGCAAACTCTTTAATACTATTCAAGTTTGGTTAGAACGCAGGTTGAATTAGTGAAACTGAACTTAATGAAGTCCTTTGGATTTGGACCCAGTGTTGCCTGTGATGCCCTTCATAATGAATTGAATCGAATATTGTTTTCCCTGCAGTTCACATGTAAAATCTACTGTACATTTCTATAATCAATGTCCAATGATGCACAGAAATTTGTAAATTGGGCAAACAGATAAGCTCAGTGAGGAAATGTAGTTTTTTGCCGTCAAGGATGTTATCTACGAGGTCAAGTCCTTTTATAGGCCTATACATGCTTTTATCTAGACCTGATTTGACTACTGTAATGTGGATGACCCTTGTTAGCCATGCTTCACTTGCACTTTGGTTGGTTGGTACGACATAATGGATCAATCAATCATCTATTTTTATTTTGTGTTGTCATTTTTGGTGATTTAACTTTTATATTATTTACTCAGCACTAGTATTATTACCACCACAGCACAAGCCCACATAACTAAGTTATTGTATGTGTAAGTTGTGCTATTAACAGTCACAGATCGACGTCAGTAGGATCAGTGGTGTATGCATATGTGGATGAGTGAAGTATGTTATTGTTTGTGCAAAGTATGTATGCACCATTTACCATTTACTATGTAGTCTAACTAGTTATTTTACTAGTTATTTTTACAATGCCCTGGGGATTGAGAGGGACCCTCTCAACCCCAGTATTGTAAATATTTCACACAACAGAGGTTAAAAACACAATCTCACTGTTGCGGTTAAGTCATCATCACTTACCTGACAGTCAAAAAAGGTCTGAAGCACGTTGCTTAACTCTCCCTGAAGGTTTCCCTGTAGTGCAGGGGTTCTGGGGACCCCTAGAAATGCTTTGGCCATGTCTTGGGATGGAGGAGAAAGGAACTAGTGGCAGTGTGGTCCTTCCACGTGCTCTACCAGGGAAACTGCCTCCTGAGGCTCTCCCCAGACTGGCAGAGGAGAGGGAGAGTAGCACCAAAATTATCGTTTAGACCAGTGGTTTTCAACCTTTTTCATCCACCATTTGATGACATTTTAGCCCCACAGACCCCAAACACTAAAGATATATATTGCTTCTGTCCATGACCATTAATCTTCTAGTTGTGTAGACTTGGGGCTCCATTTTCGTTACCATCTAAACCCCTTATCCTAAACCTTCTCATTTTTTTTTTTTTGAATAGTTCAACGTCCCAATCTATTGACACATTGTGAGCTTGTAGACTGGCCATTTAAACTATTGAAAAATGTTCTTTTTTAAGAGTTTAAAAAGGCAAAGAAGTTAAGCCAGGGATAAGGGTTTTTACTTTTTAGTGGTGACGAAAATGGAGCCTTTGGACGAATTCACATGATGAATATTTTAACTCTTGAGAGTGTAAAAATGAAACCAAATGGACCCGCAAGGGTCCATTTGAAGTTGGCCAGATGTCCACTGATGGCACTCGCCCCTGAAACAGATACCAGGTTAGTAACCATGACCACCACATGAGCTTCCCTAATAACTACCCCAGGGCTGTGTAATTACATTTTTATTCCATTCCATTTTAGAGGATGGAGGTAAATGACAATAAAAAAGAGGGAACAATGAAGAGAGGCAAGTCTAGAGCAGAGGGAAAGGATTAGCGATGCAACATGTTTCACTGCACATGCACCCAAATACTTGATGCCATTTCCCACAGTCGAAGTGCACAGCCAGGAACGTCTTAACGGGAAGATTTACAATCTATAATCCCCTTCTCCCTGGAAGAAGAAAAAAAAGTGTGTAGAACCTTTAATTACATTCTCTGGTACTGAACGGACATGTGATTCCGTATCAGAGATAAAGCGGGGGCCTGTGTGCACGCATACGCACGCAAGAGGGGCGCTGTGTGCACGCATACGCACGCAAGAGGGGCGCTGTGTGCACGCATACGCACGCAAGAGGGGCGCTGTGTGCACGCATACGCACGCAAGAGGGGCGCTGTGTGCACGCATACGCACGCAAGAGGGGCGCTAGTGTTACAGTTCTCACTGACTGACCTGTCAATTTAATTACATTAAAGTGCAGTTGCTTGCATAATTCTTCAGGCCAGCATAGTTGCATTCTAGATTACTAGCCTAGACCAAACCTGTAACTTTCAACTTGATATTGTGCATATACCTGGTTAGATGCACATGCACACACACCCACACTTGCATGATTTAACATTTGAGGTGTTTACTTGTACAGTCTCACAAAAATATTTGAACATAATGTAGTGTAAAATGAAGGATTATCGCAAATTAAGGTCATGCACAATAGACCAAACCAGGCACTTACTGTATATTACTCCATTTGGCATGGTTTAGGGGATCATATCAAGCCAAAATCAAGGTCTGTAGTACTCAAGACTAGCAGCCTGACAGACCAGAGGAGTCAGGATTAGTCTTAGAAATAAATAATGGAGAAATGTACTCCAACCTTGGCTACATTAAGAAACTTCCAAGGGTCAGATCAGAGTATTACACTAAGCATGAATTCTAGTCAACAAAAACAAGGTAAGCTGGTTCCACATGTGAATAGCCCCCCCCCCCCCTCCCACACACACACACACACATACACACCTTTGCATCCCTGCAGCGCAGCATGGAGAATGATCTGTGATTTTGATTTCAAAATATTTTCCTTCTCTCCTAGCGCTCATCTGTCTGCACCAGGGGCGGATGTAACATGTCCCATTTGGGGGGCAGAAGAACATGTTAGAGGGGCAAGAGAAAATGGTATGGGTGCAACTTCATCGCCCGTGTCGCTTCGCGCCACGGGCGATGAAGTTGCACCCATACCATTTTCGGTTACAGGACTGTTGCACCCATTCCATTTTCGGTTAGAGGTTACAGTTATTAGTCAAGTAAAGCGTCAATAATAACATCAGTTGTCGTTGAAGTTGCAACAGCATGCATAAAGCTAAAGGTCTGACTCAGAGAGTTTTCTGTTTTCAATGATGAAATGCTGTTGGTTTAGCGGTGAGAACATTGTAGTTAGTTAGCAGTAGTAGTGTTTCAAATCATTTTTTAAATGTAAGCACTTTAATTTCTTGGGTATCTTGGGTTGTTTTGCATACCATCATGTTTGGTGGGGCAGTCAGGGCATTTAGGGGGGCATTGCCCCCCCATGCCCATGCCTAGATCCGCCCCTGACGCTGAGGACTGATGAGCAGCATCCTGCTGCGTCGCTTCCACGAAACCTGCCAGGGTGAGCGGCTCAGTGGCGTAAACGCACAGCCAGAGCCTGCCATGTGGATAAACCTCTCTCCGCTGGTTCCATGATGATGAAGCTGCTTGCTCTGGGCGAAGGCCGCTCAAACACCCAGCATGGACGCGCTCAACCTCCAGTCCAGATTCCTGCTGGGATTAGTTCGGGTTGCAGGACAGGCCCAGGACTGTAACAGAAAACCCTATCATAGCAGAAATACACACACACACGCACAGAGTTGTATATGCAGTCAGCAACTCGTTTACTTACGCTTTGTGTTTTGGGTCGCCTTTGTGATGTGGTTTATTAAACCTTCACGCGGATGTAGGGGTAAACTGATTTCAATGATAAAATAAGGGCTTTTTTTAAATAGTGAATGAACAACTTTTTCTAAATACTGTTTTGACTATGATGTGTTGGCTTAGGAGACTTAGGTGATTACTGAATAAGTAAATGATCTCTAAGATGACAATCGATAGTTGCAGCCTTTGTGAATGCTTTTAGCTTTCGCGTTAAGACCTGATCATGGGTTAACCTGTTGGTTTAACACTGGGGACACAGGTTCCCATCCCAGCATGGTCCACTAACATCGTGGGGTTAGTGCACGCTTATTATAAAACTTTATCACACCAAACTGTCCAGGGGAGAACAGTCATGTGAGGCCTTCTAGTCGACCTTCAACCGGTTTGAGCCAGTCTGAACCAGGTTGGGCCAGGAAACGACTGACGTTGGCTACGGGCTCCCGGCCAGAGGCGAAAAGCAAGGTGCCATGTGTGAAAGAAAATGACCAGGGTAAGAGATTTACAGCACATGAAATAGTTGTGTGTGAGAGTAGATTAACATCGCTGCAAAGGCTTGAAGAAGGCCAGACAGAGATATATTTCTCCAGTATCAGCCTCTCTCTCCATGGCTAAACCGAAAGAAAAGGGGATTAAAATGTGCCCTGTGAAGTTAAAGGAATGCCAAAGGGCACTTAGGAGAGAACTTTTTCTCCTTCTTCTTTACATCTTTAAAAGGAAGTGGAGCACCAGCCTTGATCAAAACGAACACCTGTCATTGAAAACCATATACACCAGTGGGTTTCAACACTTTTCATATCAAGGCCCTTTATTTATTCTGCATTTTTGAGCAACAGACCACTGTTTGGTTTGAGCCTTGTAGACCCAAAAACTAAAGAATGTGCACATTTTCATGCCGTTATTGATGTTGGTACCGTAGGAGAGAGAACAGGCTAACATTGATCAAAAATAACAATCCTTCTACATTCTCTATTAGTGTAGGCCTCTTTTACTTGAGTAATTTAACTCTCAAGTGTAAAATGGTTTGATGGCATTTTACAGTCTAGAGTTAAAAAAGGTCCCCTTGCACCAACTCTCCATCATTCAGTTGGTGGACCACCTGGTGGTCCCCGGAACCCAGGTTGAGAACCACTGGTATACACAGTACTAGGGATACTAGGGATGTCCCGATGCCACTTTTGTTATTTCCGATCCGATCCCGATATCACAATTTCTGTGTTAGCCGATACCAGAGAAGAACATATACAATAATATAAAAGAAAAAATATCTCTTATGAACTCCAACTGGGAATAGCAAACTCCTTAATGAAATGTGCACTTGGGCAACTCTAAAGCAAACTCCACATGGCCCAGCATTTTATTTAGCTACCATAGTGCCAACCACTTACTCCTGTGTGAGACGTGCAGTTGGACTGGCATATTTGCCACTACCAATATGACCCGATAATGACTAGTAAGTGTTGATACTGATACTTATCCGATACTCACACAATATTTACCGATACCGATGTGAAAAACGGGGGCCGATGCCATTCTTTTGCAGATACCGCTAAAGTATCGGGACATCCCTACCAGATACGTACAAAACATGCATGCAAAAACACGAAAAGTAAAGTCGTCTTCTCAAGAGCTTTTAATCATACATAGAAATTAAGTTCAACAGTACCATTCGTTTAGAATGTTTTAGCAGTATGTATATTTAGTGTAAAGAGCATTACTTTTTTTGTGATGAGGAATTATCCATAGGGATGATGATAGAAGCTTTCAGTACTACACCGGGGAGATAAAGAGAGCGAAGAGCTGAGAAGAGACAGGAGTACATGACTAAAGTTGCAACACCTCAGACTACATTTTAAACACCTCAAAAGGCGACATTTATCTGTGGTTTATGTACCAGTGTCCGTCCTCGATTATGTCATTGTATTTTTTTTCCTTGCTTTTTTTTTTAAACATTAATTTTATGACTTCCTACTGGAGAGCAGCATTGCCATTTGAATCGTTTTTGGAAACAAAAATATTGACATATTATAGTGTCACTAGCTCCATTTTGATCAATGCCCTATGATGGAGCAACTCCTATCAAAGTTGAGCGGCCTCGTATGTATGGTTATCTCTTACTTGTGAAAGCTGTACATAATTTTGCAGGGCTGAAATCGCTTTACATGGGTTAACTTCTGACAAGTAGGTAGTTGGGAGATGATGTGAGTTGGAGTGGAACACGCTACTGCAATGAAGTGTGGCATGGTAGGCAGGGAAAGGATTGACCGCATTCGTCCGTCTGTCTGTCCTTCGATCCATCCATCCATCCATCCGTTTATCCGTCTATCCATAAATCCGTCCATCTAAATCCGTCCATCGATCATTTGACCACTCGAAAAACAAAAAAGAAAGAAAAAAAAAGAGAAAAAAAATGAAAACATCACCACGAGACAGTTATTTGTGCTACCTCATAAGCGTCAGAACATTTCCAATTGGCAACGGTCCCAAGCAAAGAAATGTAATCGATGAAACGAGGACAGAAAAAAATAATAAAAATAAAATGCATGTACAGGACAGGAAGTTGAACAGATAAATCCCAGAAGCGGCTGTTTTTTTTTCTGTCGGTCCATGCCTTTTTTTTTTTAAGAGTAGCTAGGCTAGCTTGGCTAGCTTCTCTCCTGGGGAGTGTGTGTGGGGAGAGGATTCTGCTAGTTCTTTTTTTTATTTTCCTTTCGTTTATACGGCTTCACTCAGTAGGAGGCTAGCCGTCTATAAGGGATGTGTGTGCATGTGTTTGTGTGTGTGTTTCCAGAACTAAATCTCACAGAGCGTTGGGACTGATCGCTGAAAATTCCAGCAGGCCATCTGAATAATTTCCTTTTTTCCTTTCACCAAAAACCCGCCAAAGCCGCTTCATTTTGTACTGTGTATGTATGTGTTGTTTATGCGTTGTTTTGTGTGTTGTTGAGTTGGTAGTAGCAGTAAGAGACTTCAACTTCCCAGGGCCGAGGGTAATGATGGAAGCTGCTGCTGCTGCTGCTGCAGTTGTCGTTTGCAGTAGCGGTCGAGGCATTACGGTGGCGCACAGGCGGGCGCTCACGCGCGATGAGCAGATAGACCGCCCCCGTGGGGCGGGCTTTAAGGCTGGGAGGAGGAAGAGGAGCTGGAGGAGGGATGGGGCTGCTGCTGCATGGCTGCCAGCGATGAAGCTGCCACGTGCTGGGACATAGCTGCCGGGGAGGACATGGACTGGACCATGGGCTGGGCTGGCGGAGGCAGCGGCGGCTGCTGCTGCTGGAGCTGCTGTGCTCCCGAGTGCGTGTTGGGGGAAGGCGGGGGCGTCGGACGCTTGAATTTGTCGGGACTGGCGCTCCTTCGCGGGGACGGCCTCTGTTGGCGGTGGCGAGAAACGAACACAGAGGGGAGAGAGAGAGAGAGAGAGAACATTCACAGGAGATAGTTACAATAGTGTTCGCTTTGTTTGTTTTGTTATGTTGTAAGACATCTTGCCTTTTGTGCACAGGTTATATCTATGGTGATTGTGCGCCTATTTCTCTGCTGGCTTTAGCTCTGAGCTCTACCAATGCCATCAATACCTTTACCTTAAAGCATTTTCCCTTCACAATAGACCTACTGGAATGGTAGCGAGAATCCAAGCGTTTGAGTAAACCCACCCCTTTCTCTCTTAATTGGTGCACTGATGGCTAGTGATTGGTTAGACTGTTAGAGGAATCTGTCAGACAACCTACGTCACGGTAAAGAGATTCCAATCAGAGACGTCCCAGACTCTCCTTCGTGGAGAGTTCAGCATGAGCCAGGCTAAGTACCGTGGGGGAATAGAATCTAGCATGAGGAACTAGAATCTAGCATCAGAAACTAGAATCTGATCAGGACACAATGGGTCAAACAAGCATCAGTGTTCTGCACCCTGGAGTATATACTGTATATATCATGTGTCAGACTGGGATGGGCCTGCTGGAGAACGCTTACAGCAGGTACAGGATGCAAGCTCATAAATGACAAATGCCAGTGATAAATAACTAGATAATGGTGTAATAATTCACACCTTACTAGGTCATAATCACTCCTGTTGAAATGTGTGGGGAGACTAAGATAAAACATCATGAGTGTTCCATTCATCTGTGTTCAGTCTGCATTATACTTATCCACGCTAAAAGAAAATCACACTTTGTGAAGTGAGGGGCACTCTTAGCGTCATAAATAATCATCATCACGTTCCGTGCTCAGCTAAGTAAATCATCACTATGGGGTATACACAGACATACTAAGCTGGGCTTAGGAGGAACTAGCAAAACGTTCTCAATAATCAAATCTTGTATTAGTTTCATGGTTTGTATATATACATTTTGTCCTCCTTGACCGTACACTCCGAATCAATCAATCAGATTGAGAAAGGAGGCTTTGTTGCAGAAATGCGTTTTCTCCATGATTTTCCATGGCTTTGTATTTAAACCCATTATGGAAATTAATCTCATCATCTATGATTTCACTTGTCTGTGACACTACATTTGGGCAAGGACTCTGACTGATCAGCCTTGAAAATCAAAGAATAATTGTGTGTGACGAAGAAACATTAGTCAAGGTACTTCTGTGGCCTACATACAGTATTTGCATGAGTAGTTCTGGAAAAAACATAGACCAACCCTCTTGACTAGAGACTCCTTATCGAACAAATTGATTCATCTCAGTCCTAAATGAATGGGAAATGCTGTCGAATCACAGAATTCACACAATTCCAAAATTCTTATCATGGCTTGACAGCACTGTCTCTGGTTGTGGGTTTGACAGACAAATTATGTTAATTAAGGAGAACTCCACTCATTTTCAACGTTGTATTTTTAATATGTCATTAATATACCTTAGAGATGTTGTGTGGACATGATAGAAAAGTTCCCCCAATTCTGTATTTCCTAAAAATGGAGGTCTGGAAAAAAATCATTAACATGGTGAAATACATCTGATGACATCATCAAGATGTATTTCACCATGTTAGTGATTTTTCTTTCAGACCCCTTTTTCCTGAGAGGGTAGAAATGGAAACAAATGGACCCGCTGCTAGGGTCCATTTGGTTCACAATTGTATCCTCTCAGGAAAAAATTGAAAATCGGTGGAAATCCCCTTTAATGCATCATGGAATAACTTTACTAGAGAGGAATTGTCACAAGTATGGGAAAAGATGGAGAGGAAGAAGGATGGGGGGAAAAACAGAGCATGTGATCCCTAAGATTGAGCTGTGACCTGCAGTATGTTAATCCCTGGATGTTCTGAACGGTGACAGAGGGAACACGCTGACCTGTCCTGGACTATAGTACCACATCAAAGAGGGACATTATGAAATACCTTGAGGGCAAATTTCATCCTCTGGCGAAGAGCACATTATGTAATATTTGAAAGTATAGTTTTTAAATCATTACAGCACCCTGTTCTCCTTAAAGCTAGCCGTGTGTGTGTGCGTGTCCTTCTCTCTGTCGGGAGAAAATGGTAGAAAAGCTTTTCTGCATGCCCAGAACACAAACTCAAAGTACCTCCACTAATGTTTAGGATGTCAAAGGGACTTTTATCTAGGGATGCACAGATACAGATTTCTTTCAGTTCCGATCCGATACATTAATTTCTATAATTTCCAGATGCAGTCCTGATATCCGATATTTTACACAGCAAAAAATGAAAATACAAAACATGCATTGGCATTGTTTTTGACAGCGCAAGCCTTCAGATTTTCAGCTATTAGTGTAGCTTTTTGTCCTACACAAGCTTTCCGTCCTTTCTGATACATGCGGCAATGTATCAGAGACATTACCAATCGATACTGTTAACTTTTATCATTATCTGATACGATACTCCCATCCCTACTTGGGTCATGTTAAGATTTCTTGAACTTATCATGCAACTTTTATTTTGCAATGTTATAGACAAGACCACTGACATCACTGGCCACACAGTATGAGATCCATATGCAGCCACACCATTTGGATCCTGACATCCTCATAATGTAATGTTCAGTATTTAGAAATCAGTTGCCCTGACAGTTTAATGAGAATGGCAATATTGGAAATTGTTTTTAAATTGATGGAGAACAATGCACAGGACAGAGAACTGGAAACGGCATGGCAGGCAGAGAACAGGCTGGCCTTAACAAGCTGGTCATTTGAGGCATTCTTCACTTGTGTTGTGTTTTATACTGTACAGTACATACACTCACAGGCCACTATATATTTCCTATATTATATATATTAGGCCTGATAAACCATACTGGTTTAAAAAAAGAGGCTAGACTATCTTAAGGAACAAGGCATTTCTAATGGTAGAGTAGGTGTCAGAGATTTGGTCTAGGCATGATGGGCCCCAGTGACCTGAATACATTCACACTTTGCCTGAGAAACATTCTCACGTGGACATTTTCTATTGCTTGATGAAAGGAAAGGTGACAAGACATTTTGTCAAGTTGAGTCAGAGAGGGGCTATTCTTCTACCCGTTATGTGTATAAGCCTTACTTAACCCAGAAAGTCAAACTGGAAGGGCAGCAAGGGCAGGTCTTGACTCATAATCAGTAGGAGCATACCCGACTTTGATCAATTTTAAAATTAATGGGAACATAATGAAAATAAATAAATAAATTAAAAATCAATAAATAAAATAAAGCATATGAAATGATTGGCTTTGTGATTCACAAGGACAGCGATTCCTGCAAAAGTGAAATTTGTACTAGCCTCTGTGGTGCCCAAAACTCTAATTTGCTTTGTCTCAGCGTTGGACTCGAAACAACAAAAGAGTTTGAATTGCATGACCTAGCCCTACGGTTCATATGTAAAGCAGCCTGAAGAGTGTCACCCTAAGGTCCATATGAAACATTGCGTTAACTGTGTAATGGCAGTATGCACAGACAGCCACGGACAAGGTGTTTCTGAGGTCAGCAGGTGCAAACGCACAGGCGCATGCACACGCTGAAACATAATCTCTGATTTCCGAAACTGATATGGAATCCACTTTTTTTACGATTTGACCCATAACCTTTCTTCAGCATTTCTTCTTTGTTTCAACCGTGTCAGTATGAGGGACAGGAGACAGGGAAATGACACACATCCACGTCGGGAGAGGTGAAACTGAGGACACGAAAAGAAGAAATGCCGCCTTCATCGTGTCCCCGGTTCAACTCCCTGACGTGGATGCTTGTCACTCTCCTGGCCCATGTAATACGCACCCTTCCCTCCCACCACTACCACCATCATTTGGATGTTTGGAAGCAAACATTTTTAACTCAAATCTTTGCTTCTGGGGGATCACTAGAACAACATGTTTTTAGATGAGTTTCTGCAGCTAAATAATAGATATTTCTGGGGGTCCTTCCTATGAAATATGTTACTGACACAGAAAGAGATTTTTCCAGAAAAACTAGAATCTCGCGCCAGCGACTAGAATTTAGTGTCACAAACTAGAATTTAGTGTCACAAACTAGAATTTAGTCTCATGGACTAGAATCTAGTGTCAGAAACTGGAATCTAACTTCAGAAACTACATTCTACTGAGAGGAACTAGAATCTACCGTGGGGGACCAGAATCTGGCATGAGGAACTAGAATCTAGCATCAGGAACTAGAATCTAGCATCAGAAACTAGAATCTGATCAGGACACAATGGGTTAACGTCGTTTTTTCCAGTGGCTCAGTTCCAAGAACATCTTTTTGATTTTTTTATTTTATGTTATCTTTGTTCCACTAGATAACACCATTGGCATGTGCTTGAATCACTGTGCCAGTCTTGACCTGGGAAAACACCTGGTAGCATAAATCTAACCGCTTTTTGTAACCTCTTCTGGACAGGAACCCCATTTGGGATTCTGTGCACCATGCGCACAATTAAAGTCAGTATTTAGAAGGCATTTTTGGAATCGGTCTCAGACCAAAATGGACTTACCAAGATCTCACTTTGGTGTGTCATTATGGATCCCAACCCAGCTCCCATGTCGTTAAATGAATAGATATACAGAAGCTCACCAGGGGCGGATGTAACATTTCCCAATTGGGGGGGGGGGGGGGGCAGAAGAAAGGGGGGCGGCTTCATCGCCCGGGGGCGGCTTCATCGCTTCATTTGTGCCACGGGTGATGAAGTCGCACCCTTAGCGTTTGACTGACTGATAATAACATCAGTTGTTGTTGAAGTTGCAACAGACACGCAGCAAGCATAAAGCTAAATGTCTGACTCAGAGAGTTTTCTGTTTTCTCTGATGAAATGCCGTTGGTTTAGTGGTGCGACAGCACCATTGGGTTGTTTTGGGTTGTTTGCATGCCATCGTGTTTGGTGGGGCAGCCTGGGCAATGCCCATGCCTAGATCCGCCCCTGAAGCTCACTGACAATAAAGGAGATTCTTTACCAATATCAAAACGTATCACACCATATGGGCAGGGTTTTCCTGCGTCATCAGGGCTTCTGTAGAGAAGGGTGAGGGATGGTTTTTCAAAAAGGATTTTTTTTTTTTTTTTTTTTTTACAAAAGCACAACAAATGGCTCTCTCATTACCAATCTGGTGTTTACACTTTACACATCCAAGCATGATAACAGAATCCTAAGGTTAGCAAGGGATATTACCTCAAACACGAGTCGTGTTTTGTATGGAGAATATAGATTGCTAGCTTCAGGAAGGAGGTATAAAGAGATTCAGGAAGTAGATATAAACTTAGTTGAGTGGACAATATTTGAGACGCATTTGACAATTGCCATGGGGCAGAACACCAGCCAGAGCAATGGTTACATAAGAAAAAAAAATAGATATCGAAATTTTATAGACAGAGTGATAGTGTAGATAAGATAAACAAACAATACACTGAACTGACCATTACGTCACATTCATTTGCACTCTCTCTGGTTTTAATATGAGGTTAGATTAGTAAGCTATCAGCTCCATCTCAATGTATCAATGCACACTGCATCTAGAGCAAAAGGACATTACTGTGGCTTTGGCAGCAGTGCACCACCCTAATCTGATAAATGCTCCAAAGTGTGCTATTCTACTAGGTAAACCAAAACAATGCATCTGCACAGGGATCGACCCCGTTTTCCCTTTTGCATGGATTTCTCTGCAGGATGGTAGAAAAAGGAGGGCGGGGCCCTGAATGAGCACAATGCACGGTGAAAGAATTGTGATCCGAGATGTCACCCTGCCATGTATTAGTCATCCAGGCTTCCCCACTGAACAAGAGACAGCAAAACGGAACAAATAACCCCCCTCCTCCTTTTGTCAAGAATGCTACGGGATGACAAAATGCGAGGAAGTGTCTGATAAAAAGTGATACAAAAAAACCCAACAACAAACACCTGTGGCGTTAGTTGCTAGGACCTTCCCGATCATAGAAACCTTCCCTGAAACTCAGGAGTTTTCCTCTTTTCAAATATAGGAACCTAATGCCTGGTTCCATGGTAACAGTTCCTGGGGGGAAGAGGAATCCCTCTTCTCGAGTTTGTACTTGAAAGTACAAAGGAGTTTAAAATTAAACCCCATCTCAATGATGTGGAATGCTGAATAAAGGTAGCGCCAGCAGCTCAAACACTTGTACTGTAGTGTACATCTCACTTGGTGAGAAATAACAGGGCATATTTCAATGGATAACTGATTATTCAAAGGAACGATTCTTAACATTGTTGACTGTAGCAAAACGACATTATTCATTGTATAGTGCCATAATTTGACCTCCTTTCTACAAAAATAACTTTGGTTGTAGAACTGGCTCCAGTCTAAATTCTTGGATCCTTGGTGCTCTGACGGAACATTTTTTGGGGTCCAGTTCCAACCAACTTTTAGGCTTCTTCAGACTGTACTGTGTACAAACGAGACGGGATACTCACCGCTACGGCGTGGGAGGAGGTTCCGTGGACGTGCAGAGCGGGTGTATTGTAGTGAGAGATGCCGGCTCGGGACAGGGTAGCCGGGGGGGTGAAGCCAACCGTGTGGGTGCCGTACGACAAACCTGGAATGACAAAGAGTGGGCGTCCCACAATAGTTACCACACGTACATGCCATAAAACAAGCAATTACAGACAGTGCCAAATGGGCCAATGTGTCCACTGTTTACAGTGCTCTTGCATAAATCGGAATGGGCAGCAGTGGCTCAGGCGTGACCGCATGGTAACAGTACCTGAACAAACCGTTCTCCGCCAGAGTTAGTGTATAAGTGTCTAAGCTCCAGATGTACAGGACAGGTCGGTGTCTTGTATGGATTCCGCCAGCATTGGTGTGTGAATGGCTGAATGTAATGCACAATATTAAAATCGGTTTGGATGAAGGCTCTACAAAAATAACAAATGAAAGCACCTAAAATGGTGAAAACAATGAGCGAGGATGGATGACGTTTATTATCAGTTTATAAAATGTATGACTCCCTACATGAGAGTTATGGCACAGAATTCCTCATGTTCCAAGGTTTCTCACTCAATAAAATTCAATAGCAATGACGTCAAACCACCAGTGGACAATGTGTTTTACACAATTAGGGAAGGCCAATGATCTTGCCACAAAAGGAATTGAAATTCCACCAAGTTTTAAATCTCTAAAATGTCTTCCTTGAAACACCAAAATTAACATAGGTATAATGCCCCAAACTTGCCAGCTATATTATATTATATACCATTATTATATCACCAATTGTATTAAAGAAAAAAAGCTGCCGCATAAATATTAAAAAAAAAACTGTATGCTGGCATGAATGTTACTTATTTAAAATGTTTTAATTGGCATTGTTTTGATAATAGTAATACATAACTTGCATATCATGTTTGCTAGATTAACTAATGTGCATCATTACAAAGGAAATGGCACTGAGAATGACTCTTGTTCTCATAGACGTATCATTTACAAACACAGAAGTATCACTTACAAAAACATGGCAGGTTGGCATGTCTCAACCTGGTTGCCATGCCTACAGTCAGTTTCTGAGGAAATCACTCTCACAGAGTCAGGAATCAGCCTCAGTATGGTTGCCATGTTTACAAGAAAAAACAGCTGATGAAACCATATCAAACCAGCCAACCAACATTGATTACCAAATACTGATGACTGGTAATATAATGGAACATTTGAACATTATTCAACTTAAGTAGAATAATGTATGAATGAATGGACCATTGTAAAGCGCTTTGAGCACTTGGAAAAGCGCTATAAAAATGCAATCCATTATTCAACTTAAGTAGACTATTCAACTAAACTAAACAGAAAATGACTCACTAACATCACTACAGTAGTACCACGAGATATTTAACTTAAATGAGGACTCCTAAACATTAAAACCCTGAATTCTGCATTAGTAAACAATCAGATAATCAGATAATTCGTATGACAGAAATATGGTTTGTTTAGGATCAATAAGGTTTGCTCAGGAATATGTTCAGTCTAAATGCATCCACTTTAGATACGGTCTAGACTACCATTCATCGCCAATAGAAGCCAGCGATGTGAATATGCAATGATGCAGACGTTTGTAGCTGTTGCAAAAGCAACAAAGCACTCCCAGATGCTACAAATAAATACATCAAATGATAATGAAGAATGATGCTGTCCTCTAGCTCGCTTCAATTGTTTCAAAAGCACATAGTTATCAGGTGTTGACACTAAAGTGGCTGTGGCTCAGGAGGTAGAGCAGGTCGTCCAATGACCCGTGGGTCGGCGGTTCGAATCCCGGCTCCTCCTGTCTACGTGTCGAAGTGTCCTTAGGCAAGACACTGAACCCCAAGTTGCCTCCAATGCGTTGGTCAGTGTGAGCCGTCGACTGTTCGCCGCTCTACTTCCCAATGTATGAATGAATGGACCATTGTAAAGCACTTTGAGCACTTAGAAAAGCGCTATAAAAATGCAATCCATTACCGTATTTTCCGGACTATAAGGTGCACTTAAAAGCCTTTAATTTTCTCAAAAATCCACAGTGAGCCTTATAATCCAGTGCACCTTATATATGGATTAGTTGACTGCAGTAGCTTCTATTCTAACTGTAGTAGATTCTATTCACTGCGCCTTATAATCCAGTGCGCTTTATATATGAAATCAGTTTTAAAAGGTGCGCCTTATAATCCGGTGCGCCTTATAATCCGGTGCGCTTTATAATCCGGTGCGCCTTATAGTGCGGAAAAAAATATTATTTAAGTCTCAGAGGCACTTGCCTATTGGGCAAGTCCAAGTCAGGTTCTACTTGCCCTCAGGTCATGGTCACTTGCCCCCCAAAATCTATTGTGAATTTTGCATTTTAGTTTACTTTCTACTTGGGAGCTTTAAACATTTCCTTCCGCAGTCGAAGACTATGTTTTGTTTAAGTCACAATCAGCTACATTAAATATTCAACTTGTAAATCAGTGTAAATCAGTGGTTCCCATAGTGGTCACAGACTCAGGGGTCTGTGACACCAGCAAAACGTTAGTTTGGAACCAAATGGACCTAGGAGAGAAATAGGAGAGATAGCTAGAAAGCAGGGAAAGACGCAGAGGCAGAACGCAATGACCACCTTCAAGACAACTATATCTTGTGTTGTGTTATAGCGCACTAAGTCGCACACCTGCCCGATCGGGCAACCAGGTAGCAGTCTACACTTGCCCGACCATTTTTTTATTATTTTATATTATTTTTTCCCTGCATGAGAGACGGTTCTCATAACGGTTACACAAACCATTTTTCTCCCAATACAGCTGTAACACAGAACACAGCCAGTCAACCAAGTCAACCAATCAGTGTGTTTATGATTGCACAGATGGTAAGATCGTTTTTTACGATTTAATAGAGCAGAGAATATGTTTTGCAATGTAGACTACGGACATCAACAATGGTTCTTGAATCCCAACAGCATCCCAACAGCATGCACACCTTATTATGAAATAGGAGTTCAAATTATATAACAAGGAAGAATCTCCTGAAAATTCTTTTCAACACTCCTTGACAATGGACACTCGGGACTGGCTTATTGTTTGTGCCAGGCCTGTATTTACAGACCTGAAGTAGTGAATGTAGTGATGAATGGGGACGACATAAAGCCAAGGAAGCAAGTTCATAATATTGTTGACCTAGCGCCAGTCGCACGGTATGGTATGCTGAAAACTGGAACAGGGTGTTTCAGATTGAAGGTCTAGATAGGAATACTTGGTTCGCAATGTTAAACGTCAATCATATCAGAAAGACGGGTGCCTTTTGCCGAGCAATAAAATGATACGATTTGATACTAGAGGTGCATAAAACGTTTATAGACTGGCGGCTCAGGCACCGCCAGACAGTGGTGTTGCGTAACAGGGTCAAGATTCTGGGGCTTCCGGTCTTGCGGCCAGTGTTGCCAACTTGGCACATTTGTCACTATATTTAGTTTTTTTTCAGACTCCCCTAGCACCAAAATTGGTGAAAAACTTCCTGGCGGAAAATATAGTGCTTTTTTGCTGGTGAGTGGCGAAATTGATTTACAGGCGCCAGAGATAAAACCCTCGTTTTTCACCATTTTTCCTCCTATGACAGAGTCCTCCTTCCTTCCTAGAAAGTAACCAAATCGACCCTTATAGATCTGTAACTCTTGAGACCGTAAAATGAAACCAAATGGACCCTCACGGGTCCATTTCAGCTCGAACTGGGGGAGGGGGTGTAGGGGATGGGACTTACCAGGTGATATGGGGCGGCTGGAACTGGGGGAGGGGGTGTAGGGGATGGGACTCGACACTTACCAGGTGATATGGGGCGGCTGGAACTGGGGGAGGGGGTGTAGGGGATGGGACTCGACACTTACCAGGTGATATGGGGCGGCTGGAACTGGGGGAGGGGGTGTAGGGGATGGGACTCGACACGGTCCTCGCTCGCAGGCCCTGTGCGGACATCTCGTTGAAGTACCTGACAGGATGACATGACCTGGATTAGTGGTGCATTGAATTAATCATATATTACAATATCGACAAGTGAATCAATCCAGAGGCTGCGATATCGACACAGCAACAAGACAAATGAATCATCTGGGCGACACGACGTTGAGGAACGTGCCTCTGTTGAGGAACGTGCCTCTGTCTTAACGTTAACAAGGGGTCTGAAAGAAAAATCACTGATCACTGGTGAAATACATCTTGATGATGTCACCAGATGTATTTCACCATGTTAATGATTTTTAGGAAATACAGAATTGGGGGAACTTTTTTTTTTATCATCACCACACAATATCTCTAAGGTATATTAATGACATATTAAAATGTTGAAAATGGGTGGAGTTCCCCTTTAACAGTGAAATGTCCCTTTAATTCTCCCGTCCTGTGTTCGTCCCCCCTCCTCTCCTCCTACCTCTCGTCGTCCATCTCCAGACTGGACTCGCTCTCTGACAGCTGTCTGCACAGCGCCTCCCTGCGCTCCATCTCTCTCTGCAGTTTCCTCTGCAGTCGGATGTTCTCCTCCCTCATGTGCCGTTCCTCCTCTATGTACTGTGCTCTCTTCTCTGTGTCTGTGGAGGCAAGAACAGATCAGATCAGCCCATCTGCCGGCTAAAGCAGGGGTTTTCAACAGGTAGTCCGGAGACTCTTTGAGAGCGTAAAAATGAAACCAAATGGACCCTTGCGGGTCCATTTGGTTTCATGTTTACACTCTCAAGAGTTAAGATATTCATCATGTGAATTAGCCCAAGTCCACACAACTAGGGAATGTAGAAGATTAACGGTCATTTTGATCTGTATGTTTGACTGTTTGGTTTCCCAAATCCAGCCTGGAATTGTGGACCAAAACAAAAGAAATCTTTAGTTTTGGGACCAAGTGGTGGTCTGTGGCTCAAATTCTGAATAAACAGTAGGCCCTGGTATGAAAACCCCTGGTCTAAAGTGATGCCCCCCCTCCCCGGGCCAAAAATCATTTCAGTTTAGGCCAGGGTACTAAGTAAGAGATCCCAAATAGCTCCCTGTGTGCTGGTTGTGCCACAATCGGTGCATGAATGAGTACGTGATAAAAGGTGGTATAGGTGGTATATAAATGCGCCATTTACTTGTATGTACTTGTTCACTTAAATATGAATAGTATGTCATTAATTGAGATTAATTCATTACAAAACTTCAAATTACTTAGATTAAATATTTTAATCAAGTCCCACCCCTAGTTAGTATACTTGTGACAGCTGGTCGCAGGTTGCTATGAAACCTGCAAAACCTGTCAGTTGGTCCGTCGCAATTCCATACACGGTTGCCATTGTGACATGTCACCCCACCTTATGTGTTAGTCAGTAGGGATGCCATAGATGGGAAACAGTTCGAAGATGTAAGATCAGGAGACACTTCCTGTTTTTTGTAAACAGCTGGTGCATGGTAAAATGAAACCCTCGCGTGACCGCAATTTGCAGTGTGGGCAGTGCTACTGGGAAGCACCAGCAGCACCTTGACATGAAAATGTCTTAGAGGGCCCCACTAGCCTACTGTATGTTGCAGTGTGTGTAAATACAGAAAAAAAAATCCACAACAGGAAAAAGACCTATGCACACCTACTGTGACAGGTGCGTAGGAGAGGGTAAAAATCCCAACATCAAAAGTAAAAAAAACACCCGCACACTGTCCTCGGTTGCAGTGAAATTGCTGCTCCCTTAATAAATTTCACTGCAACTGAGGACAGTGTGCAGGTGTTTTTTTTTTTTTTTTACTTTAGAAAAAACTTCCAGTAGGTGAACCCCACTGCAAATGTTCTCTGCAACACATTTTCGTCAAGGCAACCTGTCTTTCATGGTCAGTGGTTCAGGCTGGGTTTCATGTTTTGCTTGGTCTCTAAAATGGTATTAAACAGTCAGGAGTTGGTGATAGGGCCATTATATTAATACTAGGGCCGGGACATTAGTGTGTTAATTGAGACCAATTAATTACATAAAATATATCATGTTATGAAAAATAACGTTTTGAATTGGACCATTTGTTTATCCACCATTGAAGCGGAACGTTTCTCACTGTATGGCCGTTTCACACCTACCAAATATGCTAACGCACATGGAAGCGGCAGTCTGCAGTCCAACAGGAGCCAGTTAGTAAAAAAGTTGCGACATGGAGGAGTCAGAAACTGAGCGCAACTGAGAGACTTCAATAGGGACAAATTGCAGTTGAAGTCTACGTGGAAGAGCCACCCTTGGATTACTAGCTCTATGAAGTGAACGTAACTCAGTCTATACTCTAAAGCTCCGTCCGCCAAGACAAAAACAAAACAGCTCGCAACATGAACGACAAACTAGACGAGCAAGCATTACTTGGCCCTGTTAATGGCAAATTTAGATTTAAACAAAGCGCGGATGGAAGCGTGGACAAAAAGGCAGTTGTGTGCAGATTATGCAACAAAGAATTTGCCTACCATCGAGCCTCAAATATCACATCCCATCTAAACATGTTGGAGCTAGTGTATTTGCTGTCCCCGTTTCGTAGAAGAGCCATCTATGTAGCAGAGCCGATCTTTGGGTATCGCGGGATTCCCAAAGATTCACAGGCTTAGTAGTCAGTTCATTGCTTTACTCATTCAGTTCATTGCTTCACTCGTAATATCAAAATCAGTTAAGAATGAGCTTTCTCACCGCTCTCAGGTAAATAATGTGAATTGAGATTGAGATTAATTGAATGAGATTAATTGAGATTAATTAATTATTGAGCCTCTAATTAATTAGATCAAAACTTTTAATCAAGTCCCGGCCCTAATTAATAGAGCAACTTATTGTAAGAGAGCCTGTAGTTTGTGTTAGTGACAATGATGTGTGCTTCTTGCCTTGGACTAGGAGTAAAACTGGGCCCTAAAACAGAGTGAGGACTCCCTCTAGTGGCAAAAACACAATAGTGCAAGAATGGCAAATGATCAAGCATATCAACTGCACTAAGTACATAGGCCTACTGTAGTCTTGGCTAGTTGGTTTGCCTCTAAAATCTATAAGAATGTAGTGCTGTACTGTATGATTAGAACTAGTTTCTTAAAGGGATATTTAACTGTTTTCGCAAAATTACATATTAACCCTTTGATGCATGAATTATGAAATACTGAGTGAAAAAAATTGAATTATGTGTTTTTATTTCTCTTAAGGCATATAGAAAACATTGCACTTTGTATTTTTTCAAAACACATTTTGGTTAACCAGTTACTGACATGTCCACTCTAATGGACAACAGGCGTTTATGGATTCGAATATAGCAAAATAATAACAAAATAATAATTTGGTTATAATATGCACTAGTGTTTTTACTTTTTTACAGCCACTGACTACACACATTCATTGCCACACATGTCCTTGGCTTCAAACAATTGATTTTGGCTTATGATAGTTTAGTAGTGAGCGCAATGCCTCAAAACCAGACATGTGGAGTTTGCGATGGCAGAGATGGAACTTTCTTCTGATAATGATTATGCAGAAAAGAAAAAAAAAGTGCATATGTAAAAACTGGTGAATAATCTGTGTTATGATTGCATTTACCAGATGTAATGCTGATTGTGCTTAGCTAACTTTTTTTTTTCTTTATGGAAATCCATACACCAGTCTCTAGCACCCCCACTCACCCAACAGAGCCCAGTCTCTACCACCAACACATGCCAGTCTACCTAAAAACTGCAAATCAAGAAAATGAGCTGTCCAGTGAATAAACTGTTTTCTTTTATTACATTACATTTTTACCAAATTACCAAATGTTTTACCAAAACAAAACTAGATAGAGGTTAGAGGACACCTACTCTGGTTAGAGAGGTTAGAGGACCCCTACTCTGGTTAGAGAGGTTAGAGGACCCCTACTCTGGATAGAGAGGTTAGAGGACCCCTACTCTGGATAGAGAGGTTAGTGTCTACGAGGACCCCTACCCTGGATAGAGAGGTTAGTGTCTACGAGGACCCCTACTCTGGATAGAGAGGTTAGTGTCTACGAGGACCCCTACCCTGGATAGAGAGGTTAGAGGACCCCTACTCTGGATAGAGAGGTTCGTGTCTACGAGGACCCCTACCCTGGATAGAGAGGTTAGAGGACCCCTACTCTGGATAGAGAGGTTAGTGGACCCCTACTCTGGATAGAGAGGTTAGTGTCTACGAGGACCCCTACCCTGGATAGAGAGGTTAGAGGACCCCTACTCTGGATAGAGAGGTTAGTGGACCCCTACTCTGGATAGAGAGGTTAGTGTCTACGAGGACCCCTACCCTGGATAGAGAGGTTAGAGGACCCCTACTCTGGATAGAGAGGTTAGAGGACCCCTACTCTGGATAGAGAGGTTAGAGGACCCCTACTCTGGATAGAGAGGTTAGTGTCTACGAGGACCCCTACCCTGGATAGAGAGGTTAGTGTCTACGAGGACCCCTACTCTGGATAGAGAGGTTAGTGTCTACGAGGACCCCTACTCTGGATAGAGAGGTTAGAGGACCCCTACTCTGGATAGAGAGGTTAGAGGACCACTACTCTGGATAGAGAGGTTAGAGGACCCCTACTCTGGATAGAGAGGTTAGAGGACCCCTACTCTGGATAGAGAGGTTAGAGGACCCCTACTCTGGATAGAGAGGTTAGAGGACCACTACTCTGGATAGAGAGGTTAGAGGACCCCTACTCTGGATAGAGAGGTTAGAGGACCACTACTCTGGATAGAGAGGTTAGCGTCTACAGGGACCCCTACTCTAGAGAGGTTAGTGGACCCCTACTCTGGATAGAGAGGTTAGTGTCTACAAGGACCCCTACTCTGATAGAGAGGTTAGATGACCCCTACTTTGGATAGAGAGGTTAGAGGACCCCTACTCTGGATAGAGAGGTTAGAGGACCCCTACTCTGATAGAGAGGTTAGATGACCCCTACTTTGGATAGAGAGGTTAGAGGACCCCTACTCTGGATAGAGAGGTTAAAGGACCCCTACTCTGGATAGAGAGGTTAGTGTCTACGAGGACCCCTACTCTGGATAGAGAGGTTAGAGGACCCCTACTCTGGATAGAGAGGTTAGAGGAGCCCTACTCTGGATAGAGAGGTTAGTGTCTACAGGACCCCTACCCTGGATGGAGAGGTTAGAGGACCCCTACTCTGGATAGAGAGGTTAGTGTCTACAGGGACCCCTACCCTGGATAGAGAGGTTAGAGGACCCCTACTCTGGATAAAGAGGTTAGTGTCTACGAGGACCCCTACTCTGGATAGAGAGGTTAGTGTCTACCTCTTATTGCGTTCTGCACTTGAGCCCTGCATAATATAAACAATGACATAACATGCAAAAGTGAATAATATTGCACAAAATATTAGTTTGTACACAAACAATGCAGGTTACATTCTAATAACATAAAACAATTTGTTTATATGCAAGACATATTACTTCAGATGAAGCATTGTCTTTGTCACAAATTGTTGTAGAAATAAGCCACTGATGCATGCTGTCCACTGTCATGGACAGATGGAAAATTGCAATTTCCTGCCGACATATAATCAATACTTGGATTTTTTTTAAACTACAGTGATTACTAGATGTTACTTTATGCCAAAATATTTTTTTTATCCGGAGGGGTCTCCTACTATAGAAGGAATGAGTCGAAATTCCTGAGGGTTGGGGCAACTGTTCTTCACTGGCAGCCATCTTGAATGTTGACTGGATTATCTTGCAAATACAACACATGGCCACTGGGTGGCAGTGGTGGGGGGGTCCTCTGGTGTCCACTCTACAGGCTTATATGCAGCACTGCCATGAAAACCTCTTTTTACCATATAATAATCACATTTTATTATCTGTCCACTGTAGTGACCGCTATGCGTGAAAGGGCATATTAATGACATTTAAAAGAATTAGTACACTTTCCTTGCCAGTCTTCCTACCACTACTTCCTGGAATACAATTCCCACAATTCTTTGGTGTGCTGCACCTCCTTGCTGATAGGGGAGGGATGTCTTACTAAGATGTAACAACATGCAGTCCAGGAGGTAGTGTCAAAGACACTGGGCTCACTGTGAAAATCTAAAACCACATATTCCACACATAAAGACCCCCAGGAGAGTGTTCTATAGCTTGTAAATTTCATTTATGTATTCATGTATTTTTGGCAAAAATGGTGAAATGGCCCTTAATTAATAACCTAGTCACAGCGGTCAGTAATCAATAGTGGGTCATAGATAAGGGTAAGAAAACAAACATCACTAACACTTAACACTTATGGAGGAAGATGGATAGTTTGTTTATCCAGGACAAATGTGTATGGACCGTCAACACTTTCATCCTATTGGATAAGGACGGTATGGGGAGGGTCGCATACTATCCTTATCCAATAGGCATGCAAGTTATCGAGGAAACCGTGCAAGCTGCCACCCTTAGATGGAGCTGACCTGTTCTGACATTCCATATGCAGATTTGACCTCATCAAACACTCAAGACATGGTCCTTACTAGAGTTCTCAAACTCTGCCCGAACCCGACCAGGACCGAACCCAAACAGGCCCGACCCGACATTTAGGGCCGGGTCGGACCTAAAATCTATGCTAATCAGTAGGGCCGGGTAGGGCCTCGGGCCCATGAAAAAATAATACATATCGATTTTTTTTTTTACTATAGTAAGAATAATAGTTATTTTCTGTATTTACCTATTATGAAGATGGTGCTGATTGCCATCTCATTTTTTAATCTGTGGGGAATTCTCAAATTTTGCCCAAACCCGACAGTTTAGTGCCGGGTAGGGCCTAAAACTGTTCAGGCCTAGGACCTGAACAGTTATGGCCGGGCCTTAATTTTCAGCCCTGTTGAGACCTTTAGTCCTTACATGGGAAGAATTTATACTGAATGCTGATCAGAACAGCACAGAAATCACCAGTGAGTGCCCAGCGACATTAAAACGAGTGGATTCATCTGGTTAAAAATAAAATAGCTGCCCATCTCATCTGTCCTCAAAATCTACACAAAAATGATGTCATTGCAATGTGGTGCTGTGCCTCCTCCTCCTCCCAGCAATAGCCGTTGACGCACAAGGATAACTTAAGAGTCATGTCTCGGTGCCACAGGCTTCCGTGGGCTCAGTACAGCTCTGTATCAGTTACTGATGGGTGTCGTGTTCCTCCAACACCCGACCGAAGCAGGATGAGAGGAGGTTTATTAGGACCGACAGTTGAGACCAACACCAGCCCCTCCTCCCCTTTTATTACCACAGTTGAGACTGTGACTACCGTCCCTACATATAATCAGAGATGATTGAAGGAGAGAAGAAGCTCAGCAGCGATTTGGCTTTAGCATGAGGGGTGTGGCCGAGTGAGTGAGAGCGAGTACATGCCCATGTTTCAATCTTTTCAGGGCTGGATTAAATAGTAAACTAACAACCTTTTTTAAAAAAATGTTATATAAACTAAATACATCCAGGGTTATGTACAGCCAAAATAACATGCATGCATGCATGCATATTTAGAGATGAGCTTGCAGGCATTGAGGAGAGGTGGAAAGTAATGACAGAGTCTAGACTGAGGATGTGAAAAAAAGTCGGAAACCGACACGATTGTCGACACGTGCTGACGTCGACACAAAAAAGTACGAGTCGAAAATCGCCTCTTTTTTTTTTTTTTATATTAATGATTTTTATTTTGTATTCTTTGCAATTTCTTGTTCAAAAACGTCACAACGTTACTGTTTTCAAGGGAAGAGAATTGCTTATTTCGGGTATTTGGCTACTATCAGTCACTGTAGTGAGACCATGTCTGTGCTGCGCGCGTCTGTGCCGCCGCGCCGTCGTCCTCCTCCTCCGTCCGGCTTTCCCCCGAGTAGGAGAAGGAGGCGGCGGCAGCGGCCCTCGTCTGCACTCGCCAAAATGCGTCTTCCTCATTCCCCCTGCGTTCTGTCCCGGCGAGTCGGGCTCCTGCCTGCACCCGCCGCAATGATTGACTTTTATTTTGCCGAGCAGGCGCCTCTGTCGAGGCCGAAATGGAGCGTTACGTATGGGAGAAAGCTATCTCTCCTGCACAAGACCGAGGTCTCACATGGGGGGGGAGAGAGAGAGAGAGAGAGAGAGAGAGAGAGAGAGAGAGAGAGAGAGAGAGAGAGAGAGAGAGACGCGTGCTGCTGGTGGTTAATACAACAAGCCTATATTATTTGTACTTATCTTGTCCAGTGTTCTGTTTCACGTTGTTTGGCCATGTCTAACAGCAGATGCAGGGAATCCGTCGCAAGGAAAGAGGAAAACTCCTCTATCAAGTCGATTAGGCTACTAATGAATGTGGAATGCCAGGTGCGGGTGCGTATCTGTCTGTTGCGTGGTGCGCTCTGCGCACTGGCACTGCTCTGCCATGCGCTTTGCTTTGAGAACATGCCTGATCATTGTGGAGCGCAGTATGGAATGTTCTCCTCAGATATGAATATTTTGGTATTATATATTGCTCGATTTCGCGGTCCCGCTTATTTTATCTTGCACCTCTCCCTCCTGCTGGCATTTTCATGCCGCCCGTGCTGCAACATTTTGCGTTGGGTCCCGCCGGCGCCGCGGGCTAAAAAAATAAATAAAAAAATCGATTGATTTTCGACAATGGGCCGCGACACGTCGACATTGCAAATATGTGTCGATTAACATCCCTAGTCTAGACTGATCGTTGATTAGCATGATCAGCTAACGTCAGGTCCCACTAGAAATGATCAAAATCGTCGGGTGCACGCACATACAGTATGTGCACATGTGACTCTATGTGCATTGCTGAAAAATAAGATCTGGTAATTTGTCAGCAGTACATGTCAGTCAAATGAAGCTTATACACTGGTCCGTATTTCACAACTGAGATTGCACTCGTTGCACAAAAAATAGTGATTTGACATGTTGTTTGTGTCAATCACGTGCCCCCCACTTTGCAACGATGCATGGAAAGATGCTACATAAATTAAACTCATTTATTTAGTGCAAGTTCTACATAAATCCACACTTCTCTTTAGTGCACATGAACATTCCCAAACTCAACAATACAAAAGGCTGACTGGACAAGGGATTGGCAGTATCCTGTTCAACTTGATACCCAGGGGTGCCCACACTTTTTTGACATGAGAGCTACTTTCAAAATGACCGGCTCAACAAGATCTACACATCAAAAATGTGATTGTTCCATTACTGAAAATCCATTTCAAGGCCCCCTAGAAAGTTTGAGCTTTGAAATAGTGGTAATGGTGTTACCTACTGTTCTAGTGTTTAAGAATAATGCACTTCTAATGAAAATAGAGGGGAGAATTGGAAGGTTTTCCTGTTTATGCTATTACTGATGTTTGAGAACAGTATTTGGGGTGTTGTGATGTTGAGTTTAGTCTCTTGCACCAAAACTAAGAACTTTCAGAACTTTGTCCACAATTGCGAAAGAGAACTGGCAAAACGTTGGTCAAAATAACAATTATTCTCCATTTTCTAATTGTGTGGAATATTACGTAATTCAGATTTTTAAACACTCAAGAGTTACAGGTCTATAAGAGTCCAAGTGCTGGGGGGGACTGTCATGTGATCTACCTGCACGACCTGTGTGATCTACTGGTAGATCACCATCTACCTTTTGGGCAGCCCTGATGTAACCAATCCATGGCCAGGGCATAAGGTGAATTTGCCTTTAGATAAGTCAGTGACACAGTTTCACTCCTTCAGGGATGGAGGATGATTGCTTTTGATGGAGTCTGAAGGGGTGCGACTATAGGGCCGGTGCCTTTACTCACGTTGCAACTCGGTGGTGCGAAGGCTCTTCTTCAGCCTCTCGACCTCGTTCTTTAGGAAACGGATGTGTCGCATCATGTTCTCTGGCGAGTCGATCTCCATGGACACGTCTCTGGGAGAGGGAGGAGCCGAGACAGGCTGGTCCAACTTCTCCTGGAGGATTCTGTTGGACCAAAGAAAACATGAAAACACACACACAATGAATGCTGCGAGTCGGTCATGATGACGGGTCTCTTTGCATTTCTAATGGCATGAGAGATCGTCATGTACAGTATTTTACACTAAATTTTTTCAATTGACTGTCAGTATATGTGTGGTTTTAACACTATATTAGATTTCACACTAAACTAGATTGCATCACCTAAACTCAACACACGTGAGTTTTTTTTTTTATTATTTTTTTATCAACTGTCAGTTATCTGTGTGAAAAATGAAACCAAACCTTTTTGTTACATGTTTACACTCTCAAGAGTTGCCTGAAGAAGGGACGTTGCTGACTTTAAATAAATGCTCTTGAACCAGTAAGTGGTGGTGTGTGGGTCTCCTCCCTTCTAAAGTTTGCTGCTTTGCCTGCCCTAGACCAGGGGTCGGCAACCCAAGATGTTGAAAGAGCCATTTTTCGACCCAAAATTAAATTCAAAATCTGTCTGGAGCCGCATTTTATTATTTTCTTCCTGAGAGTGTGCAAATGTGAACCAAATGGACCCTGGCGGGTCCATTTGGTTCCATTTGCACACTCTCAGAAAAAAAGGTCCTCAAAGAAAAATCATTAACATGGTGAAACACAACCTTTCTTCAGAAATGGAGTTTCTAAAAAAATAAAATAAGGGAGTTTTACAGAACTCCATTTTTAGTCCACACAACACCTCTAAGGTATATTAATGACATAGTGAACTGAGTAAACCTTTGAAAATGGGTGGTTCAGATTGAAAGCTCCACCTCTGAGTTTTGGTGACTGAAATGTTTATATTATTTTGGTGCGGATCACCCCAGTGTGTGTATGTAATAATGCTACAGCCACTGAGCCACTAGGGCTGTGTTCTAGAGCCGCATGTGGCTCCTGAGCCGCAGGTTGCTGACCCCCGCCCTAGACCAACGCACCTGCCCAAAACTAGATCGGGTGTGCAGAAGTCGTCTCTCTATAAGCAGTCTCTAGAGTTAAAATATTCATCACGTGAATCAGCCTAAGTTCATACAACTAGAGAATGCAGAAGATTAACGGGCAATTATTTTTCCCAAGGGGCCAAATGAGATACATAAAATATTGTGGAGGGCCAAGACTAAAGGCTGAACTAAAGTCTGCGCAACCATTTCGACACCAGGGTCCTCTATTTATTCAGAATTTGAGCCATAGAGCCACCATTTGATGACATTTTAGCCCCAGATTTCTTTTGCTTTTGTCCACAATTCCAGAATGGATTTGTGACTATTAATCTTCTACTTTCTCTAGTTGTGTAGACTTGGGGCTAATTCAGATTGTGAATATTTTAACTCTTGAGAGCGTAAAAATGTCCATTTGGTTTCATTTTACGCTCTCAAAGAGTTACAACTGGTTAGCCAACTTTCCATATTTAACTGGAACTCTCTCAAGGACCACTGGTGGTCCCTGGGCCGTTCAGAGTCAGCCAAAGGGCCGCATTTGCCCCCGGGCCGCATAATGCCCAGGTATGATGTAGACGGTCATTTTGATCTGTATGTTTGACCGTTTTGCTTTTTCCAAAATCCAGCCATGTCATCAGATTGTGGTCCGTGGCTCAAATTCTGAATAAATGGGCCCTGGTATGAAAAAGGTTGAAAACCCCTGCACTAAACGATTGGTAACCGACTACGAATCACACACTGGGAGAATTCACCAAGATGCGATCTAGACCCGATACATCATTTGTTTTTTATTCCAATATTAATTTTGATAACTCACATGCATGCTGCTGTGCCTGTGACACAAGCGCGAAATCGACACAGAACGCGCACACTCCTTCCCTCTCTGCGTGCGTGTGCACACACACACATACAGGCTCAAATCACAGAAATAAATGTTTAATAGCATAACCTACACGGTGTGCCATTGAGACAGGATGTTGCATCTGTCTCCATCTGTATGTGCACGCACGTATGCACAGGCACCATATTATATCATCTATCGCAGAGCTGGGCATTATGTGGCCTGGGGGACAAATGCGGCCCTTTGGCTGACTCTGACCGGCCCGTGGGTTTCTATTTGCTGGGAAAATGAAAGCACAACATGCAATACAAAAGCTCTATTGACATACAAGCAGGTTTTCTGCCATGAACCCGTTTACCACTGTTTTGGAGGTTTTGGAAACAACCTCACCTTGCCATTGCACATACTCTCTTACTACAGTGCTTACTACTTTTATACAGAAATTTTATTAATATTATGCAGAATTTAGTTCAGCCTTTCAGCCTGGCACTGCACAATATTTTCTGTATCCCATTTGGCCCCTTGGGAAAAATAACTGCCCACCCCTGACACTAAGGTCTCCGAGGCACTTGCCCATCGGGCAAGTGCAAGTCAGGTTCTACTTGCCCCTCAGGTCATGGTCACTTGCCCCCCAAAAATATATTGTAAAGTTTGCATTTAAGTTTACTTCCTACTTGGGTGCTTTAAACCAGGGGTTTTTAACACGTGGTCCCTGAGAGGGTTCCAGGTGGTCCCCAGTTAAGTTGGTTAACCAGATGTAACTCTTGAGAACGTAAAAATGAAACCAAATGGACCCTTGCGGGTCCATTTGGTTTCATTTTTACACTCTCAAGAGTTAAAATTAATCATCTTAATTAGCCCAGGTCGCAATGACCACCTTCAAGACAAATTTATCTTGTGTTGTGTTATAGTGGACTAAGTTGCACACTTGCCCGATCGGGCAACCAGGTAGCAGTCTTCACTTGCCCCACCATTTTTTTTACTTGCCCCGGGCAAGCGGGCAAGTGTTAGTGTCAAGCCCTGACTGCCCACCCCTGATTTATCGTATCCATCGATACAGACAGACAGACAGACACTTGTCAACAAGTGTTTATGAGCAGCCGCAGTTCATGTGCTCTTATTGGCTGTAATGCATGAAGGGCTTGATGCTAACACTTGCCCGCTTGCCCGGGGCAAGTAAAAAAAATGGTCAGGCAAGTGAAGACCGCTACCTGGTTGCCCGATCGGGCAAGTGTGCGACTTAGTTCGCTATAACACAACACAAGATATATACGTAATTGTCTTGAAGGTGGTCATTGCGCTCTGCGCGTTTCTAACTATCTCTCCTACCTCTCTCCCAGGTCCATTTGGTTCCAAACTATCATTTTGCTGGCGTTACAGTCCGTGACTACATGTGGGAACCACAGACATAACTTACACAACTTACAAGTTACATAACTTACAAGTTATGTAGTTGATTGTGATCTAAACAAAACAGTCTTCGACTGTGATAGGAAATGTTTAAAGCACCCAAGTAGAACGTAAACTTAAATGCAAAATTTACGATATATTTGGGGGGCAGGGGACCATGACCTGAGGGCAATTAGAACGCTCGGAGACCTTAGTGTCAACCCCTGTGCATGTTTTCTCGGGACGAAGTCGGATTTCTGTTCATACTGGGAGATGTCCAGACAGAGTCAAATATCAAACATGCTAGATATTCAGGAACACTGGGGAAGCCGCTGGGAGTGTGTTCATCTGCACTCTCTCTTCAGAGCCTTCCATAGCCAGCGAGCAAAACCTCAGCTATCGAAGACCATCTTGCATCAGACCGGGAGTTTTGTCGGCAAGTGCAAAGAAATGGTCCCTGACACCATAATCGGGGCAAATATCCTGTATTGTGTACGAGCCATAAGCCATCACATTGAATAGAAGTTGAAGGAATTAAACCTCATCTTAAAATCTTCTCAAAATTGTTAAATACAAAGCACAATCAAAGTTGCATTGCAGAATGATTTAATACTGATTATCTGTATTGCAAAATTATATGATTAGATACAGATTTTCTGTTAACCCGACTACTTAGTAGCTCACTTTGGCTGCAGATTTATTGTTTATCGATCTACAAATGGAAAATTGGCTACTGAAAATGGGCTTTGAGTCAGTACCTTTTCTCAGCCTCCAGTTTGTCCATGCGTTTCCACAGTCTGTTGACCAGAGCTTCCTGCTCCTGCTCTAATGTGTTCTCAAGGTCGATCTTTTCGCGCCTCAGCTGGAGAGGAAAGGGTGAGAACAGACCAAGATAGTGTGAGTTGGACAGTGAAGAAAAAAAAATCCTTGGCTAAGATGTACACACACACACGCACACGCACACACACACAATAGGAGTAGAAGAGCCAGGAGACCACTCCATTGCCAACTGATATGAAATGACCTTGTTAGGTTCTCTTTCCAATTAGCTTCTTCCCTTGAGGGACAAAGAACCTGTTGCATAACGCCATTCTACATTATTAAAACCTCCCATGGTGTGTCTGGAGCTCTGCAGTCATGACTGCATGGCGACAATATGCATATGATACCCAGAGTAATGTCGACACGCCCACCTGCGCTTGAAGGGCACTGATGCTGCACGCACATGAAGAATAGGATCCCATCATTAGAGTGAGTACCGCTATGTGACAGGCCTCACATGTGAGTTTAGCATGGTTCTAGATCTAAGTGGGAGAAATTGATTGATGACAAGTCTAATAAGAGAGGCAGAGGATCTATATCTATTTTGGCAGAGGGGACATATATATTTTGGCTTTGTCCACAGCTACAAAGCTTTTGGTCAAAGATCTTTGATGGTTCTCTAAAGTATATAAAAAAAACATAATTACTGATCCAAAATTACCTTTATTCGGATGTTCAGAGATTGCCTTAACATATACAGAAGAACAAAATGCATTGATGTTTGGAATGGTAGCAGCTAAGAAAATAATATTAATAGATTGGAACCCCCCCCCCCCCCCCCCCCCCCCCCCCAGTTTTATGAAATGGCTCAACGAGATGATATCAAATATACAAATTGAGAGAATTAGATCCCACAACTCATTCAAGAAAATATGGTCTCCCTTCATGGAGTAACTCAAAATGGATGGAAATAAAGGATAAATGATTGTATGAAATGATGTGTAGCAGCCCGCCCCACATACGCGTTGTCCTTTTTATTTTTTTTATTTTTATTTTTTTATTATTTTGTTTTTCTATCTCTGTAATTTATTGTGATGCGAAGTGTTAAACTTTGGTTACGGGATTGCTTTATTTATATGTAAAAAAAATTCGAATAAATATGATTCAAACAAGTCTGACAAGAGACGCTGATGAATCTCCAAGCCCTGCTATGGCCGTACTCTGTGTTATGCCTGATTTATAAGTGTTCATGCTCCGGAAATGGTCAATCTACAAGCAATGTGTTGCATTGCAATGTGTTGTGAGCTTGTACATCGTCTATTCTCGGCTCCATCACGGTTAAGTATAACTCGGGTGTTGTGTCACGTAGATCACACAGTCTTTCCCCGCCCTTCATAGCTTTTGCATCACCTTCTCCGCGCCATCTCTCTCGCCGTGAGCGTTACCTGTTCCAGGGTGAGCTGCTTGGAGATGGTGTCATTCTCCATCTTCTTGATCTTCTTCATCAGCTTGTTGACCTGGAACTCTTGCTCCTGCTCCAAGTGCTGCTCCAACTCTGCTTTCTCGTGTTGAAGCTGGAAAGAGAGAGCAGGGAGTGGAATAAGTCAAATACATCCCCCTCTCTGAAACGGAGAATTACCGTAATTTCCGGACTATAAGCCGCTACTTTTTTTTTACATGCTTTTGACCCTGCGGCTTATACAACGGTGCGGCCAATCTATGGATTTTCCAGGCTCCACGTGGGCTCCGCAGACTAAATGATAGAAAGTTGGTTAGCCAGATGTAAGTCTTTGAGAGCGTAAAAATGAAACCAAATGGAATTTAGTGGGTCCATTTGGTTTCATGTTTACACTCTCAAGAGTTATGATATTCACCATTTAAATTAGCACCACTTAATTAATATGTCATAAGTCATGTTCATTTTGGTCTCATTTTGATGTTTTGCCCCTTTTGTTTGCGAAAATCCATCCTGGAATTGTGAACAAAACCAAAAGAAATCTTTAGTTTTGAGGTCTGTGGGGTGAAGATGTTGTTAAATTGTGAATAAATTGCCACTGCTCTAACATGAAACACCTGACTATAAGCCTGGTGTGGCTTATAGTCAGGTGCGGCTTATACAAGGAAAAATCAGTATTTTGTCACAAATTTAGCTGGTGCGGTTTATATTCAGGTGCGGCTTATAATCCGGAAATTACGGTACTAGAAACCCAAGCACAGACCCCCCCCCCCCCACCACCACCACCACTGGAAAACTGGAAACCAAATTATTCTACGGCTAAGGTAGCTTTTAGGAATGGATCTCAAATCAATTTTTTATGTGAAACCCACATTGTAATTGATTGAACACCCATCCAGTCCTGCTGCCAGCAGATGGCAGCTTCTTGACAGAGCAGACTCTCTGTACCATTTGAAGATTGTGGAAGATAAGTCTGACTTAAAGGGGAACTCCACCCATTTGCAACATTCTAATATGTCATTAGTACACCCTAGAGGTGCTGGGTGGACATGATAAAAAAGTTCCCCCATTCTGTGTTCCCAAGAAAAGGAGGTCTGAAGAAAACCACTAACATGGTGAAACATCTTGATGATGACATCAAAATGTATTTTCACCATGTTAATGGATTTCTTTAGACACATTTTTTTCTGGGAGCGTGCAAATGGAACCAAATGAACCCGTTAGGGTTCATTTGGTTGCATTGTAATTTTGTACACTCTCAGAAAAAAAAATGAAAATGGGTGGAATTCCCCTTTAGGAGAACGGAAGAGAGGAATGACTCACATACTTTGCTGACAATTACATTCCCTCTACATGTAAATCCACCATGTGGTACATAATATTGAATCATTGATGAGGTTTATAAAAGTAGGGGTGGGAGGAGGTGTTAATGGAACAATTCCGTTCAATTCCTGGTTGTGGTTCCGGGAAGAATTCACATTGTGAAATTATGGCATGGTTGGAGTTTTGCCTGAAGCGACCAAAGTAACCACCTTTGGCAGCCTCCCAATACAAAGTAAGGGGTGCGGCTCAGTGCTGATTCAAAGTGGGACGACTGTGATGGATTATATAAGTGATTACTCATTAGGAGGAAAGGGCTGGATGGGGAAGGAGTTCAGCAGTGAAGTTGCTACCACTGCAATTTAAAAAAGGAACGTCTCAAAGCTACAAACTGTTTTCAATGTATGAAATCATTCGCACAGGATTTAATGTGGTTCAATAACCTCTCAGGAATAATGTGCACCTAAAACCATTCATAGATATGGGCTACACCCAGTCCAGACATTTCTCCAACTAATGAACAGAATAACCTTTTTATAGCATCATTTCATGTTGTACATCATCTCACAGTTAGCCCATTGGGTCATAAGATACAGAATGCCACTGCAAAACACACGCACATGCACACGCACACACACACACACACACACACACACACACACACACACACACACACACACACACACACACACACACACACACACACACACACACACACACACACACACACACACACACACACACACACACACACACACACACACTCTCTCTCTCTCTGCAGGTTCAACATTCCTGCAGAGCAGACAGATCAGCACAGACCTGAATTTACCTCCAGGGATCAGTAAAGATTTTTTTTTTCTTATGATGTTATAGTGGAAAACAGTGTGCATGCCTTAACCGTGCACGACTCATACTACAGGGTCGAAATATAACCATTATGTAAGTGCTATGAGTGATTGATAATTGATCGTACTTCTGACCCATCCCTGCTTAGCAGAAAAGGGAAAATGTGCATTAACTGCGAAGGTTGCAAGTGTGGGGATCTGTGTTCGTCCACATAGGATGACGAAGAAGATAATGACCGTCATCTAAACTGGTGTGTGTGTGTGTGTGTGTGTGTGTGTGTGTGTGTGTGTGTGTGTGTGTGTGTGTGTGTGTGTGTGTGTGTGTGTGTGTGTGTGTGGTGTGTGTGGTGGGGGGGGGGGGGGGGGGGGGGGTATGGGAGGTACTGGTCAGACAGGACTGTTTACAGAACTGTCTGCACAGGAGTGAGTGCACAAACAGCAGCCTGCAGAATTAATTACCACAAATCCACATTTCTCATGGTTAGGAGTATGACGCACACGCAGACACACTCCATTGGCTGTCAACCAGGGGCGGATCTAGGCATAGGCATGGAGGGGGGGGGCAATGCCCCCCTAAATGCCCTGACTGCCCCAAACGCAATGTCATGCAAAACCACCCAAGATATTTCAATTTGCTTATATTTAAAATGATTTGAAACACTACTACTGCCACAGCCGTGGCACCACTAAACCAACAGCATTTCATCATTGAAAACAAAAAAACTTTCTGAGTCAGACCTTTAGCTTTATGCATGCTGCGTGTCTGTTGCAACTTCAACAACAACTGATGTTATTATTGATGCTTTACTTCAGGGGTTTTCAACAGGTGGTCCGGGGACCACCAGTGGTCCTTGAGAGGGTTCCAGGTGGTTCCCAGGCTAAATGATGGAAAGTTAACCAGATGTAACTCTTGAGAATGTAAAAATGAAACCAAATGGACCCTTGCGGGTGCATTTGGTTTCATTTTCACACTCTCAAGAGTTAAAATATTCATCTGAATTAGCACTATTTAATTAAGAAGTCTGACACTGTTTTGTTTGCAAAATCCAGCCTGGAATTGTGAACAAAACCAAAAGAGTTCTTTAGTTTTAGGTCTTTGGGGCTAAAATGTCATCGAATGGTGGTCTGTGGCTCAAATGCTAATAAATGGTGGTCCCTGGTGTCAAAAACGTTGAAAACCCCTGCTTTACTTGCCTAGTCTTTTAACCGAAAATGGTACGGGTGCGACTTCATCGCGATGAAGTCGCCCCCATACCATTTTCTCCCCCCCCCCCCCCCGCCAATTGGGAAATGTTACATCCGCCCCTGCTGTCACCACCATCTCAGGGCAGCAGCAGATGTAGGTCTGTTTCATGTTAGGGAAAAGGCCAGATAACACCATTGCCTAAACAACAGGTCCATCTGTATGACCTTAGACAGGGTCTGGTGAGGCACATACAGTACATGTGGCCCAACCGGATTCCTGCGGCTTTAAACATCAACACTCCATAGGTCAGACCTACATATCCGACCATTCAATGTGTGCTGTGTTCGCGTCTGTGTGCATCCAGCATGCTCTCTGCTGTTTGGAGAAAATAAGATGTGGAAAGCAGTGTTGCCAACTTGGTGCATTTGTTGCTATATTTAGCCTTTTTTTTAAACCCACCCCTAGCGCCAACACTAGTGAAAAGCTCCTGGTGGAAAATCTAGGGCTTTTTGGCTGGTGAATTGGGGTGAAATTGATCGACAGGCGCCAGAGATCAAACCCTCAATTTTTTCAACTAGTGGTCCCCAGGCTAAAGGGACAGTTGGTTAACTAGATGCAACTCTTTGAGAGCATAAAAATGAAACCAAATGGATCCGCAAGGAACCATTTGGTTTCATTTTTATACTCTCAAGAGTTAAAATATTCATCATGTGAATTGGCCCCCGAATTAGAATTAGCATTATAGTGCATTTTGGAAGTGCCACTAGTGCATTTTGGATTTTGGCAGTTGGCAACACTGGTGGAAAATAGGCCGGACCAAATAGCCAAGAGATAGACGCGAGGAACAGTCATTTGAAGTAGTTCAGCAGCCACAGCGAAATCATCTTGAGTGGTTAGAGCCTTCAGGCAAGAACCAATAATGCAGTTGATAACGTGCTGAACTGACTGCAACTCTCAAACACCAGTACACCACCCACACACACACACTTGACTAAATTGGCAGAGCCAAATATTTTATATGTCAAATGCTCCAGAGTGCTGGTCTGAAAATCAAACGCTTATCGTGCAATTCATATTTCATAAATGCAGATTCTTCCTGCAGAGAATTAAGAGATCGCCCATATCGTGGCGTTTCCAACTCAGCAAAAAAGGTGTCTTTTATAAAAAAAAAAAAATACAGCTTGATGATGTCATCAAGATGTTTCACCATGTTAGTGGTTTTCTTCAGACATCCATTTCTTGGGAACACAGAATGGGGGGAACTTTTTTTATCATGTCCACCCAGCACCTCTAGGGTATACTAATGACATATTAGAATGTTGAAAATGGATGGACTTCCCCTTTAAGGCCGCCTCTGGGTACTACAGCTGTGAAGAGTTATTTCCCTACAGCAGAAGTGTGTCAGGTGGAAGTCTTGATATTTTGTGTCTGTTTGAACATGTCATTTTCTTTATTTCTTATTATTTTGTTTTAATCAAAGCAAGTTCAATTTTTTAAATATAAAAAACTAAAATAAAACAGCGGTGCATGCCATTGATGTATTCACCTTTGTGGATATGGCTGGGAGAATCAGTGTTTCCTTTACAAGGCCAGTTTGCGAGGAGATTAATGAAAGAAGGTGAAACAGTGCAGACATTATCTGATTACTACAAGCAATTAAAAAGTAATAAATCATATTACTGACAAGAAGTGTAAGGGACCGGTAATGCTCTCCCATTACCGGTCACAGTTACGGTATCAGAGTCTTTAACAGTGCAGGACAATTCTGGGAATATTCAAGCTGGAAACATTCTAAAAATTAACAGGAATAAGAGTAATAAAATTGTGTTATTTGATCAGGCTATATTTACCAAGTCATATGCGGCTAGAAAGAAGTTAATTCATGAATGAATTACTCCATTGATTAGTAAAATGTGTACAACTTTAACAAAAAATGTAAACTTTAACAAAAAATACAGTTTTGCAAACCAGGGGCGGCTATAACATTTCCCAATTGGAGGGGAAGGGCAGTAGAAAATGGTATGGGTGCGGCTTCGTCGCCTGTGACGCTTCGCGCCACGGGCGATGAAGCCATAATTAGAGGACTTATATTCGGCAAGTAAAGCATCAATAATAACATCTGTTGTTGTTGAAGTTGCAACAGACACGCAGCATGCATAAAGCTAAAGGTCTGACTCAGAGAGTTTTCTGTTTTCAATGATGAAATGCTGTTGGTTTAGTGGTGCCACAGCTGTAGTTAGTCAGTTAGTAGTAGTGTTTCAAAAAATGTAGTGAAGTATTTCAAAAAGATATGAGGCAAGAATATGGGTTATGTGGGCCAACTTGGGGTATAAAGTTGGGTTGGGGTATTAAAGGTAGGGTAAGTGATTTGAAATTCATGGTGTAGTACCAGCCTGGTGCACTAGGGGCGCCCAAGAGTAGCTACACTATGTGAACCTGCTGCTCGATCCTGATTGGAGGAGAATTCACCCACCACCTGGGGAACTTTTATTAGCTCCTCTGCTAACGTGGGGGAGGGGGAAACTCCATATATGGTATGCACACCTTATAATAGAGCATTTTAACAGATTTTTTTTTGGGGGGGGGGGCTGATATCTGACAAAAGTGAAATCACTTCCCCTACCTTCAAGTGTGGGCGTACACACACACACACACACACACACACACACACACACACACACACACACACACACACACACACACACACACACACACACACACACACACACACACACACACACACACACGATTGTCTGTACATCTGGCAACTGTCAACCTTGTTTGTGCTTTCCACGCCGGCATCCTTATTTGCCATATCCATAATTTGCTAAATGTGTGTTCAGCCATTGGACAGATTTACCTTACTCAGGAATAATGAGCCGAACTCCCTGCCTACAGGATGGATAGGTAAAACATCCAAACAAACACTGCAGCCTTTATAAAGTAGCAGAAGAAAGGATACAACAATTTCATCAAAATATAAAGATATAACAGATTGAGTAACAAAAAAAAGATGACTCATAGTGGAGAACATGGCAGTGAGTGTCAACCGCCCAGGCATCCAGGCTGCTGAGTCAGCCTGATGGCACAGTGGGTTCAACTCTCAATCCCGATGGCCTTTGCCATAATAGTTTCCACCCCAACTCTCTCCCCATTTCTTGTCAGTCTATGTTTAACATAACAAAGGCGATATGCTAGGTGGCTGACTTTTGTCAAATAAATAAATACAGCAACTACTCCTTCCGAATAGGCATGTGATTGAGAATGATCTGTCTGATGTACATTCGCAGGATCAGACCACTTTGAACAAAACCCCTCACATCATGAACACAATGTACAATTTACTCGCAAATGTTCACGCACTTTAAGATGAGAACCAAATTCCAGCAGTTTCACACTGGCCTGTTATAGCACACACAGCAGATACAGTTTTGCAAAACACACATTTTGTAAACAAAATGCCTCAAATCATGCATGTGAACATTCAAATTCCGTCAACGACAAATGGCACCCCTTTCTCCAACCATGTTCCACTAGTGGATTCCTCATTCATTTTCCTCATAGACTTTTCGAAAATGGTTAATAAATACATGCCAACTCGGGTTGTGACAAATCATGACAAACACAATATCGTCATATAATATCTAATTAGCAAGAAGTAAAAACGGCATGATACAAGACTTTTTTGTTTCGTTTTTCATCTTAGAAATGATTTGATTGTCCCAAAAGTTTGTGTGTGCCATCATGATTCGTCACAACCCGAGTTGGCTTTGTCCGCGGCGTAATCATCTTTATATAAATTATTTTCTAAAAGCATATGAGAAAAATGAACAGGGAATCCGTTTCTGGAACAGGGGCGGTGACGTCACTGCGTAGGTCTACAGTATAGCGCCAAAAGTAGGCACACAATAACATAGATGGCCTGGGAGGTAGGGGGCCTGTTTGCCTTTGCAATTGAGAGGGCTGTGCTCATTTTCATGGTTTGACTGTAAATTCTTCAGTGATTGTAATTTGAACTTCTCCGCATAATTACTGTCAAGTAGGCCACACTAATTACTTTTCTGCCCCAAAGATATACAGTACAGTACAAGCAGCCACATAATTGACAACGTGATGGAGATATGACAGATTTTGGATGCCCAGCAGAGTTGTCAAAATCCTCTGTGGGGATTAATGGTTGATGAGACCACAAGACAGTCTCTCTCTCTCTCACACACACACACACCCACACACTAATAAGAAGCGCAGAAGCATAATAAGCTAATTAAAGGGGAATTCCACCCATTTCAACATTTTAATATGTCATTAATATACCATTAATATACCTTAGAGATGTTGTGTTCTGTGTTCCCAGGAAATGGAGGTCTGAAGAAAACCACTAACATGGTGAAACATCTTGCTGACATCATCAAGATGTATTTGCATCAAGATGCATTTTCACCATGTATTTTCACCAGTCCACCATCAGATGCTTCTTTTTTCTGAGAGCGTACAAATGGAACCAAATGAACCAAATGGAACCAAATGAGCGTACAAATGCAACCAAATGAACCCTAACGGGTTCATTTGGTTGCATTTGTACGCTCTCAGAAAAAAATGTTGAAAATGGGTGGAATTCCCCTTTAAGTATTAGTATGGTGGCTTGCTGTGGATTTTTTTAACTAGTGGGGTTATGTCTTGCCCATGTGAGCTCACCCACTGAAGCTTTTAAATGTAGACCTATTTATTAGCCCAGTTTTAGTCTTGGCATGCAAACTTCCCCTATGCATTTTAATTAGCTATCTAATCCATCAGTCACTGTTATTAACTCTTTTAGACCACTTCCGACAGAACATGACACCTACAATAGGCTATGCAATAGGCAACATTCTTCATGTAATCAGAAGAATGTTGTTTACTTAATTTTGTGTCCTTGTGGTCTTGCTTACATAGGAAAAACGTCCAGATGTCTGAAGACCAGAATTGCAGAGCACAGAAGCAACATACGCCTGAAAGACCAACGCAACCCGGTTGCTGTACATTTTGCAGAAGCAAAACACAATGTGTCCACCCTGAGGTATATAGGAATAGAACATGTTGAGACCCCACGAAGAGGTGGAAATGTGGACAACCTCCTCCTGAGACGGGAAAGCTATTATATACATACACTACAAACTATGGCTCCAAAGGGCCTGAATCAAGAAAATGAAATGAGACATTCTCTATAAAGTTGCTTCTGTGTTCCTGCATCCTAAGTCACTAGAGGGGGCCATTCGTACTTTTACTGTCATTGTCAATCCTGGCCAGAGGTACTAGTATGTTGATCTATGTTCACACACATGAGACAAGGTGCACATTGTCACATGGGGTGAACAGGGACAACATAATTTTTGGGGGGGTAACCTCCAAGAAAATGGTTCTATAACTATATTGTTTTTAATGGTTGGTTTTAAATTGTAAATAGTATATGTAATTTGGTATATGTAATTTGGTATGCAGATGCAAGTACTTGTTTATACTGTGTCCATGTGTTCCTCATGAGAAAACCTCCCACACCTGTGTTCTGTGGGGGTGGCTCACAGCAGGGGGAGGGTCTCAATCAAGGGGGAATTGATTTAAGTGCAGTATCATGTGTGTGCATCTATGTACGGACCTGATGAAGATCAGAGAGATCGAAACGTTGTCCATTTTTTGAATAAAGTAAATTCTTTGCCATAAGACTGGTGTGCGGGCCCTACTCTACTTCCATGATTGCCACATTGGCCCTGCACCCACTGTCGATGTGCGTGTAAATAGCATAGACTTGGACCTACAATAGGCTACTCACCAGGTCAATACAATGGGCCTGGTCTTCGCTATCCAAGGTCGGTCAAGTCTATCGTTTCATGCTGTGACACTCGGCGTCGACCGCCAGCTTTTGTTACCAAGATGTGAAAATGTGAACGGCCGTACTGGCTTTAGGGCTTATGGGCTATTCAAGGTATATACATCAGCGTTTTTTGGTTTTCCAATGAATCAATCAATCAATCAATCAAAACCCCCTTCTCCCAAGTGAGCGCAGGAGTTAAAGGGGAATTCCACCCATTTTCAAAATTTTCCTGAGAGGGTACAAATGGAACCAAATGGACCCGCTAGGGTCCATTTGGTTCACATTCTTTCAGATAAAAGGGGTCTGAAAGAAAAATCATTAACATAGTGAAATACATCTTGATGATGTCATCAGATGTATTTCACCATGTTAATGATTTTTTTCAGGCCTCCATTTTTAGGAAATACAGAATCATGTCCACAAAACATCTCTAAGGCATATTAATGAGTAATGACATTAAAAATGTTGAAAATGGGTGGAGTTCCCCTTTAATTAATATGACGGAAGTTGCCTAAAGTTTTCCAGTTTAATGATATTCCTAGCTACCTAGGTCACTCACAGTACTTAAACATCGGTACAAGACAACCCTCAGACAGCTGAGAGAGAAGCACTCAACTTATACAGTACATCAGTACAAGACATCCCTGAGACAGCTGAGAGAGAGAAGCACTCAACTTATACATCAGTACAAGACATTCCTGAGACAGCTGAGAGAGAGAAGCATTCAACTTATAATACTGTTGGCAGGCATGACTCAAATCAGAGGCAGGTCTGAAGCCTCCACAAGATAAGACCTTGCATAAATCAATGGCAAGAGTTTCAAGAACAACTTATTCCTTGGTGCATGTATTTGGCCCGACGTGTGGTCCGACAGCCACTAGTCCTGCTGTGTCTTAACCGGCACGCATGTCAGTTGCCACTGGTCATTCTTAACCAGCCACGCATGCGTCAGACTGTTGTCTGTCATACTAACATACACCCCCTGTATCTCTGTGTATTGCATATAACATCCTGTAAGCATTAATGGGGGGGTTCATGTTTTTGGTGCTACCATGTGCGTTTTCTATCCCCACAAATTATCTAGTTTGAACAATCAGCAGGGGTTGACTCTAAGGTCAGCAGGGGTTGACTCTAAGGCACTTGCCCATCGGGCAAGTGCAAGTCAGGTTCTACTTGCCCTAAGGTCATGGTCACTTGCCCCCCAGGTTCCAGGTGGTCCCCAGTTAAGTTGGTTAACCAGATGTAACTCTGGAGAACGTAAAAATGAAACCAAATGGACCCTTGCGGGTCCATTTGGACCCGCATCTTCTACACTGTAGAAGATTAATGGTCATTTTGATGTGTTAATTTGCCTGTTTTGTTTCCCATATCCAGCCTGGAATTGTGGATAGCTAGAAAGCAGGGAAAGACACAGAGGCAGAGTGCAACCGCCTTCAAGACAAATTTATCTTGTTTTGTGTTATAGTGCACTATGTTGCACACTTGCCCGATCGGGCAACCAGGTAGCAGTCTTCACTTGCCCCACCATTTTTTTTACTTGCCCAGGGGCAAGCGGGCAAGTTTTAGTGTCATGCCCTGAATCAGTCTTTCTTATCATATAGGAGCTTTAATATAAATTGCTCTCAGGAACAGCTTGTTTAATTTTGGCCCGATAATGATGTCATTAATACACCCTGCTTCGTATAATTCCTCCCCTCCAATCAAGTCTTCAATTCCAAATTTGCATTTCCACTTTGTTTACAATGTCCACCATTGCTGATTTTCCAAGTTGACATGGAATTTAAACAAGCCTGTTTTTTTTTATCTAGCATCAGTATTATAATGACTCTACTATAAAACTATACCTACTATAAAATAGCCTCCATATCAGTGGCCCCACAACCTCAGGACATTGTGGTACTGCAGCTAAACTGTCCAGAAAGATCTGCTCAAATCTACAGATAAATGAGCCATTTTTAACCACAGTGTATGAGAATATAGACAACGGATTGTCCAAAACAAGTAGTTTATTCTGTCTTCAGTTTATTCTTTCCCAGACACATTCTGACAAATTCTGCAGTGTGGGGATGCTGAGTCTGAGATGATGACACTGGCAGCAGTTCCCAAGACTTGGGGAGTCTGGATTTCTGTATTTAGTTACATTAACTGCACCACCACCAAAGTCTATTGGTTTTAAAGATCAACCGTATCTTTGTTCTCATTTTGGTTTACATCACACCAAATCCCAGGAAGAGATGCTTCTGGGGCTTGTAGTATATCTCCAGAATCCTATTGATCCCACCCCATGCCTTACAGCTGCAGTCACCCACACAGCCCCTGTCTAGACTACAGACAAAAGGACAACTTCTGCACTCACTTATTTTACTTTACGATTGAGAACAGCATCACTATTTATGTCTGTATCCGAATAGAAAACGCTGGGTTAAAAGATTCTACCAGAAACTAATCATTTGTCATTTGCTTTTTGTTTGCAAGCTTGAATCCAGAGTGTGAATATTTTAAATTGTCTTTGATTCCAGCTTTGTTATGCAGAACCTGGCCTGAATACAGGTACAAGATGTACCTGTATTTAGCTACCTGTACACAAGATGTAACAATAAAGCACAAACTTGAAGATTTGCACAGGGTCTCCTCATTTAGCTGTACCAGAATAACACAAAAATATACTATAGGACAGGGATGCCCAAAAGGTAGATCGTGATCTACCAGTAGATCACACAAGCTGTGCAGGTAGATCATATGACAGTCCCCTAAAATATAGAACATAGGCAATTTTTGGCTCTGTAACTCTTGAGAGCGTTAAAATGAAACCAAATGGACCCTTACGGATCCACTTGGTTTCATTTTACACTCAAGAGTTAAATTAAACATCTGAATTACGTACATTTCAAGAGTCCACAGGGCTTGACACTAACACTTGGCCACTTGCCCGGGGCAAGTAAAAAAAATGGTGGGGCAAGTGAAGACGGCTACCTGGTTGCCCGATCGGGCAAGTGTGCAACTTAGTGCACTATAACACAACACAAGATAAATTTGTCTTGAAGACAGTCATTGTACTCTGCCTCTGTGTCTTTCCCTGCTTTCTAGCTATCCACAATTCCAGGCTGGATTTGGGAAACAAAAGAGGCATATATACCTTAAATATACCTTAAAACACTATACTTGCCTTCAATAACTAAAACATGCAGATAAAAACACCTTCAATACTTTATTTCTTTCATAAATAGAGAATCTTTCACTCAATAGGAGGTGCTCCGGTCGCAAGATGATGATGTCACATGAGCATGTTCATCCATATATTCTATAGAGCTAGATCACTTGTGACATCATCATCCTGCACCAGGAGCAGTTCCTGTTGAGTGAAATATTCTCTATTTATGAAAGAAATAAGATGCCATTGGTGTTTTTATTTGTTTATTTTGGTTATATAGGGAAAGTGTAATGTTTTAAGTGATGTTTATCCTTTTAATGCAAATGGATTTCCAAAAATACTACCAATGTGTTAATGAACTGTTCAACTACCAGATCCACACTTAACAAGAGTTTCTTGTCCAGTGTTGGACTCCAAAAATACTTACAAATGCATAAAAAAATACAGCAGCACAGCACATTCTTCCTGTAGGTTTAGGAAACCCCCACTAACCAACATCCCAGATACTGTAATTCACCTTGCCTCTTCATTAGGCAATCAAATCTACGTTTAAGCATTAATTTGTGTGTTGCCTGGACCGGGAAAAGACACTATGGCCAATGAATAACAACAAAGCTTCTTGCAACATCTCTCCATCACTCACTTGCATGAGCTTCCTCGACAGCTCGTTGGTGAGAAATTCCTCTTCCTTTTCATAGTTGACAGCCAGAGTCTCCTTTTCTTTCTGTAGGGCCTGGATCTTCTTAAACAGAGTGTTGCTGATAAACTCTTCCTCCTGCTCTGCCCGCGCTTGCTGCAAGACACACAAGTCGAGGAGGGAAGAAAAAAATCGTGAGGGTGGGTTGGGGGTTAGACTTTGATGGGACTGGCAACCCAACGTGCCAAAATGTTGGACAGTAGCCTTCATCCTGTTAAAAGCTGTTCCAATCAGTTCTGCACATAAGGCATACACACACACGCAGCAGCATGCACGGAGGGACACGCGCGCACGAACACACACACACACAGCAATCAACCAACAACCCCAACATCTGCTGCAGAGACATTTGCCAGCAAAAGAGGAACCTGCATTTTCCCCTCGTGACTCCAGATATTGCAGTACTAATGGGTGACTGACAGTAAGGGGAGACGTAGACTAGTTGAGGAGGGTGCGCGCGTGTGTGAGGAGGGGGAGTGAGGAGGGGGTCAGAGGGCTCTTAAGAAGGGTGGAAGCAGGTGTCATATCATTGCCCTTGCTTGTCGGTGTCTCTCTCCCCCTCACGCTATCCATCATCATCATCATAGTCTCGTTCACATCAAGGCTACATTCTTTTTTTCAAGCTGGGAGTCTTTATCACTTGTCCATGCACAATGAGAAGGACAATGGATAGCAAATAGCTAGCTAAGCCACGTACATTCAGAGGGAGATAGAGAGAGGGGGACAGAAAGAGAGAAAGGAGAGGGGGCAGACTAGTGCAATGTGGGCTGACTGGTCAATAATATTCCCAGGCTGGCATTTAGCTCGCTTGTAAAAGTTATGTATACGTGCTTCCACCTTTTCAAGTGATCGGTTACACCAGGGCTGCCCAAAAGGTAGATCGCAGGCCGTGCAGGTAGATCACATGACAGTCTCCCCAGCAAAATTGGACCCTTATAGATCTGTAACTCTTGAGAGCGTTAAAATGAAACCAAATGGACCCTTACGGGTCCATTTGGTTTCATTTTACCGCTCTCAAGAGTTAAATTATATTTAAACATCTGAATTACATAATGGACGTAAGAGTCTACACAATTAGAAAATTGGAGTATAATTGTTAATTTGACCAAAGTTTTCGCAGTTCTCTTTCCCAATTGTGGACAAAAACATAAAAGTTTTGGGTGCAAGAAACTAAACTCAAGATCACAAAATGTCAACTCAAGCCTCAAATACTGTTTTCAAACGTCAGTAATAGCACATACAGGAAAAACCTTCCAATTCTCCCTCTCTATTTTTCATTATAAGTGCGTTATTCTTAACAAGTAAGCAGGGGGCCTAGAAATGGATTTTCAGTAATGTAACAAACACATTTTTGATGTGTAGATCTGGTTGAGCCGCTCATTTTGAAAGTAGCTCTCAAGTCAAAAAAGTGTGGGCACCCCTGGGTAAGGGTTACACCCTTTTTTTATTGTGGCCCTTGCCCAGCCTGGTGAATTAAGCATGAGGACATTCAGTACATTCAATAGCATTGATCCATGCTAAGGGTACAGTTAATCTCTCACCAATCATCCAATTAACAATAGCTTTGTTGTTGGAGTATAACATGGGGACAGTGTTGTCTGTCAGCCTTTGATTTATTATGGTCCATGTCAGTGGTTTTCAAACAGTGGACCCAGGTGGTCTCCAGGCTAAATGATTGGAGAGTTGTTGGTAACCAAATGGAGTGTAAAAAAATGAAACCAAATTGGGCCCCGATTTTCATTTTACACTTTCAATAGTTACATTATTGTAAAGCTATATGTATGGACCAGAGCTACATTATTGTTAAACATGGTTTCCCCCAGCGCTTTATCGTCAAGGCGGCCGCCTTCACCAAATCCCTCCCCCGCCTTGGCTACGTCCCCCCCCAAAAAACAAGAAACCAGACTTAAAGTTAAAATGCGTCGTTCATACAACGCATGCCGCATGATGAACCTGTAGATCAGTTATATTTCGCATGCGACGCTGCCTCGGCTCGCTAACACTACTCCCGAGCAGAGTATGCTCACGTGGACCCCCTCCCAGGCCCGCTCCGCTCCCAGCTCATTTTCATCTGGGCAGCGCGGCGCTCCCCGTTCCGCTCAGCCCCGCCCGCTCAGGAGCAAAATTTGACGGCTGGAAAAAAGGCTGCTGCTTTTTCTTTGTCGAAACACATCGTGGTTATTGCCCTCCTCACAGCATAAACATTTAAGACAGGAGTTATATGTGCAGTTACACTGCTGTCTATATTAACCCAGACAGGTGCGGCGAATAACTAATTAATCTTATGCCACGCTATTTTGTTTCCAAAATGCTATACGGGATAATAGGTTATTGATGATGTTACGCTGTGGGGGAATTGGACATAATTGGGCGGGGGGTCGCTGCGCTCAAATACGTTGCCGTTATGATGTGCAGTGCTTCAAAATAAATAAATAAAATGATCATCATCTCCTCCTTCCCCCCGCAGCATCGGAGAGGATTTTAAATGTCTTGATCGTGTTGCTGGCACTGTAGGCCTATAGTCGCCATCTGAACCACAACCACACGTTTATGCTGTGCTCTGCACTGAACAGAACACCTGTGCCGTTGTCTGGACTGAACGGCTTGGAGCGGGCTGGAGCGGACGATAATTCTCGCTCGAGAGCGCACTCCGACCCATTTGAAAACACGCTCAGCGCTCACTTGAAAATCCACGCGCTCCGATCACTGCTCCGCTCGCGCTGGTAACTTGTGTCTTTTCTGTTAGTGCTGCGGACAGGCTAACTAACCAGAGACTACCGACAAACCGCGCTTGTGTGTGTGTGTGTGTGTGTGTGTGTGTGTGTGTGTGTGTGTGTGTGTGTGTGTGTGTGTGTGTGTGTGTGTGTGTGTGTGTGTGTGTGTGTGTGTGTGTGTGTGTGTGTGTGTGTGTGTGTGTGTGTGTGTGTGTGTGTGTGTGTGTGTGTGTCGGGTGTTGTTAGAAGGGTGACCAGATCTGGGACAGTCCCAGGGTGACCAGGTGTCCCTCTTTGCATGGGACAGTCATTTCAAAAACTTTTCAGTCATCCCACAAATTGAGACCCTGTCCCACATTGTGACTGAGACTACAGTTGCCAATTGTCCTAATAGTCCCACACAGTTGGCATTCTGTTGTAAAGTTCTCTCAATGCCTCTTTTCATGCTGGATGTGCTTTTAAGCCTGTTAAAATAGGACATGTCATGAAAGACATGTCATGACACCCTGTACCTGAAAAGGAAAGAAATTAATTATAAAACGTAATGGCCTATCTGGCTCCTTATAGAATAAAAGGTCAGGGCCTGGAGTCAGATGATGATAGTGGTGAAAAGTAGCTGTTATAGAGGTGAGTGGTGTAAACACATGAGTGAGGGGCTGTGTTGCTGCTTTTCACCCCAAAGCGTAGCCTACGGTATTGTAATTACATCACATGCACGCGCACATGCACGCGCACGAGCACAGACTCGAAGCCTCACCACCTTGACTAACCAATTTTCTGGGGGAAACACTGATTATTGTTAAACATCTGCTTGGTTTAAACTTACAAGTCTGCACAGTTAGAGAATCTGGAAATCCCCTTTGTTTGCCAACAAAATATTAAAGGGGAATTCCACCCATTTTCAACATTTTTCTGAGAGTGTACAAATGCAACCAAGGGTTAGGGTTCATTTGGTTCCATGTATACGCTCTCAGAAAAAAGAAGCGTCTAAAGAAATCCATTAACATAGTGAAAATACATCTTGATGATGTCATCAAGATGTTTCACCATGTTAGTGGTTTTCTTCAGACCTCCATTTCTTGGGAACACAGAATGAGGGAACTTTTTTTAATCATGTCCACCCAACACCTCTAGGGTATACTATACTAATGACATAGTTGAAAATGGGTGGAGTTCCCCTTTAAAAGTTCAAGGTCTCAAACAGGGGTCGGTGCTTCAAATGCCAAGTAAATATTGGGCCTTGACGGGTTGAAAACCACATCAAAAACACTAACATCACACTTCAGCAGCAAGTTAGTTGCTCCCCTGTCCCCTCCGTCCCCATAGGGGTGGCAACCCTTCACTGCTCAAGCTCTTCTCAACTTGACATGACCACACCACTGACACTTAGCTCCGGTTGTCTCATATCGATGCCCACACCTGCTGCTAACGTTAGCCAACATTAGCAAGCGACGCAAAAAAAAATAACAACAATAACAAAGCGAGCTCCCTATTGCTACCTAATGACAACACAGGGAGTCAGCAGCTCGTGCTAGCCCACTAGCTAATTCAGCCATCTGGCCAAACAACGAGCGTTGGTTAGATATTTAGCCTTAGCCAAGAGCTCGGAGTGTATAGACAGAGTGACGCCAACTCCGTTCACTTCATGGGGCCAGCCTATGGCGGCTCTTCTACAATTGACAAAATAATTCCTGGACCATTAGCTGGCAAGAAAGGCATCGGACCCAAGCAACAGCCCATAGCTTAATACAGTGGTTTTCAACGTTTTCGATACCAGGGCCCACTATTTATTAAGCATTTGAGCCACGGTCCACCATTTGATGACATGGTGGCCTCACAGACACAAAATTGACCCCTAAAGGTTTATTTTTGTCCACAATAATCGGCTGGGTTTTCGAAACAAAACAGGCAAACATAATGGACATTTTTCTACGTGCTCTAATTGGTTAGACTTGGGCTAATTCGGATGATGAATATTTTAACTCTTGAGAGTGTAAACATGAAACCTTTTTTACACTATCAAAGAGTTACATCTGGTTATAAACCAACTTTCCATCTTTTAGCCTGGGGACCACCTGGAACCCTCTCAAGGACCACTGGTGGTCCCCCTAACCACTGGTTGAAAAGCACTGGCTTAATACAACATCATAGACACTACAGAGACTTTAACTGTAGCTCTTCCCCTCGTTGAAAACAATGTACTTCCAGCTCAAGTTTGTCCTTCTTTCGGGCTGCTCGAGCGGACCAGTTCCTGACCCCTCGATGTCGCAACTCTTCTACTACATAGCTCTGGTACTAGCATAGTCCTGGTCCATAATAGCAAGGCAAGGCTACTTCATGTGTTCATAATAAACCAGCTGTCTTTCACTTCTTCGCTCGGGCGGGCCATTCTCTCGACCATAGCAAAAAATATATGATTTTCTGATCGTCGACACTTTCACCAATCAAAAAATGACCGTATTTTCTCTCGAGCACAAAAGTACAAATATATGATTAGCCTCTCTGAGGCTCTGGCTAACCCGCTGTACTCACAATGGTGACGCTAGCCTTGCGGAGGTCCCGGTTCTCCTCCTGCAGAGCTTTGCACTTGAGTTTGAACGTCTCCAGCTCGATCTTCAGAACTTTGTTCTCCTGCTGCAGCGAGGCCAGCCGGTTCGTCAGCTCCTCCAGGCGGAACTGCGAAATGACTATGCTCGGTTTGCTCGAATTCGACGTGGTGCTCGAGGACGTGGAGGTGGACATCGGGACGGCCGAGCTGCTCCCAGCGCCGTCGGTGTCGCTCTCGCTTGCACTGTCCGCCATGGCTGACTTGTGTGCGTGTGGTGTATGCAGTCAGTCAGTCGGTGTGCTGCTGGCTGCTGTGGGAGTGTGAGTGCGACAGTGTGGAGGCAGTGTTGCCAACTGCCAAAATCCAAAATGCATTAGTGGCACTAGAATGCACTAGAGCAGTTGTATTGGTTTTCAACCATTTTCATACCAGGGCCCACTATTTATTCTGCATTTAGCCACCGACCACAATTCGATGTTGAGACTGGCAAAATGTTGGTAAAAAATAGCAATTCTACCATATTTTCTTAATGTGTAGATTCTTGGAAATTAGGTCATTCAGATGTTTAAATATAATTTAGGGATATTCCACTTTCATTTTATGGTCTACTCAATCTCATGTGAACACACCAGACAGTTTATAGGTTACTCCTTTCAGTATTTAGATATCTGATGTTCATTTTAGTGCATTCACCTCCTTCCTATACAAAGACATTATAACTTAAAACCCCATTTTAACCATGACAGATTATTCTAAAACAACCCATCTTTTTTTCTGGTGACTGATATTGTCCTCCTAATACGTGAGAGGGCCATGGAATTTCATTTACAGTTTTCATTTATTTTTAAAATATCGTTTTAGAAAATGTAGCTGCCTCCATATTGGGCATGCCCACCCAAATGAAAACAATATTTAAAAAATAAATGAAAACTGTAAATGAAATTCCACGGTCCTCTCACGTATTAGGAGAACAATATCAGTCACCAGAAAAAAAAAGATGGGTTGTTTTCGAATAATAGGTTATGGTTAAATAGAGTTTTAAGTTATAATGGGTTATAGCCTAATGGGTTTAGGAAGGAGCTAGAGGCGCTAAAATGAACATAACATATCTAAATAGTGAAAGGAGTAACCTATAAACTGTCTGGTGTGTTCACATGAGACTGAGTAGACCATAACATGACCAAAAATTTTTTTGAAAGTGGAATATGCCTTTAACTCTTACGGGTCCATTTGGTTTCATTTTACGATCTCTAGAGTTACAGATCTATAACGGTCCATTTGATTACGAAAAGTCATTTCTAGGAAGAAAGGATGACTCTGTCATAGGAGGAAAAATGGTGAAAAACAAGTTTTTTTTTTCTCTCTGGCGCCTGTCAACCAGTTTCGCCCCAACTCACCAGCACTAGATTTTTCTCCAGGAGTTTTTCACTAATTTTGGCGCTAGGGGGGTCTGGAAAAGAGCTAAATATAGCGACAAATGCGCCAAGTTGGCAACATTGGTGTGGAGGTGACGGAGTACCAGGGACGTGCACACATGGATATCAAAGGGGGCTTCAGTTCCTGCCCCGTGGAGTCATCTCTATGTTCCCCAGGAGTGCGACAGTGTGGAGGTGATGGAGTACCAGGGACGTGCACACATGGATATCAAAGGGGGCTTAAGTTCCTGCCCCGTGGAGTCATCTCTATGTTCCCCAGGTCCAGGGGCGGATATAACATTTTCCAAATTGGGGGGGGGGGGGGGGGGGGGGGGGGGGGGTATGGGTGCGGCTTTATCGCCTGTGGCATAAAGGTACAGGACTTTTATTGGGCAAGAAAAGCATCAATAATAATATCCGTTGTTGTTGAAGTTGCAACAGACACGCACATATATATATATATATATATATATATATATATATATATATATATATATATATATATATATATATATATATATATATATATATATATATATATATATATATATATATATATATATATATATATATATATATATATATATATATATATATATATATATATATATATATATAATCTCATTCAGGTGGGTTACATTTTTAATATGGTACATTCATGAATATTTTGCAATTTGCAAAAATATTCAGATATTCAATAATAGTAAGATACTCAATAATAGTCTGTGGCGGCCAGACTATTCTATCCTTTGCCATGGTCAATGCAAATCTGTATTTATATTAATCCAACCATTGAGAATTACATGTTGCCAAGGGGGAAGATGCTCCACCATCACTGCTGCTGCTGCTGCTTGCAACATCAAGCAGGAAATATACATTTCGATTTATTCTCATTTATTTTATTTTCTATATACCAACAATATGACAGGTCACGGTTCTAAAACGTTTTTTAGCTTCTTTATGCACAAGTGGGGATGAGAAGAATACACGTTACGAGACAGTCATGGTTGGTTGCTATAACTTTCTTATAATTTGCTATGAACTTTCAGGTCTAGACAAAGTTGCCTTGAATTATAGTAGAGCGTCACTTTGACAGTTTTTTCCCTCTCTGTGGACAGAGAAACTGGTTTCACACTCAAATTCAAAATGTTTGAATTCGGAATAGTGATGTTTTTTAAACATCCCCTTTCCGAAAAATATATTTCAGAATGGTGGTGTTTTGAAATGGTAGGGTTTCTGAAAGGAGGGGTTTCAGAATGGAGGTCCGTCTCCGAGAGGGTTAAACTTTGGCATCAAGGGAGTGAGTGTGCAAAGTTTGGCTTCTATCGTGTTAACTTTGCTAGAGATTAGCTGGGAACATAGGCGGATTATGAAATTAAGGGCCCCTAGGCCACCACCAGCCAAAGGGCCCCCCTACACCGGAGGATCTTTCTGCCCGGTGCGGCGGCATGATGGTTTAGGACATTTTGGGCTATTTTAGTGACACAAATTTAGTAAATCCATTGTTAGTAAGGAGCGTGTGCACTATTATTATCACTTTTACCACTTTTTTTGGGTGGGCCCTGAGCTTGTACCTATAGCGATCACGCGGACATTCAAGCTCATGGGCCCCCCTAGCTCAGGGGCCCCTGGGCCTGGGCCCAACGTGCCCGTTGGATAATCCTTCCCTGGCTGGGAATGGATGTACTGTACAGACGGACAGACGGAGTCCAAAAACATTCTCTCCCCATGCCTTTGGCCTGGTGGAGACAATAATGTGAGGTAATGCCACTGTTCTAGTCATCCAGATGGCCACCAGGGGAAAGGGGTGCCCTTAGGTTGTCCAAAGTGTTTCGAATTATATTAATAATTTTTAATAGATAATTAACTCAGGATTAAATATACCCTGCATTTCTGGCTGAGAGAGGAACATGGAACCTTTTTTTGTAAAATAGAACATTTATTGTGAATTTGCAACATACCGGTAGAATCTTTTTAGTTTAGTGGGGAACATAGGGCTCCACTTTCGTTACATGCTAAACCCCTTATCCCAAATCCCTTATCCTTTTTTTTTTTTTTTTTTTTTTTTTAATATTTTGAAAAACCTTTTTGAATAGGCTAGTTCAATGTGCCAAATTGCCAATCTATTGACAGGTTGTGAACTTGTAGACTGGCCCTTTTAACTACTGAAAAATGTGTTTTAAAATAGTATAAAAAAGTCAAAGAAGTTAAGGGATAAGGGGTTTAGCTGTGACGAAAATCTAGGCCTAGAACCCTGGGAACATAGAACCTGGGGAACATAGGTACGCTCCTGTTTCAGATATTTTAGCAGTTAGCAGTGAGCCCAGGGGCTCTGATGTCAGCAACACTGGTCTCACACTTACTTTTTGGACTGATATGTTTGGGTGCAGTGCTCCTCCTTGTGGTTATGTTGGGGGGGCATTTATTTGTTTGATGGTTTATTCTCTCTCAAAGAAATAAAGTGAACCTTACAAGTTGGCCTTCATGTGCTATAATGTGAATGTAATAGTTTGGGGATATCATGTTTGAGCCCAGGTCAGGGCAGGCTGTTAGATATTAGTAATGATGGAGGATAGATATTGAGGTTGGCATCTGTCCATGTCCTTGGTTCTGAAAATGCAGTGTGTGTGTGTGTGTGTGTGTGTGTGTGTGTGTGTGTGTGTGTGTGTGTGTGTGTGTGTGTGTGTGTGTGTGTGTGTGTGTGTGTGTGTGTGTGTGTGTGTGTGTGTGAGAGAGAGAGAGAGAGAGAGAGAGAGAGAGAGAGAGAGAGAGTTGCTTGTTTATGGTGATGGTAGAGGTCAACAAAATATTCTTGCACCAGGGCCCATCCTCTGTTCCTTACGCTGGTGGATCAGTTAATGTACTGTACAGACACACAGACGTTATCTCCCCAATGCCTTCAGCCTGGTGAAGACAATAAGGAACTTTGTGTTGAAAACCACTGCTCTATACCACCAAGACGACTACCATGGGAAAGGGGTGTCCTTAGGTCGCCCAAAGGGCAGGTTTTGTGATAGTAATATTTTCCCTGCATTATTCCCTGCATTTTTGATCAGAGAGCAGAGAGCATAGAACCCTTTTTTAGAGGGAAATGGGGAACATAGAACCCTTTTTTTTTATTGTGAAATGGGGAACATAGAACCTTTATCGTGAAATGGGGAACATAGAACCTTTCTATTTTAGAGGGGAACATTGAATTTGATATATAAGGTCTGATATTTATGTTTGCTAATATCACAACTAAGCAATTGTATTCATTGTATTGACTGTTATTAACCACAATCATTAAACTATGGAGAGCAATTTATTCCGAAAAGACAATAAATTTATTCCGAAAAGACAAGAAAAGAGAAGAAAGAGATAAATATTACAAGATTAACAAATGTTTTCCATGAATTCACAGAATTCACATTATTTTTGCATTAAAAAAATATTAGATTTATGTGCATGTTAATCCTAAAAATATAATTCCTCAATTCTGCTTGTGAATTGTAAGTCTGCATTTGTCATTCCCTTTTCTTGTTGAATAATTTTGAGACAAATGGCACGCTTGCCCAATTTTAGCTATGAGCTGGCTGATGCATGATCAACACTGCAAGCTGATGAAAATGTTGAAAATGATGAAAACTGAAAATTTAAAAACGAGAGACAAAGTCAGTATTACAATATCAGACCGGTCAGAACAGATAAGCAGCACATTGTAAAACATAATACAAAAGTTTTACTACAAAATGTACTGTTATTCTGTACAATATCCTTAACTGTCTTTGTTTTTGAGAATACATGCCTTAACAGCAGCCTTTAAAAGTCTTCACTGTTGTGAATGTTAGTGTGAAATATTAGATTTTACACATATGTATCCATTGGCAGCCAGCATATCAACAAGATGTCTATTATAGGTAATGTCCAGCCAAAGATACAAGATGCTAGAATGACAGCTTTGACAGAACCACCAGTCAGCTATACAAGGTGGAAAAAAACAAAAGTGGACACGCCTAGCCTTCGCTGAGTGATCAAGCAGAGGCGGGGCACCTGAATGGTGCTATAGTCATGCCAATCCATTTGACACACCGGAGACACAACAGAGACATTAAGTGTGAGTGACATTCTTGTGTTCTTTTTTATTATGCAAGTTGCAGCCATGCTCAGCTTCTGCACAATGGCGATACTGTAGTTTAGAGAAAGGAGTTTTATACCACACAGGAGCGCACTGTGTGGTATTTCCAAACGTGTTTTTAGCCTATTTTCAAGTGCTTTTTGGCAATATTGTCCTAATGTGCAATGATTGACGTGACGTCAGTGGTACAGTTCTCCCTCTGTCTACCTCGCATCACGAGTGACATTGGTGTCACTGCAAAAATTACCGCTATTTAATCTTTCTTAAGCATTCTTGAAACAAGCATTCTTGGAAGAAACATGATGGGGTCAATGTGTCCATTGTAAAGGGGGTGTAGCCCATTCATATAAAAGGGTCTGTCGGAGCATTCTGTTACCTTGTGCTCTTGAAGTCTTCAGTAAAGCTTTCTTCACATCAATAAAGGTTTCACCACAGAAAAACTCTAAGGTAAGTTTTACATCTAAACATCTGCAAATAGCAGAAGAACAAATCTGTTAGAGGCTTTGGGTTTTTATACAATAGTCAGGGCTGTCTCCTTTTTTCTGTTTGTCTCTGCTTTTTATTACATTTTTAACTATATTTTATTTATACTTTTTTACCTCTCACATTATTCAATTCAACTTTTATAGTTTATATTAAGAAGGAGCCACAGGAACTCTGATGAATGTGCTGCTCTTTATCAGAGTGCAAAGTACACATTACAGTCCACTGTAATTTGTGCACACCCTGATGAAAATGTAATTGCTCTGGTGCCTCCTTATTACCTTCATCTTACCTCTGTTGCCACTGTCCTTCTACTGTGATGCACCCTACTGGATCTGCTGGGTGGGGGACAGAGGTCCTTGATGACATTAAGGTGTTAGGGAATCTAGCTGGAACCCCCAGCTTTTGAGTTTGTATTAATTGGTAAAACTATACCTAAACTATACCATACAGTGCTCCTGTGTGGTATAAAACTCCTTTCTCTAAACTACAGTGTCGCCATTGTGCATGAGCTGGGCATGTCTGCAACTTGCATAATAAAAAAGAACACAAGAATGTCACCCACACTTAATGACTCCGGTGTGTCTCTTGGCAAAGTGGAATGGCATGACTGTAGCACCATCCAAGGTGCCCCGCCTCTGCTTGATCACCTAGCACATGGCTAGGCGTATGCACCTTTGGTTTCTTCCACATCTTCCTAACTAGTTTGTTACAGATGGCAGATGTTAGTGACAGGGCAGAGTACGGGACCCTTGGCCAGGAGGTCCAAATAGAGCACATCAAGGCTTACCTTGTAAAGCCGCCTGGTGGTTCCAACAAAGCAGTCATTCTTGCATGTTGTGTCTTTGGATAATGGATATCTTGCTGATATGCTGGCTGCTAGTGGATACATGTGGGTAAAATGTAATATTTCACACTAACATTAACAACAGTGAAAACCTTTAAAGGCTCCTGTTGAGACATAAGCTGTATTCTCAAAAGCAAACACTTACGGATAATGTACAGAATAACAGGACATTTTGTAATAAACCTTTTTTTTATTATGCTCTACATTGTGTTGCTTATATGTGGACTGACCGGTCTGATATTGTAATGCTGACTTTGTCTCCCGTTTTTCAATTTTCAGTGCCGTTTGCCCAGATTTCTTTAAGGGGGCGGAACCATGGGGGGGTCCTCCTTCACATGATTTTTCCATCAACAATTGGATGGCGATCAAGAGCCCCACAGACATCAGCAAGTTATGATCAACATATTCTTCTAATCTGTTCCTAAACTGACTTAGGAAATTGGAAGAGATCCATATCCCCACAATGGCCTACTTTAAATAAGCTACTTTTTTTTTTTACTAGTACTGACAAGTGTCATACATTTTCATCAGCTTGCAGAGGTGATCATGCATCAGCAAGCTCACACTTCTGATACAACTCTTCTCTTTTCACTTCTACACGTTGTTTCCTGCCCAGGGAGGTGGATGCAGTGTTGAGATTCTTGGAGCAACAAGGTAGGGGTGGGCAAAAAAAATCGGTGCGCCAATATATCACAATTCTTAATGCCATGATATCCATATGGATTCGGCAGGTTCAAAATTGTTTTTTTTAATTATCATGTAGACTTATTCCTTAATTTGTTCATGTCAGACTGAACTTTTAGTTATTTATATTGTTTAAAATGTTCTAGTTGATTGAACTTGTCATGGTCCATATTGTTCAGAATTGTTTTAAAGGAGAATTCCGCCCATTTTCAACATTTTACTGTACTGTATTTTACTTGGTGACGACATCATCAAGTTGTGTTTGTTAATGATTTTTCTTTTAGGATCTTTTTTTCTGAGGGTGTACAAATGGAACCAAATGGACCCTGGCGGGTCAATTTGGTTCCATTTGTATGCTCTCAGAAAAATATTGAAAATGGGTGTAATCCCCCTTGTCTTAGTATAATAAAAGCACAGTCATTTGTGGGAAAAAAGTGATATATGAAATCGAATTGCAGCATAAGAATCGCAATATAAATCGATTCATAAGCCTAAATATTGATATTGTATCAATCGTGAGGTAAGTGAATCGTCCCATGCCTACGACAAGGGGCAATGAGCATTGGAGCAGTGGGCATGGATTTGGGTGGGGTTGCTGCACACTTAATAGGGACTTTAAACTGTGCGATGGCGAGCCTCTAGTACGGCAACAGGAACTCGATCAGTACTCGATAGATAAACCTGCTTGCCGTAGCAGCCGTTCCTACTACGGCAGAACGTACACTTTAACGTAGTGTCCACAACACCTGTTTGACACACGCTGCATAGTCGTGTCACCATGGTAACCCGTCGCAGTTGCGGATGGCTATGAGTTTAATGATTTTGACTGCTACGGTGATTCCGTCATAGCAGCCGTACTTCTTGTACGGGTTGCTGTTCTGTAAATTGGGGAAGTCCCTAATGGCCCTGGTATACCCAGATATCAAAGCTGCAGTCTCTGTTTGTGGTAATGTGATTAATTAATGATTTAACAGAAAAGCTGTTAATTTCATCATCTGAACTCATCACTTTAGGCGACTAACATCTATGGGGAAGAGCATCTCAAGTATACTAACCAACTTCGTGACATATGCAGTGCTTAATTTGTAACTCAGGAGGTGCAGGAGCGCACCTCCTGCATATGCGCGTGTGCATGTGCACGTGCGCACCGCCCGCCCGCCGAAAAGTAGTTTTTTGAGCAGAATAGTGTGTTTGTGTGTGTGTCAGCGATGCACTACTATGGCACACACACTTTGCAAACAGCAACCACAAGCTCACTCCATCGCGCAATGTGCTTGTGGTTTCTCAATATAAATCCTAGCCTATTACTGTGTCTGTACGGGTATCCTATAGCAATGACAGAAATGAACAAGGCTGGATCGCCACTCTTGGACACTCATGGACACTGCCGGAACGCAAGTGGGCCATGCCGGAACGCAAGTGTTCCATGCCGGAACGGCGTTCCGGCTGGTTCCGGCACAAATTAAGCCCTGGACATTTGTTTTGTCATTCCCATGAGGGCAGGTATTGTCAAGGACAGGGACAACGTAAATGAGCTGAAGTGTCCAACTCTATTCATCTATGGGGAGAACGACCCATGTATCGCACCAATAGAGGTTACTAAAATTATAGAAAATATATACTATGTACACTTGCATTGTACTTTCTTAAAATAAAACACACAGTCGCACGCACGCACACACACACACACACGCACACGCACGCACACACACACACACACACACACACACACACACACACACACACACACACACAACACACACACACACACACACACACACACACACACACACACACACAAACCCTTAAGTATGGTATTGCTTGTTTGCAATGCAGTACAGAGAGATTCAAAGCTTGCATGTTGTTATCATTGTGCCTAAACATCCAGTTTAATTGAATTTAATTGTTGGTTTTCTGGAGCTATCAGAATGACAGATTATTTACAATGGAATTGTTGGTTTTCTGGAGCTATCAGAATGACAGATTATTTACAATGGTTTGGTGTTAATATTAAGAAATTAACCCACTTTATATTTAGTTGCATCCTCAGAGTCTAGAGCAACTCATTGCATCCGATACTTCTACTAATTTACTCTCAGGGCGCTTATACAGTATTTCAGTGGCAAAGTAAAGCAAAAGTGGAGCAACAAACACGGAGGGTGACAACTTTCTATGGATAATGCTTGTCTCACATTCTCTGGTTATAATATGGTCTCCTCAGGCAAGCCACCTTGAGGCAAAACTAAAGAAGAATTGCACCATGGACAACCAGGTGAAGGTTTACGCTGGCCAGAAACATGACTTCTTCAATTGCAAAAGAGAGGAGATCAGCCCTGCAGACAAGCCCAAAATCCAGGAGGCTAGGAAAGATGTGATCAACTGGCTGAACAAATACATGTAGATCTTCAGGGTGGCAGTAATGGATACATTTTGTAGAGCGCTTGCACATCATTCAGGTTAACATTGCATGTTTCATAAAGGTACCTCCTACCTTTATGAAAGGTGAAATAATTCATAAGTGCTGTGATGTGTTGTAGAACTAGTGTGGTGGTGGTATTCTATCTAAGCTACTAACATGGACTTCACTACAACATTCTATCTACTTGTGGGGAATGGGGATTTTGTACCAAATGATAGAGTTCTTGAATTCAGACTCTTCTAATGCACCTACGCACATCATTAGTAACCATGGGGTCTTTGGGTATTTCAACATTAGCAGTGGCGGATTGGAGCCCCAAATCAGGCCAGGAAATCATAAACCAGCCACTAACATGTGCGTGCATAGCGCGCGCTGAAAAGTTTTTTAGTTAAATAATTAATTAATTCCAATCCTTAATGTCTCATGAATGCAATTTTGACCACACTTACCAACTATTTTGTGCATTAAAAATCGGAATACAGCCTCATTACCACGTAAAAACAATGATGCTCAAACTGGATTGTATGTGCATGCCTTCTATATGTCTAATTGTTTGAAATGAACAAGGTGGCTAGTGGCTACTATTGTAAACAAGTAAAAAGCTTTACTGGTAGGGCCTATGTCCACTGACAGTTTTGTATTGAGTTGTGCTTGACATGTAGGCCTAAGGTAAATATCCAAATATCCGGTAAATATTCAAGCTATCCAAGATTGAGTGATTCCTCAGTCAATCAATCCCCATGTATGTTTTAATTTAGGATGACAACAGAGGACGCTGTTGCACCACTCACTTCGGACGGGTCAGATTTTTGAGTGTGTGCAACCACTCCAAGGAACAAGGGGGGCTGATGCACCACTCACTTCAAAGTGGTTTGATTTCTTTGGCATTTTGGGCAAAATCAAGTTTCCCACTCTTCCTTCATGCCAGATTTTCTGGCATCAATAATAATAAGGTTATATTCTTATGATTATTACCCTTATTAATAATAATAAATTATTATTATTATTAATAATAAATGTATAGTAATCATGGATATGCCATACAATGACATACAATATATGCCTAATGCTGCAAAATATAGTTTCTTAATCAATTCCTGTTGTTTATATATTCTCTGTTAACCAAAAGACTTGCTTTCGTTATGCAGGAAAGATGTACAATGAGACAAAAACAGAAACAGAAACAACTGATTGCAAAATCAATGCCTTTTTTGTTTTATTTTTTTTATTCATTTATTTGATTTTTTTTAAAGACGTCTGAAACATTTGTGGTGGCATCATTGCTGCTATAGCCTCTAAAAGAAGACCTTGAATAACCAAAGTGCTAGAATAGTTACATTTCAATGGCTTCACTCTGTTAGTAAGAATTATACATCGAAAAATCTGCTCAAGGTGAAAACACATATCAAACAAAATTGACAAAATTGATAGTTCAACCATATCAAAGGATCCTCTATCCTCTGATTGACATAATTGGTAAAGGGGATACAACACCCTACGTGATTCACCTAAAAAAGAAAAGAAAAGAAAAAGTCCTTTACATGGTTTTCATGTCCACAGCATTAACATCAGCACACTAAAGTCTGAGCGTCACACCTGGAGAACACCACACTTGAACTACATGGGCATCTAATCCAAACCAAATACAAATAGAATGCCTAATGCAAAGTAATAGTTTGCCAGTGAGCTATAAAAAAAGACATAAAACATAAAACAAACAAAAATAAATAAATAAAAAATAATGCGATAATAATTCGACACGGCATATACAGATCCTGAAGCCTAAAAAGATCACACAGTTTCAGAGTTGAACACAATTTATTTAATAATGCTTAAATAATTGCCTCGACCATCCAGTGTTTTTGTCATACAATATGCTATTTAGAGCTACAATCAAATAATGTCTCTTATGTGACCTTAATGTGAGTAATAACTTTTAAATTAAGGAAATACTTCACCAAAAAACCCAAAAATGAAATGCCCCAGTTTTTCGTCACTACCACAGCAGCCTTTAGAAAACCAAATCGACACACTGCTAAAATGGTTACGAACAGTCTTACAGTGTACAGAGACTCCTATACCTTATAGCCAATACACACCATACAGTTAGAATTTTACAGCGAGCCAGCCTACTAGCATTTACATTCAGATTATTTCTTTCTCATAGCAGAAGCCGCCCCTCGCTTTTTAACATAGACAGACAAGACATTAGACCCTTGAGAAGCTATAGGACTTTTTTTTTTCTTCATACCGTTTCCTCATTCCCAACATGATGATAAATGCTTTTAATGTATGGTACCCTTTTTTCTCGTTTAAAATATAAAATTGGTGACAAATGTTAGGGATATACGTGTACACAGATAAAGGGTTTGATTTTTCGTTTGAATACATTGTTTTGCAAACTTGTAAAAATTGTACTTAAAATAATGTGAACAGCATGCATGAAAATATGAGTACTCTGAAAGGCTGCTTTCGCAGGATTAGATCCATTCCCACTTTGGGAATTAACTGAAATTTGCAGAAGAGTCTCTGGAAATTTCCTCTGTTAAAATCGAACCAGCTTTTTTCATATACAAACATTATACCTGCTATAATAATTAATTATACAAGAACATGTGAAGTTACACTCAAATCTTTCCTTAAAAGTGGAACTATTTAGCTTCGATTAAATTTTGAATGCACTTGAAAAGTTCGCCCTTCTCAATGCATTCTACACCTGCAACTTATCATGTCTTTTTTTTGTTTGTTTGTTTGTTTTTTTAAAGAATTTTACACGTCGTCACTTTATATACAGAAAAAAGCCTTCGTGTTAGTTTCCGTTTTCAAAAAGGAAGGAAAAAAACCCCAACCCAAAAACAATTTACATCCTGACAATAATGGGTCCAAGAAAAAACGATAAGGCGACTGTTGAATGTGGATCTGGAGTGTTCATTTCAATGGGACTTTTTTGTTGCTGTTATTTATTTCATTTACTTCTTTCTCATCTTCCACCACTTGAATTGAGCTTTTGTGCCATCTTTGGTCACAGGGTATAGTGTGTGATGTTCAGTTTCACCTGTGCGTTTGTGTGGAGGTGGAGGGGCTTCTCTGTAATGGGAGTTTTTTTCCCATAGTCACGTCAAACGGCGCTCCTCAGTGCATCTCACGACACCAGTGGTACAATGGCACGTATTGAGTCACACAACACAAGGTAGCGGAATCTCCCTCCTTCACAGGTCTGCTGTTGTAGAACCTCCCAGGTCCTCTTGATTGACAGGGGGAAGTGAGTTTTTCATGCTCATGCTAAAAGTCAGACGGGTCACAGTCTTCTCCCTTGAAAACCATGCTTTTGAAATGGAAAGTTGCACACTGCGCTGTTGGGCCGTGGGTCTTCCCATTCTGGCTCTCCACTCCTGTTTCTTTCAAGTCCGGGAGACATGGGGAAGACTCTCTACACCTGAAAGATAGAAAAAATATGCTTTATTATACCGTATTTATGCAACATGGTGGAAATGCTACCCTTCCTATTGCCCCAAATGTGCATACAAATGCTTAAATAGGGAAAGAATGTCAGTTTATAAAGAAGAGAAGGGTCTTCTGTGTGTGGAAAGCCTGGTTACGTGAAGTTACTGAATTGGAGAAACACTGCCGGAACTCCACTCTTATTTGCCTAAACCAGTGGTGCCCACACTTTTTTGACTTGAGAGCTACTTTCAAAATGACCAGCTCAACAAGATCTACACATCAAAAATGTGATTGTTCCACTACTGAAAATCCATTTCAAGGCCCCATAGAAAGTTTGAGCTTTGAAATAGTGGTGATGGTGTTACTTACTGTTATAGTGTTTAAGAATAATGATATAATGAAAAATACTGTAGAGGGGGGAAATTGGAAGGTTTTCCTGTATATGCTATTAATGACGTTTGAAAACAGTATTTGAGGTTTGAGTTGACAGTTTGTGAACTAAGAACTTTCACATTTTTGTCCACATTTGGGAAAAAGAACTGGCAAAACGTTGGTCAAATTAACAATTATTCTCGTTGCGTCGTATTGTGAGCTTGTCGATCAGCTATTTTCAATGAAAGCTTTCCACACAATAACAGAAAATACATTAGTATTGAACCATGTGGGCCTCAGGTTACCCATATGGGATTTACGTTTCTGTCAGTACAAAGATGCACAGTGTACTGTGGGCTCCAGTATACAAGTTATCTCTCAAGACATGCAGTACTGAACAGAGCAGGACAAACTAATAATCCGAAATGAAATCAAATTAAACTCCAGTAGCTATAACCGAGTGTCTTTCTCCCTTTCATTTTATACATATAAATGATTTGATATGCATGAAACGAAAGAGATATTATCAAAAGAATGTGCAGTAGAATCACTTCTAGACAGAGATGGCTCACAAGAGCAATGGAGCAAAAAGTAGTGAATGAAACATTTTTGCACATAGTATGAGGTAAGAAGTTTGACTGATTTGGGAGTAAGTGTGCTGAATGTTTTGTTTTGGTTTTATCACTTTAGCTCAGAGGTTTTCAACAGGTGGTCCGGGGACCACCAGTGGCCCTTGCGAGGGTTCCAGGTGGTCCCCAGCTAAGTTGCTTAACCAGATGTAACTCTTGAGAACATAAAAATTAAACCAAACGGACCCTTGCGGGTCCATTTGGTTTCATTTTTACACTCTCAAGAGTTAAAATATTCATCATGTGAATTAGCCCAAGTCTACACAACTAGAGAATGTAGAAGATTAATGGTCATCTTGATCTTGTATGTTTGACTGTTTTGTTTCCCAAATAAATCCAGCCTGGAATTGTGGACAAAAGCAAAAGAAATCTTTAGTTTCGGGGTTAAAAATGTCCTCAAGTGGTGGTCTGTGGCTCAAATTCTGAATAAACGGTGGGCCCTGGTATGAGCTTTATACCTGGCAGAGCACATCCCTACGAGTGAAGCTTCTTATCTCCTGACTTCCTGTCGTCCTTTCTCCTGCCGTTCTTCTTAGCTCCTTCTCCCTGTTGGAAGGAGAAAAAAAAGAAAACGCCAATAAATATACGAATGAATGAGATGTGGTGAGATGCTGATAGTCCAAAGGAGGAGAGAAGTGGTAACCAAACACAGCAACCCGAAACGACAAGCTTAGAGGGAAAAAGTGACACTCCACACGTCTTAGGAAGAGCAACCTGAGACACAGCAAGTGTTAGCATTAGTGTTACTGTCGTCAGTTACCGCACACACACATTAACCAAACACCTGGGGACCAAGAAATTAAGTTAGAATTAAACAGAGCCTGGAATGCAAAACATTTCAGAGCAGGGAGACTAGATGGATTAGTTCTAGAATTAGTTATGGAAAAGTTATGCATGGCATTAACCATTTAGTGGATTCATGCTACTGTACAGCCTGCACACAATAGTCAAAACAACTCATGGCCATGGTCAGCATTCTCTTTGTAACACTGGCACAAAGGAGACAGACCATCACACAAAGTTCTGTCTGAGGTCAGGTTCCAAAGGGCTTTAATTATCTGCAGTGTTCCACCCCATATGGAAAAAAAAAATACTTTGTATGTGAACTCCTGAATGTGGCAACTTTCATACAATCCTCATATAAGAAAATAAAGTTAATATAAGATCAATAGTATTTTGTAATGTGAAACATACTGTATATAAATTTGTAGTTTATAAGAATTATATATGACATACAAAACAGATATAAGATCGATAGTATTTTTGTAAAGTTTTAAGGCTTGTATGAAAGGTACCATTTTCAAGAGTTTGCATCTAGTTTCCCCATACAGTACAGTATACTGTATATACAATTAACTACATATAGTTTTGGTGAAGCGGTGAAGATGTCCGTCTCTCTTTGTCTCTCTTAGGCTATTAAACTATCAAGTGAAACTGTTTCGGACTTGCACCCTTGAACACTCGGAGGGATTTAACACTAGAAAGACTGAGAGGTCATTTTGGTCATTTTGACTGTTTTTTGGATATTTTAAAGTTATCTTTGCCCATGAAGCTTTCAGAAGGTTCTCCTTCCATGACCATCATCATCCATCATCATTCTATCATCTCAGAAATTTTGGTCGTCTGAAAAAAAAAAATCTAAATATGAATTTAAGCAAATGCTAATTCTGGCCACTACTTTTCAGTCTTTCTAGTGTTAACCATTTCACCCTTATCATGCCAACCTCCGGCTCCTCCTCCTGGAGGATGGGACTGGGCCAGGGGTCTCCCAGCGGCCACATCCCCTCCTGGTCCTCCTCCTGGTCCTCAGGCGTGGGAGGAGACACGCGCCGGATAACCTTCCTGATCACCTGCCAGATGAGCAGCAGCAGAGCAGTCGTCCCGGTATGTGGATGAACGAAGGAAGAAAATTAGAGAGATGTTTGTTTTCCCTCTAAAACAGGGGTTTTCAACAGGTTGTCCAGGGACCACCAGTGGTCCCTGAGAAGATTCCAGGTGGTCCCCCGGCTAAATGATGGAGAGTTGGTTAACCAGATGTAACTCTTTGAGATTGTAAAAATGAAACCAAATGGACCCTAGCGGGAGTTAAAATATTCATCACCTGAATTGGCTCAAGTCAACACAGCTATATAATGTAGATTAATGGTCATTTTGATCTGTATGTTTGCCTGTTTTTGTTTTCAATGAAATCCATCCTGGAATTGTGGGGGGTGGACGACGACGACAAAAGAAATTTAGTTTTGGGGTCTGTGGGGCTAGAATGTCATCAAATGGTGGTCCGTGGCTCAAATTCTGAATGAATAGTGGGCCTTGGGATGAAAAAGGTTGAAAAACACTGCTCTAAAAGATACATTCAGAAGTGAGTGTGTGTGTGTGTGTGTGTGTGTGTGTGTGTGTGTGTGTGTGTGTGTGTGTGTGACACTGTGTGTGTGTGTGTGTGAGAGAGACACTGTGTGTGTGTGTGTGTGTGTGTGTGTGTGTGTGTGTGTGTGTGTGTGTGTGTGTGTGTGTGTGTGTGTGTGTGTGTGTGTGTGTGTGTGTGTGTGTGTTGGGGGGGACAAAAGTCACACATTACTTTTCTAGTAATGAGGTTACCGCCTCCATCGATGTACTGTTCCTCGGTCACAGACTCGCCTGGGATGTTCTTCGCCTGCTCGCCCTGGCGATTAGGGAATGAATACATGGGGAAAAATTGTTGCAATACGACATGTTGAATTGAACAACACCTCCACCACACTGCAAGCCCACCTCAAGAGAAGGAGCATCGTAAGAGTTAGTAAGACACTGAATGTTAAGCAGCGAGACACAATATGTTGGGCAACAAGAGGATTCAATTTTTTTTGTCTGAAGTGAGTGGTGCACCAGCACTGTTGGTACACTAAATATAGGGACATAGGGATGGGTGTACATAGGGTTAAAGCTGGACCTTAGGAGTGGTTGCATGACTAAAAAATAAATAAATAAATAAATAAATTGTGAGTCTGTGGTTGTCTGTGGTTGTCAATTTTTTTGACATGCTGATTTTGTTACTTTTATTTACATCTGCCTGAAAAAGAACTGTTCTGATGGTTGACTGGACCGCTGAGAGGTGACTACGGTGACCATGACAACAAACATGACTACCTGGTTTGTTGTAGTGCCTTATTTGTGTGAAATCATCTATGAAATCAATATTATGTGTAGGCCTATCTGCATATCCAGTGCCGCATTTAAACTGATCAACTTAGTCTTGAAAATTTGCGTTGGGAATGGTGGTGTCCTCTCAAAATACAAACACATGAATAATATGCACAGATAGAACTCGCCAAAGAGGGAGGAAATAGCATGAGCGCAAGCTATGCCTAACTAACCCAACACCACTGCAATGCAAGCCAAATTCTCCACCCTTGACTGTAGCCTGAACCACTGCAAACCAAACCAAACCAAACCAAACCAGATAAAACCAAACCAGGCCAGGCCTGGCCCTGCCTGCACTCCAAGCAGGGTACCTTTAGAATAACCCGACGCCGGAACACTCTGGTGGTAACAGTCCGTTCCTCGTCGGAGCCAGAGTCATAACACTGCTGCAGAAGTTATTAGAAGGTCATTTCACAAACATATGCAAGGAGTCAGAGAGGAAATAATTACTGTACAAAGAGGGATGAGATTTATCAAGTGTTTTATCTATTGTCTTGGCTAGGGGCTTCCAAACCTTTTGAGAGACAGCAAAAAATCAATTTGATGGTGGTGAAACGGTTGTGGACGTTTGTCTCGACCGGTAAAAAATGAAAAAAAAAAAGAAACCAAGCAGATCCATTTGGTTTCATTTTACACTCTCAAGAGATACAATATTCATCATCCGAATCAGCCCAAGTCTACACAACTAGAGAATATAGAAGAAATGGACATTTTGGTCTGTATTTTGCCTGTTTTGTTTCTGAAATCCAGGATGAAATTGTGGACAAATGCAAAAGATTTTTTTAGTTCGTCATAAAATGGTTCGTCCGAGGGGCTAAATTGTCATAAAATGGTGGTCTGCGGCTCAAATTCTGAATGAATGAATAGCGGGCCCTGGTATTAAAAAGGTTGAAAACCCCTGTTCTAGTCGGGTTTGAGCTGAAATTGCACCTGTGAATATGTAGAATGTGGTGAATGTGTTGCTCAGTGCTGTTCTTACCTGGACTTTCTTCTCAGACACCAGCGTTCCTTCTTCGTTCCGTCTGCCATTGGATGGTTCCTGCGATCCGTGATGTGAGTGCTGTAAATGGTCGCCGTTCTGCCGAGATCTGCCTGACTCAACCCTGGACGAGGAAGTGACGGAGTCACTGGAGTTCTCTTGGCTGTGTGAGGGGAGATCAGGAAACACAAGATTAATAATAATTAATAAGAGTAAGACCTGCTTTTGTTTTTTAACCATTTCAGGTCGGGAATCCATTTTTGGATTCTGTACAGCAGGGGTGTTCAACAGGTGGTCCGGGGACCACCAGTCGTCCCTGAGAGGATTCCAGGTGGTCCCTAGCTAAATGATGGACAGTTGTTAAACAAATGGACCCTTATAGATCTGTAACTCTTGAGAGTTACAGATCTATAAGGGGGAAAAGTGAAACCAAATGGACCCTTACGGGTCCATTTGGTTTTATTTTACGCTCTCAAGAGTTAAATTACATTTGAACATCTGAATTACTTCATTTTCAAGAATCTACACAATTAGAAAATGTAGAAGTTATTTTGACTAACATGTTGCCAGTTCATCTCTCCTAAATTGTGGACAAAAAACTCAGAGAGATTAAACTCAACATCAAAGGTGGTCCATTGTGGCTAAATTGCTGAATAAATGGTGGGGCCTGGTATGAAAAAGGTTGAAACCACTGCTGTACAGTATCTACAGTATTCAAACATTTTTTATGTGGCTATATAAATATTTGAAGTTTTTCAGAAAACTTAGGTTAGGCCTAAATGGGTTAACAGTAAAACTAACGCTAAAACATAGCCTTAGGCTCGAGAACAGTCCAGTCGCAGTACGGTTACCTGTTTTCCGGTCTGTCCAGCCGGTCCGTGCTGACGCTCCGGCCCGGCGTGGGCGGCTCCACGTTGACGCTGGACGACTCGCTCTGCCAACCTGCTGGAAATGAACACACATCTTTTTCTGCCTGCTCCTGCACCTTACTGAGAACATCCTGCACCACCCTGGCCTCCTGGGTCATCTCCTCGCCCTCCTCCGTGTCCTCCTCCGAGCCTAGCTCCCTCTTCACCTCCTCCAGCATGGAGCGGATCTCCTCCGTTATCTCCTCGTCGTCCGCGTCTCCGCTGGCCTCCTCGTTGGACGTGGAGTCGCTGGGCTGGAGGTCGGCCAGCGCCAGCACCCAGGCCTGAGGGGAGAGGTCCAGGGGAGTGACCTGCTCCTCCTCGCAGGCCGCCTCCGAGGGTGGGCTGTCTGGTGCGCCGGTCACGACAACTTCTACTACCTGGGTTTCTCCTTCGCTGCTGCTAACTAGCAACCCCCTACTCTCCTTATCCACGCGTCCACCCACCGCATCTCTCTCCTCACTCTCCCCTGCTGCGTCCGAACGTCTCCCTTTAGGTACCTGGCCTGTTTGATCTGGGACCCGCTCGGCCCCCTCTTCCTCCTCCGTAACCTTTGAGTCAGATTCTGCTTCGATCGCGGCGCTGTTGTCATTCACCTTGTGTCCCCATTCTGTCAAATGATCATCTCCTGTCAGATTATGTAGCTCTTCTATGGCCTCAGCTCCACAGGCTGTCTCCAACTTCCCGTGCTCTATGAGCTGTGCGTGTATCACCACCGCACCCACCCTGTCTTCTCCGGTAAAGTTATTTCCCAGTGCGTGTGGTGGTGTAGGCCCATCGTCTACTGCCGCTGCTGACTCACTATTTCCACCAGTTGCTTCATTTCTTCGTTCAGCCTTTTCGTTCCACTCCTCCACTCCTACATCTTGTCTCACCCTGTCATTTCCCTTCTCAAGCGACTCTGCTGTAGCCATGGTTACGGCCTCTTCTTCTAGCCTCTCTTTATCACTTGCGTTGCCATCTTGCTCCTCTGCTGCTGCATTGGGAGTCAGCGCTCCGTCCTCCTGCTGTACTCTATCAGGCGTCAGTGGCGATACGGACGACACCGGCGACACCGAGGCGGAAGACGTCGTGGAGTAAGCCACGTCCCTGTCCGACTCGTACCTCTCGGGAGAGGAGACCAACTTGGCCTTGCGGACCGGGACCTCGGCCTCGTCGTGACACGACCGGTCCTCCTCCTCGCTCAGCAGCAGCTGGTCGTTCAGAGCGATGTGAGGCTTGGTGACTGCGGCGGGCGCAGCGACGACGGGGTCAGGGAGAACGAAGACGGGGACGGACAGGGCGAGCTCGCAGGGTCTCGGGGGGCTCCGAGGGGGACTGTCCGGCTCACCACTACTACCGGGCTCTATCTCTGGGCTCCAGGGCAGAGGCTGGGGTTGGGGGCGGCTGGCCGCGACACTGGGGGTGTCTGGGTCGGGGTAATGGTAGGGATGGTGGTGGTGGTGGTGCGGGGCAGGGGTGGGGTTGGGGGTGACGGGGAGTTCAGGTTCCAGGAAGTGGGGGTCGGAGTGCAGTGCGGCGGGGGACTGCAGCTCCGCTAGGATGCTCTGATAATCTGTTGGTGACAGGATGACAAATGTAGAAACAAACACCCAAGCACAAGCACATGACACACCGACTATGACCCATGCACACAGTCAGAACACAGACACGGACGCATGCACACCCCATGACATGGACAATGACACACAGAGACTGGAGTGTATAGCATGTATCCAAGCAACCACGAGCTAAGATGGTGATATACATTAACCGTAATGATACTGATGACACACTAGTGAGTCACCGTGCCAAACAGGCCGTCAGGCAGGCAACAGATGCACTGCATGAAATAATACTTTACTATAGAGCTTGCTCATGTCATACACAAAGTAGAAGATAAAAAAACAAATCTTTTAACAGTATTTTAGCAGGCAAGATTGATTTCTTATCTTGTGATGCTGTTAAAAGTACGGAGTCACTCAGTGTTTTGGTGAGATAAGTCATTGAAAGTGAGACACACTGGGGACATAAGGCCAGAATAATCATATAGGGCGCCATGGTGATGAAATGCAATATGATTGCGATTTGAGTGGATGTTCAGTTACATGCTCACATAGAGAGATGAGAGAAAGATGAGGAAGAGGACAAGCAGGTTGAGGCACGTTGGAAGGAAGGAGGAGCTAAATCAGGGGTCTTCAACAGGTGGTCCGGGGACCACCAGTGGTCCTTGAGAGGGTTCCAGGTGGTCCCCAGGCTAAATGATGGAAAGCTTATGTACCAGATGTAACTCTTGAGAGTGTAAAAATGAAACCAAATGGACCCTTGCGGGTTGCGTTTCATTTTTACACTCTCGAGAGTTAAGATATTCATCATCTGAATTAGCACCACTTAATTAAGAAGTCTATGCTGTTTTGTTTGCAAAATCAAGCCAGGAATTGTGGACAAAACCAAAATAATTCTTTAGTTTTAGGTCTTTGGGGTGAAGATGTAATCAAATGGTGGTCCGTGGCTCAAATGCTGAATAAACGGTGGCCCCTGGTGTCAAAAAGGTTGAAAACCCCTGAGCTAAATGAATATCTCCATAGTGGAGGGATCCACAGGAAGGGACGGAGCAGGAGGGACGGAGGATACGCAGGAGCACTGACAGAGGGGACAGGGGGACAGGGAGCGGAGCGGTGGGGAGGAGGGACCGGGGCTGGGACAACGAGACCCAGAGGGCGACGCGGAGGGAGGGAGACTGGCCACGGAGAGGGACGGGGAGACCGGACGGGAGGACGACGTGGACGGACGCAGCTGCGTAGCAGTGTCGGACGGCGAGGGCCCAGGAGGCAGGGAGAGACTGGAGGACGAAGGGACAGGCTCAGAAGACGCGGGAGGACAGGAGGGTGAAAGAGTGAGAGAGGAGGATGCTGCGGTTGGATCAGGGATAGGAGTAGAGGAGGCAACAGCCACCGCGGTCGCAGCAGGTTCAAGAGGGACAGGGGTAGGGGTGGGAGAGGGTGTGAGAGTCACGCACGAAGGAACAGGGGAGTGTAAGTCAGAGAGCGTTGGGGGGAGAACGGACGGAGTCAGTGCCGGAGAGTGGGGCATGGCCAGAGTGGGCGATGGAGAAGGAGAGGGAGGTACCGCGGGCGAGGCAGGTACGGGCGACGAGATGAGAGGGATAGGAGAGGAAGGGTGGGGCGAGAAGGGGAAAGAAGGAGACTGAGGGGCGGCAGGGATAGCGTTACCACTGCCCCCGAGGGTTCGAAACCGCGGCGGAGGAGGAGCCAGGTCACGCAGAGAAATGGAGGACTCATAACTCGGAGAGCGGCGGGACGTGGGATAGAGGCAGGCATGGGCCGAGGAGGTAGGGGTCGTGGGTGAGGGAGGGGGAGTCGGAACAGCGGTCGGAGAAAGAAGAGCCAACGGGGCAAAGTCAGACGGTTTGCATGGGTACAGAGGGACAATGAGGCAAACTACAGGGAAAGACGAAGGCGAAAGGAAATGGTACATATTAGGCGGCACAAAGACACCAAAAAATGAAAAAAAAAGAGACAACAGAAAGAACAGATGAAAAACAACAAATGCACAGACTCAATGCGTAACAGAATGTGTTAGCATGACAAGACAGAATGAATGAATGAGAGGCGTGACTGAGGACTGATTTTGAGGTATGTAGTGTATGGAGTGGGATATACAGGAGGTGGGGAATGGTGGGAACGGTACACAAACGGACATCAACAGCACATGACTCTTAAATGATGTTAAGAGCTGTTATGGACTGTTGCCAGCGCCAGGAGGGGGTGGGTTTGATGGGAGGCAGCAGCAGGAGGAAGTAGAGGAGGAGGAGGAGGCAGTCTGTTTTTGGAGAGGAAGAGGCGCTCTCATCTATCCGGGGGAAGGCTCAGAGGAAGTGGAGGAGCACTAAGAGATCTCTAAACTAAATGAGGAGCTAGAGAGGGAACAGAACACTGTGCACTCTACAGGGTGAACAACACACCAGAGTTCATACAGTCATGCGTTAGGGAAAAATCGCAGCCTTGCTAAAATTAAAATAGTCATTTAAATGAAAAGTCAAAGGTTACTGAACAACAGGAAGAAGCGGCATGTTACAGCGTGCACGTTAGAGTGGGATTCCTGACTTTTTTTTTTTTTGGTCTGTTTTATAGGTAAACATCATGTGCATTCACCCAAGTACACAAGTACAAACGAGTAACACTGGGCATCTTACTCATCAGCGTTATTAGTAATTTCATCGCAGGCCAAATTCAGTCAACCAACAGGTTGATAGGCAAAATTGTATTGAATAGCTCAGCCAGGTCATGCCTTTATCATCCTGTGCATGCTATTTGCTCAAAATCAAATTTAATGCTATTGGGAAAATGGGTATAAGCCCAATTAAAATGCAAGGAAGGGAACTATACCAAAGAATGTAAAATAGGCCTTTTTATTTCTATGGCAAAACACATTCTGTGGCAAAGCAAGGGACTCAGTTCTGGGATTTCTAGAGGCCAGTTATCGAGTCAATCAAATCCCCAAAAAAACGAAATTAAATACAGTACATTTCTCTAGAGATCACCACTGAAGAGTGCAAACTACGTCTACAATCAAGGAAACAGGCCCATTGGATCAGTGGTTCCCAAACACAAGTTGAGAAATGGGCCAAAAAAGTGAAAATAGCAAATCTACAGGCTCACAATGTGGCATACCACGGTGTAATGTGAGCATGTTGAACAGCTATTTTTACATTTGTAGATTTTTAAAATTATAAATATTTTTTGTTTGTTTTATTTGGAGAAATTGTACAAAGCGAAACAAGAAGAAAGGGGACTTTTCACACAGGACCCATAAGAATGTGTCCGTGACCCAAAAATGGGCTCCTGAGTGACCCATTGTTTGGGAAACAGTTCATTAGATTGTGGGGCACAAAGTCAAACACAACAGGAGGCAGCAGGACGAGGTAAGAGGTCAGCTAGATAGAGCTAAACTTTACCATCAGCCTGATCCCGGAAAACAGCGCTATCATCGGCAAAACTTCTTGTGCCTGAAATGTTACCATAGTCAAATATCGGGCCCTCCAGTAAAGTCACAATATCCATCCGATTGACTTTGGTCAGCACCGCAGTTAAGGCATCCGCTGTGAAGGGGAGAGAAGAAGAGAGAGAAAAATGTGCTGAGTCAGTTCAGTGCAAAGATGAAACAAGAGCTGGCTATGGGTCTTAATTAGATACAAGCTACAGAGAGTGCACAGCATTACAAAAATTATGCTTTGATGGACAGGAGGATTATTTTAGCAAACAACAAAAGTGTTTTGAGCTTCTTCAGCATCAATTCTTCTATCCAGATTAATGTTATTTAATCCCAATATTATTTCATTTATTCTTTTTCCTGTTTGTTCATTTTAATGTGTTCGGAATAAATAAAGAATGAGAGTAGATCTAGAATAATAAAATAATAATAATGAAACAATAAATAGGTAAGCAAATACAAAGTTAAATAAAACAAAATAGAAATCTTAATTTATGTTCAAAAAAGGAATAGGAAGAAGTTTCATTAAAAACCTATCCTAATCATTCTGATAATGTTTATATTAGGTGCCTTGCATCTTGGTCTAAACAAAAATTCATATTAATGTTGAAGGCAATAAATGGCAGAAATAGGAGCATAACACGTGACTTCTGCAATCGTTGCTACTAGTGTAAAGATACTGGTTCATGTTCTGTGGTTTTGAGGCTAAGTAGGCCATACTAGGACTGAGTGTTCTGACTGTTGTCCAGAACATCTTGTCCTGAGTGGTGCTTGAGGACTTGTGAACCCTAAAAAGGGAAGGATATCATACTCAGCTACAAGAAAGCAGCAGCACTTTGAATGGGGATGCAGCTGCATCCGAAATCGTGCTGCCTTAGTTGCTGCCCTATCGCAAGTCGAATGAATGCTATACTATCCTCACTGTCATTTTCTGAAAAAAGATGTTGGTAAGGGCCAGGAGTGAGAGGAAAGAACCGATGTTGGAGGCCAGATAGACCGTCACAAATAACCAGGGGTGTAGTGGAGGGGGGACGCCGGCCGCCGGCGTCCCCCCACTTCTCACATCTAAGATATTTTTGTGGCAAAAGTAGGCCTATGTTTTTTGTCTTGTCATCATTTACTTTTATTATGGATACAATTATGCATTGTAAACAATCTTTCTCAATACGCCACTACACTTGTTTTAATAGCGTGTCTGTGTGTGTTGTGCATGCACGTGTCTTAAAGGGGAATTACACTTGTTTTCAATATTTTACTATGCCATTAATATACCTTAGAGATGTTGTGTGGGCATGGTAAAAAGTTAATGAGTTTCCTTTTTTTCTGAGAGTGTACAAATGGAACCAAATGGACCCGCTAGGGTCCATTTGGTTCACATTTGTACATGGAATTCCCCTTTAAGAGGTGTCCCCCCCAAAGTCCCACTACAACACTGCAAATAACAGCTGAAAAAGCAAAGGACATAAAATGACATATCAGTGAGAGATATGGACTCACTAGTGGCATTTTTCCCATCACGGCTGACCCATTTCTTTAGCAGCATGAAGCTCTGTGCTGTCAGAGAGTTGGGGTTCTCTAGTCGGATGTGGTTGATCTCATCCACACTGAAGTCCATCTCCCGAGCCAGCTCTGCAATGCACACATACAGTAACATAAACTTATTAAAGCAGGGATGCCCAAAACGTAGATTGTGATCTACCAGTAGATAACACAGACCGTGCAGGTAGATCACGCCAGTCCCCATAGATCTGTAACTCTTGAGAGCGTTAAAACAAAACTAAATGGACCCTTACGGGTCCATTTGGTTTCATTTTACACTCTCAAGAGTTACACTCTCAAGAGTCCACACAATTAGAAAATGGAGAATAATTGTTATTTTGACCAATGTTTTTTGCCAGTTCTCTTTCCCAGTTGTGGACAAAATTGTGAAATTTGTAGTTTTGGGTTCAAGAGACTAAACTCAACATTACAAATTGTCAACTCAAACCCCAAATTCTGTTCTCAAATGTTAGTAGTAGCATATACAAGAAAACCTTCCAATTCTCCCCCTCCATTTTTCACTATGCATTGAGTGCATTATACTATAACACTATAACAGTAAGTAACACCATCACCACTATTTCAAAGTCAAACTTTCTTTTTTGTTTGTTTTTGATGTGTAGATCTTGTTGAGCCGGTCATTTTGAAAGTAGCTCTCAAGTCAAAAAAGTGTGGGCAGCCCTGCAGTACATAAACTTATTAGAAATCAGCAACCAAGAGGCCCTGTGCATGTAGGTGCTGGCACACTTTATGCATTTGATGGCCAGAAGTTCCATCTTATACTGGAAAAAAAGAAGAAGAAGAAAAAAAACAGAAGGAGGGAACTGAACTAACGTGTGCACTAGAGTTGACACATTGGGTTCAACATTGGTGAACTATGACCCGGCAGTCGGACAAATATGAACAAAAAACAGAACATACACATGCACTACTATTTCTTTAAATGTAAACATCTTAATTGGTGGTAAAAATCCTGAATACTTTGCACTGTTGCACAACTGAGTAGCTTAATGAAGGATAGTTCAATACTAAATTACTATCCAAAAAATGAAGGAGACTTCTTTGATAATTCTACAATTTCACGAAAAATATATATAGGTTTTTTTTTTTTTTCTGTGTCTCTGTGTTTTATTGTCACCCCTGTGGACAAACGGTACTCATGTTACATTTATTACAGACAAGTTATTGGACGTCTTTCAGAAACATCATTAAAACTGACCCTAAACGTAAACAGGTTTTCCATCATGTCTCATTTAAGAACAAGAACAAGAACTTGTGCATTCACATACTCCCCCACCACCATTATTAAGAGTTGAAAAAGTTTTTTTTTTTCACACATTCTGATGAAAACCTACAGCTAACTGTATATCAAGTTCAGTTAGGTTTGTCTCTAAATAACAATTGGTGTTTAAGCCTGTGTATGAATTTATGATTTTATGTGGACTACTACTGCCTTTGTTTGTCTTTGTATGTTGCTATGGATTCTTCATTTCTAGCTACGGAGCCATGTGTCCTTAATAATTCTATATTTTCATAACCAAAACTGCAACGTATTGTTCTAGCCAGCAGATGGCACACTTTTCCAACAGTAGAGTATTAGTAAGAGCTTAGTTCATTTAGGGGCAGTGAAGTGAAAATTAGATGATGGAGAGGGCCACAGTGAGAGAGCAAGAAAGAATTTTCTCACCGGTCCAGCTCAATCCCAGGTGGTCGGCAACAATGGCCATGCGCAGGTCTGTTCTCTCACACGGGCTCTGGGGACCTGGGATGGCACAGGACAACAATTAATCAACACAGTTCACATTCCTCTGCCCTACACAGTACACAGTGAAATGAAATGTAAGAGAAAAGATAATATATCTACTGTATATCTATAGATAGATAGATCTCACTTTTCTGGCCACCTGTTTATATTTATCAATATGAATATGATTTAACCATCAACTTTAATAGTAATTTTAAAATTGTTGAAAGGTATTAAACGCCTGGTGCAGACTCTGGCATATTTATAATTTAGTACAGGGACTTCATGTTAGAATATTTAGAACAGATTCACAGGGTGGCAAGAAAAGGCTTGACAGCACTAGACGCATTATGGCATACTAAAACATGTTAATAGGATATGCAAAGCTCTAAGAACGTTTATCCTAAAGGCAGGCAGAGACTGTCCTAGGAACCACACGAAACAGCAGGAGAATAAAATGACACTCTACAACAGACTGTTGCTCTACAACACTAAGGTGGACAACTCTATGTCAGACTGCTACTGTATGTTTACATGCAGAGAGCGTTTTGTGTGTGCTTGCTAACATATTTAGGTGGTGTCACATAGCTCAAAACATGGATTATAGGGACTGCTACATTGGCAGGTTTTCAGTAGCCACCCTGCACAGACAGACAGACAAGACAGACTTGGGGGGGTGGGGTTTGGTCGCCACAAAGATACTGGCTGCGCCGGAGGCCCAGTCACTGCTACTGGCATGCGTTTGCTACCACTACACCGGGGTTGAACAGGTCTGGGGGGTGTTGGGAGGGGAGGGGAGGGGAGAGAGTCTGGCAACAAGGACAATACAACACAGTACAGCGATGACAAAAGAATATGTACAAAATAAATGACAGCTATTTGTTTGTAAGAGAATATATAACAACACGCCACAGGCATTCCAATCAATTCATCCATCAAACGATCACGACATCATGCAACTAAACGTGATATGTATAGAGAGAGATAATATATAGATGTATTTTAAACATAGTGTGAAAGTTTTACAAACTAGGCTTGATCTCCGCGACGGGGGGCGCCCGAGGCCCAGTGACTGCCTGACTGCCTTCCTTGCCACCAGTCCGCCTACTCCTCCTGCTCCTCTCACTGCCGGAGGCCCTGTCCGTCGCCGCCGCCGCCTTTGCCCTTACGGACGCGGCCCCGGCCTCAGCCCTCGAACCTCTACCAGACCTGGACGAGCGGGAGGGCTGGGAGGGCTGGGAGGGCTGGGAAGGCTGGGAGGGCTGGGAGGCGTCCGACAGCGAGGTGCTCCGGGAGGTGCTGTCCTCCTCCGACTGTTCTGTCTGCGTCTTTTTCTCCTCGTCTGACAGCCGCTCCACCAGCTTTAGCGTCTCCCCGCTAATCCCTTTAAAGTACTCGATGGTGCGCTTACAAACCTCGCTAGGGTTCTCCTGACTGTCCTTTCCTGTCCTGCCTGATGCCTCACCTGCGACACTAGTGCTGACCTGATGCCTGTCCTTAAGCGGCAGCCTCGAGGGCAACTGTATGGCTGCTCTCTCTGGGTCCAGTGCCCTCGTAGGCCGGGATGTGACCTGAACGGATATAAGGGGGCTGGCTGTGGCAGCTACGCCGCTCTTTTTAACGTCCTTGATTGGGATTCTAGACCTGGGCTCTACTTTGGCTATGGCTGGCTCTGCTCTCTTCCTAACCTCGGCCTTCACTGCTTGTTTGGGTTTCTGTTTACCTATGGCTGTTCCCTGCGTGTGGAATGTCCACCCTGATGCTTTTACTGGGAGCCTGGACTTTGGCTGCTTCACTTCGCTTTCTTTAAGTGTTTCACTCTTCCTCTGTTCGGCTTGACTACCCATGCTGGCTTCTGCCCGATCTGAATCCCTACAGCTTAGCGCTTCTATCCTACTGGCTTTCTGAAGTGTGGGCTCAGATGATGACTGCAAATTAAACACCACACTGCCACACTGGATGTAGTTGGCCTGCACACTGGATGACTCCAGGTTGTTGTTGTTGTTGCAGTTCTCAGCAGGGTAACTTCTCTCTGACAACTTGGGTTCAGGAAATCTATTGGTTTGGCTCCCTGTATACTGATGACTCTCTATGCTGATGTACTCTGGCACTATCTGACCCTCTGACATGTCAACTTTAACTTCTGCCGGATCCCCCAAGTCTTTTTTCACAGTTATGGAGGCAGCAATGCCCATTTTAATGGGGGTGCGTAATTTGGGATCGACCTTAGAGGCCGTGATCGTACACGAGGCCATCTCAGCTAAGGCGTCACCGGTTGGGGCATCAGAACCGGTACAGCCAGTGCCAGTGCCATTGCCAGTCTGTACAGGGCCGCACTTTGCTGCTGCTGCTGGTGATGTTGGTGTGCTGCTGTCTGTGGTGGTGTCTCTAAACTCTACTGTGCCCCTCTCCCCTGTTTTTGCATGAGAGGAAACTACACCCAGGATGTTGCCCCCTCTCCCCTTGTCCCCTGATTTAGGGTCAGAGGAATGCTCACCAATCTGGAAAAACTGTAGCCTCTCTTCAACAAAATCCCGCTTGCTCATGTCAATAGCACCACTGCGCGTCATCTCAAACATCTTCCCCTCGTGGAAGGGGAAGGGATTAGGCTCACTAGTTGGTGTGCTCTCGTCAGTCGGCGTTCGAGCAGGGGTTGTGTCAGGCGTGGTGGCCTGCGACTTATCTTCTACTGACAAGCCAAAGGGTTTGGGGTCTTCGTCTTTCGCTTTTGATTCAAAGACACCATCGTTGTCATTGCCTTTGGATGACCATGGGTCAAAATCGAGACCTTTTGTGGCAACAGTCTTAAATGTAGAGTTCAGCTCCTCCTCCAGCTGGTAGCCAAAGTAGTTATCTGCAAAAGTCTGTCTTTCTGGGTGTCTTCCTTCAAGGGTGTAATCCTTTTCTTCGTCACTGTTCTTTGCAGATGTGCTACTTTTTGCCTTGCCATTATCCCCTCCTTCCTCACATTTCTCTTCCTCTATCACCTCTAACTTAGACTGACTGAATGAGCGGTCAGTCATTTTGCCGTCAGTGGAAAGGCTAGATGTTTTAGGGTCTTCGCTCAGCCCATCATCCTCATCCTGAAGATCATAACCATCTAGAGAATCTATCTCTGTTGCATCTGTGTCATGGGAGAACTCGGCAGTGGTTGCTATGGAGCAGTCAGTGATCGACTGGTCATTGCCATTTTGATCAAAGTCCTCTTCTTCCCCCTTTATGATGCCATTGATGCCCAAATCCGTGGGATTGCCATTGCCATTTTTCTCTGATCTTTTGTTCTTTGGCTGCTTATCTCCCTCCTCTTTTATTTTGAACGTGTACTTTTTTACAGGGATGGGATGGAAGACGGACTCGTCATCACTGGAGTCACTGTCATCGGCTCCAGGGGGGATGGGTGACGGAGGCTGGACTCTGATAATGGGCTCAGCGAGGAGGTGTCTATCATGCTCCTCCTGGAGGTTTACCTCCATCATCTCCGTTTCCGCCTCAGAGGAAGCACAGGATCCCCTTTTCTCAGGGTCCGAATGCTCTGCCTCTAAAGGGGGAGGAGGGGGAAACTCTATGTAAGCGACTCTCTTGTCCTTGGACTTCTGCTTTGACGAATCCTGCTTACTACTGGAGGGCTCTAATGAAGAGGGCCTGCTCTTTTCTTTTGACGGGCCTTTGAAGATGAACGTCTTCCCGCTGTCTGACTCAGACTCCTCTGGGATGGGGCTTGGAATGCCGGACATAGAACCTATCACAGCCTCTGGCGTTCTAGATGTCAGACTCCCATCCTCTGAGCTGGGTGTCTCAGGGGTAACAGGACTCTTCCCAGAGCTGTCCATAAATGTCACCTGTTCTAGCGTGTCATCTTCAGGACTTCTTTGAGGCGATGGTGGCTGCTTTTGTTTAACTGTGTAAAACGCACCCTTGGTCTCATGAATGGTCCTACTCTCGTGACTCACTATCTTTTTGTATGTTCCCAGTTGGCCGGTGGCTGTTTCCTTCTCATACTGCTTGCCTACCTGAATGCTAACATAAACGGGTAAAGGTTTTATATCTTTATAACCCTCCGTGATAACGACAGGGGTTACTTGATCTAAATACTCTATTTCATCACTTTCTACACCATTACACACTACATTTGACTGGCTAGCATCTAATGAATCAGTGGATTTCCTTACCGATGTAGACCTGTTGGCCTCGGAACCACTGTGCAACCGATTTCTAGCTACTGGAGTAGGTATGTGAGACCCTGCCCTATCACAGGGTTTAACAGAAGTATTTAATGAGGTGGACTGGCGGTTTTCTGCAAAATTTGATTGCACTCTAACAGGAATTTGTGATTCCGAGTTTTTTTTTAGACTGCCATTGCTTTTTGGATTCTCTCGGACCACAAGTTCTGTGTAAATTATTTTTTTGGTGGTCTCCTGCCTTTGTGATTCACTGTTATTGCCATCTTTCCTTGTCTCATGCACTAAGTGAGACGTTTTTGGTGATTGGGTTTTATAGTTTTCATTTCCCTGGGCACTTTTGAATAAGCCTTTGTCGTCCTGTTCTTTTCCGTGTTTGGGAGAGAACTTATGAGACTCACTATCTAGACCTCTCCTCTGGTTTCCTGGACTGTCTGGTGTTCTAGGCACATTTGAGCCAGCAAAAACTTGATAGGCAGGCATGTTACTATCCTGGAGTTTCCTGACTGGAGGATTTGAATTTTGACTCCAATGAGAAGCCATTTCTTGCTTCTGACCCTCTTGTTCAAACTTTAGCCTCACTGCACTGACTTTGGAAGATGACACTTGGTAAGGCTTAGGGGCTTCTCCTGTGCTTCCCTGCGATGTTCCATCTACCTGTTTTCGTCTGTCAGAATCATTATATTGCAGAAGCACTCTCCTCTCTGGGCTGCTAGGTAAGCTGGCACTTTTCCTATCATTAGAGCCAAATCTGTCTCGAAGTCTTTCTCGGTTTGATTCTTCTCCGCTACCTGTGTACCTATAAGCTGACCTCTCAGGGCTACTGTGTGTGGAGCTGGGCCCTGATCGTGTTTCCCTGCAATCTGACCTGCGTGATTTCTTCTCAGGAGATGATAGCTCATCATTTAGTTTTTCCGTTTTATCACGAAAGAACTGGGAAACCTCACTAAGTTTTTCCTCTGCCTCCTTTACAGTCCTGTCAACTCTGTCTCCATACATGATCTGTTCCCTATTCTTATTCGGTGCATCGTCTGACACACGCATCCAAACTGAGTGTTTTGGGCTGCCAGGCTCAGAGGAATACTGAAGAAGTGTTAGCTGGTCAAAGTTATCATCTACATTGGTCATTCTCCCAGATTTGTCAAATACATTTCTAGATGACCTGAAGACATATTCTGTCCTTGGCACACTGGGTCTACCCTCACTGTTACTGCTCCTGTCTGGTGAGTGAAAACGAGATCTATCCCTCAGGTACTCCTCTGTGTCAGAATGACACTGTTCAAGCTTCTCAGAGAGAAGCATTTTCTCTGCAAAGTTATACGTTTCCCCCCTGAGTTCCGATGACTCATCTTCATTGTACTCTACTGATTGCTGGCTAAGTAGCCTCAGGGTTTTGTATGAGTCATCTGTCATGAGGTGGGCTGAACTAGGACGGCTGTCCTCTTCCTGTGACATGGGTGTGTTCACTCTACAGGATTCAAGGTAACCTGGAAGTGATTCTTCAGGCTCCTCCTCTTCTTGCCTGCTTCCTGGGTAGTAGTACATTTCCTTCTCTGGTTGATTTTTAGTCTCTCTGATGATGACCTCTGTCGGTTCTGTTTTGTTGCCTTTTTCTATGTGAACCTCAATTATTCTTTCTACCTTGGGTTTAGAGTTGTCCTCAAAGTCTCTCTGTGATGTTTCCTCACAGGAAGATTTATGTTCAAATAGTCCAGCCAACTCTCTAGAAGGGTCCCTGCCTGACTGAAATGCTTTCATTATATCATGGACAGACATAGTTTCCTCACACCTTTCAGATGCCGGCTCTTTGCCAGGGGGTTTATGATAGACCATCCTAGTGGTGGTGGTGATATGAGTCTCCTCCTTCACCCTCATCCCTTTTCCCATCGGATCGTCGTCAGGGCTAACTTTTAATTGATAGCCTTTGTTTTGGTCCGGTGTGGCTGCGTTCTGACTGAGATGAACTTTGGGTTCGGAATCGTTGAATCTGACAGCACGAGCCTCCTCCATTGCAGGCTGTTTGCCGTCCTCTGGGGACTCGTAGCTCCTAATGACGTGGACTACCTCAGTCCTAGTCTCAGTGATCATTGGAGGAATGGGAATGTCCTGGAAAAGGGCCTTCGGCCCCATGCCCTCTGCACTTTGAGGGGCAGAGGGTGTCCTTTCACTCCTGGTCTCAAAGCCACTGTCTGAGAGGGGGCTCTTATCCTGCTCATGTGAGATGTCGTCGGGGGATTCTAGCACAGTGTCTGCTCCGAAAAGCACATCTGCCAGTTTACTGAGCTCCTTCTCCGAGGCAGAGGAGCGCATGTTAGCTGGAGGCATTTTGAGCTTGTGCTCCTGTACTGCTATCGCTGGCTTTAAGACACGTTTCTGCTTCTCCTCTCCTTCCCTCTTGCCCTCGTCTGCTTTATGCTTTGAGTCAGCCATTTTGGAGAAGGAATTGCTACCTACGTCGTTGGTCAGGTAGTCAACCACTTTGGACAAATTGAAATCTCTGTCTGCTATTGGCTTTGTTATGATCTGAGGGACCACCGTCTCGTATCTGGGTGGATAGCTCCAGTTGCTTGGCGGTTGCTCCACAGGTACTTTGGAGTATTGCATGTCTTCCAGTGTACTCCTTGATAGGGACGTCCTGCCATCCTTGCCCTCATCTTTAGTCAGGATCTCACTAACTTTAACCAAGTCTTGTTTGACCCTCTCTACTATCCTATATGGCTCCTCGTCCTCCACCTTAGCCTCTTTGGGCGAATCAGACTGTAATCCTTTGTTGGCAATGGAATTCGGGTCTGTTTGTAAAATTGCTGACATCCGGATCAAGTCCTCCTTCATGTCGGCCACGTCCTTCAGTATCTCTTGACTGGATGACAGTGGCGAAGTGGTGGATTTGAGGGCAGCAGGGGACATGAAATGTGGGGATTTGACAGGTGAAAGAGTCCTGGCTACGGAAGACTGCAGCTGAGCATTTGCCTCAGGGGGAGATATCTTGCGAGGGGACAGAAGGGCAGCAGCTGACTTTGACACCTCAGGGAGCTTCCTAAACTGCGGGTCCGGCAGCACATTTATAACCGAGTACACAGGAACAGTCATTGTGCTGGACGTCACGACTGTGGTGCAGTTGGTTGGGGATCTCAGAGAGGGATAGAGGGAACTAGAAGCTGAGGACCTGATGGACTGGTAGGAAGAGGACGCAGAAGAGGACATGGACTTCAGGGTGCCATAACCCGCAGAGCAAGAGTTAAACGTTTTCTCGACCTCATCAAAGGCTGCGTTGACGCTTGTCGTTGCTGCATTAGTGGTTGCCTGTATTCTCTCTTGTAGACTACTGGTGAGAAGGGAGTTGGGGGATGAGGAGCGGTAGTGAGTGGGGGACACAGTTCCATTGATCAAAGCAGCTGCACTAGCAGCAGTGTTCGATTTAAGGGGCGAAGAGAGCGAGGCGAACAGGCTCCTAGTGGGGCTTGAGGCATCTGCAGGTGACCGGACAGAGGAGAGACCCGGGACAGTTTTTATAGGCGAGGAAGATGTGGAACCGGAGCCCACCACCGCAGCCTTGTATGGCATGGATGAGCTGTATACGTTGAGGGAGGACTTGGGAGAGGTCGGTGGGGTCATGGCGATGGAGGACCTCTCCAGAAGCGGACTCCCCGCACCAGCGGGGATAATAGGGGAAGAAGTCCTGGCAGACAAGGCTGCCAGTCCTTTCACGGACACGGGATCCGGGGAGCTTTTCCCCGGCGATGCCAGGAGATTGGGGTTCTGAACCGGGTACGGGGACTGCTGCACCACGGTTTTGATTGGGGAGGATATGGTCCGGTAGGAGCGTATGGGCGAGGCCATGTCACTGGCTGACTTGACGGAGGAGGCTGGTGATCCGGGGATGTTGGTCTTGATCGGCGAGGCGGAGGTGATGGACCATACGGACTTCAGTGGAGAGGCAGAAGGTGTGTTGGATGACGAACTGGAGAGGGAGCCAAACCCAGACTTGGCTTGACCAGGGACGGCGACAGGAACAGCCGACCACGCCTGATAAGATCTCGTTGAAAAGACAGGTTTGTAAGGGTAGCCAGCAGGCTGTGTTCTCTGCGGGCTTCGATCAGGTGTTTCTTGAATAACAAAAGTTGGTCCAAAAGTAATAGGAGAACAGAACGTAAAAAATGAACAGAACAATAACGTGAAATAAAACATAAAAACCAGAGAGAGAAAGGTGATTGTGTCAGTGACAGGATTAACCAAAAATAGCAACAGTTGTATAATTGAAAGACTTAAATTACTACAGAATCTAAAGGATGGAATGGTAGTGGTGGTCTCAAATTGTTCATTAATGGCAAAGTAGTAGTAGTAGTAGAATATCTAAGTAGCTAACAATGGTGCATGTGGAGGAACAAAAAATGCTTTACATAATGGTGGAATGGATGAACAATTACGCAAATATTCCATTGACTTTTGATGTGCTTTATCTGATTGCCTCTTTTCTATAGTGCCTTTTTTTTTCTTTACAAAATGGTTGACACAACTGTATAGACATTAGACACTGTCTATACTTTCATTTGGTTCATTTTCAATGCCAGATATGACCCCACAAGTGTAGATCACTAATAAAGAAAAACACCACCTTGCTGGCTTTGAATTTAGAAAGAAATATGAGATTGCACTTTACAATGGGGGTACTATCAGCCAACCATGCCTGTTCAGTTTATATATCAATTTCAACATGAAAATTACACAATCTGGTAAAGTATGCACAAAATGTAGGATATATAACAGTCAATAAATGATGAAATAGGCATGGCTGAACGAAAACAGCTCCGATAGTCCCTCAATGTTGCTTATTGTTATAGCGCACTCAGTATTAGTAGCAATATTGAATGCAACAAGCCAGTGTAGATATTGATAAATTGTGATCCATAGGCAACTTCATGTAAAGTGCAACCCAATAGTACAATATGGTATACACAGCTGAACACAATCACAAAGCCAATAAGAGTGAAATGGCCAACAAAGAATAAAGGAAGACGCAAAAGAATGCTTTTATTCTACATGAGTTCATAACATTTTTTTTCCAAATCATAAATGAACAAATGGATAATGCAATGCCAGTGTTTCCACATGTATAAAACAACAATAAAGTTCAAACATGGAGGAGATTTTCACAAAATGGGGTAGGGGTGTGGGCAAAGCGTAAAAAACACACAATAAACCATGCAAATGGCTCATTTGATGAATGATTGTGGATCATGGCATGTCAGCTGACAATGAATGACTGTGGATCATGATGTTGCTAGGCTGTGGGTGCATGGAAAATTTTACTGCAAAAAAAACGGGACCACCTGACACTGAACTTCATTAAAAGTACAGTCAACATAGAATTTTCAATTTGATGATGTCATGAAAGGAAAATATGGGAAACTCACTCGCTGCAGGGTCAGTCAGATAGCTGTAGCGCTTACGCAAAGCTAAGGAGGCAAAGGTATGACGTCGGTCTGGCTTTTCAGTCTGCAACAAACAAAAAAAAGAACAAAAAAAGATGATTGAACATAAAAAATGGTATTCTAAAAGGACTGGGTGTATATATGTATAATCGTTTGTGTTAAATTAGTAAATTCAGACACTACTGTGTCTGATGTGGGGGATTTTGGGGGGGTTGGTTTGCAGTGCGTCAGTGCATGCTGTTAGTACTGCACAGGAAGAGGCACTGTGTAGGTGACCCAACAAACTGTCACCTCTGGGTGACTAAGAGACAACGCTAGACTTTAATTGGTGGGAGGGAGTGAGTGTCACCTTGGTTGGGAGGTGCGTTTCATTATATAAATGGGCATCTATGCAAGCAATAGATGCTTTGCCTATCTACTCAAGAAGTGAAAATAGGCATAGAGGAAATCACACTTTTTTGTGAGGGGGTGGGGGTGGGGGGGTCATTAAAACTCATTCTCTGCCAAAGATGACTCTTAGGCATACCTGGGCATTATGCGGCCCAGGGGCCAAATGCGGCTCTTTGGCTGACTCTGACCGGCCCGGGGACCACCAGTGGTCCTTGAGAGAGTTCCAGTTAAATATGGAAGGTTGGTTAACCAGATGTAACTCTTTGAGAGCGTAAAAACGAAACCAAGTGGACCCTTGCGGATCCATTTGGTTTCATTTTTACGCTCTCAATAGTTAAAATATTAATTAATGGTCATTTTGATCTGTTAGAGGACCCTGGTGTCAAAATGGCTGGTCTTACTCTTACTTTTATCTTGAAATTAAATTAATATTACGCAGACTTTAGTTCAGCTTTTAGTCTTGGCCCTCCACAATGTTTTATGTATCTCATTTGGCCCCTTGGGGAAAATAATTGCCCACCCCTGCTCTTAGGCGACTTTTCCCCCCACAGCCCACACTGCCAAAGATTACGTTTGGACATTTTTTGAATTAGTACGCTTGGCGCTCTTTGTCAGTCAGCGTTTGAGTGGGGGGGTGGGGGGTTACTCTGCCAGTGAATGAGTTAAATGTCTATTACTGGTAAAAACAGTGGCATAGAGGCTTGAACCTCTAGTAATGAAAATGTGTCATTTTCATTTGTGACAATAAGGGCGGGGTGGGGGTGGGGGGAGTAATTATGTGTGTATTATTGCAAAATATCGTCATTAGCAAAAATGGACCGAAAGACCATTAGTATTGTTTAGTTGTGTTATAGTCAGGGTTAGGGCATGGGTGGGAGGGTAAAAGGAACGCCTGTTAGATTTTCAACGACATACTGTGAATGTGGCTGAAGGTTAAGTTTAGTTACAGTATATAGAGAAAGAGAGAGATTCCTTTAGGTACCATGGTCCCGTATGAACATTGTACGTCTATAAATACTATACTATGGAGACTTTGTGATTTTCCTTCATGAAAAGGACGACAGAGATGGGTTGGGGAGGGGGAGAAAAGAAAACAAGCTGAGGCGTGGCGCGGAGATGTGTATTCTCCGCAGGACTCAGGATGAGGACAATACTAAAGGAACCTTGTTGAGTAATAAAAAACAAAAACCAACAGTTTGGCTCATGCACGCATCGTACGATGAGGTCACTTTTCAGTGACATGACTAAAAGCCATGAGGAAGATCGCGGCCATGAAAAGCCTCAACTCAACAACTCACTTGCGCCATAGAACAAAAGGCCCTCACAACAACACGGTTAATTCACTACGGCCCCTTTGAGACAAAGCCAACGGAAAGGAAAAGAGGAACGACAGAGAGGAAGAAGAAGAAGCGGGTCCATGCGATGATGAAGAATCCATTTACCTCATCATCAGGATCAGACTCCATATCCTGAGGGGGTTCCGAGGAGATGCATCGTGGGAGCGGAGAGAGATGACACAATGGACAGCAGGGGCGTTATAGTGGGGCGGGGTGGTGGAAAACAAAACTTAGGGAATGACAATGGTGCAGCAAAGACAACAAAAGGCTTGGGAAAAAAGCTATGAGATTAATAAAAATCGGTAAAAAAAAAATAGAAGATAGAAGAAAAAGAAAATCCAGCAAAGTAACAAAAGCAAACAACGACATATTTACATTGTTTCTCATGATCAATGAACACCACCACGACAAAGGAAACAAAAAGAGAGAAGTGCATTTTTTTCTGTCACATGATTCTCCTATATGTCCATGGAGAGAGCCAAGCAATCGAACGAACGTGCGTGACGGCGTGTGTGTGCACGCTGTGGGGTCTCATGGCTGGCACAGGCTTGAACACCCATAAAAGACACAAGCTGCAGGCAGGCATTTTCTAAACCAAATGAAGTTCTCAACACTTCGTCCCTTGGCATTTAAAACAATATTTGAGTTCTATCTTTCAATTTAATTTCACATGGAGGATGGTATGACATGGCCTACAGAGAATTAAGAGTAGAAAGAGGTCGAGCCTACCTTCCTGTGCATTGGCAGTGTGATGTTCAGATTGCATATGGCAGCCTGTGGAAGACCTTTACTGGTTTTCGGTTCTTTCAGGAAGGAGAGTCGGCCACACGGGTCTTGGCTCATGTCCCTGATCTGTGGGAAAATAGAGTAATTCAATTAATTTAGGACATCAATCATGATCCATGCGCACAGCATTAGATCATCATAGCAAATGCAAATCTGTAAAACTAAAATGTAGAAATGAGGATTGCTGCATTTGGCTTCGATATGATTTGAGATTTTTAACAAAATAACTAATTTTAGTTAATCAGAATTAATGACAAAGTGAAAAGGTATAACCAAGATTACTGATTTTACATTAGGTATGTGTTGCATTCATGTACATAAAATATTGATCAGGCAGAAGATATCTTAAAATCTATATTCATAGCCTGTACTTAATAAAATACATGAGAAGAAAAAATTAAAAGGAATTCCATGAAGTTAATTAACACTGTTCGGTGTGATGTAGTTTGACAAGCACTGATCTAGCCCAGTGGTTTTCAACCAGTGGTCCGGGGACCACCAGTGGTCCTTGAGAGGGTTCCAGGTGGTCCCGGGATAAGTTGTCTAACCAGAAGTAACTCTTGAGAATGTAAAAATGAAACCAAATGGACTCTGTCGGGTCCATTTGGTTTCATTTGTACACTCTCAAGAGTTAAAATATTCATCATTTGAATTAGTGCAAGTCTACACAACTAGAAGATTAACAGTCATGGACAGAAGCAAAATAAATCTTTAGTTTTGGGGTATGTGTGGCTAAAATGTCCTGAAATGGTGGTACGTGGCTCAAATGCTGAATGAATGGTGGTCCCTGGTGTCAAAAAGGTTGAAAACCCCGGATCTAGCCTGTTTAGTTTAGCATGGCTCTGCCACATGAGAATCAATCACTCTGGTGTACCTGGTCTTAGGTTATACTCCATCAAATACTGCAAGGACATCACTGATGATATGCATGTCAGCATGTTTAGAGGACGATCATTTCATTCCTGACATCATTCCATCAGTGACAAACACACTGTTCATCAACAGAGCCATAGTAGGTATATAGTACAGCGCCTGGGTCCAATTACTGAAAGGCTGCAGGTCCAATTCCCTCCATTGCTGTGCTCTTTGCCAAAGTTTAATTTGGCAAGACATTCAAACACCTTACCTGCAATTTATTAATTACAGTCTACAGTGTGTCAGCCAAATGTATAAAACGTAAACAATGAAGAATTATACCTTCACATTGAAAGGAAGTCTGTTTTCTTTGAAGGAGAAGAAGTTGAAAACCAACTGCTGTCCTGTCTTGATCAAGGGGGACAGGTTTCCATAGCAATCCACATAGATAGGCTTGCTTTCAAGGACCTATGGGAAGACCCAAAGCATGAATTTGGCATCACTTTCTATAAAAGAAGGAAATAAGAGTGCAGTACCACATTGGTGATGAGCTATAGCAGGGGTGCCCACACTTTTTTGACTTGAGAGCTACTTTCAAAATGAGCAGCTCAACAAGATCTACACATCAAAAAATGTGATTGTTCCACTACTGAAAATCCATCTCAAGGCCCCCTAGAAAGTTTGAGCTTACTGTTATAGTGTTTGAGAATAATGCACTTATAATGAAAAATAGAGGGGGAGAATTGGAAGGGTTTTCCTGTATGTGCTATTACTGAAGTTTGAAAACAGTATTTGAGGTTTGAGTTGACAGTTTGTGATCTTGAGTTTAGTTTCTTGCACCCATAATGAATAACTTTCACGTTTTTGTCCGCAATTGGGAAAGAGAACTGGCAAAACGTTGGTCAAAATAACAATTATTCTCCATTTTCTAATTGTGTGGACTCTTGAAATTACGTAATCCAAATGTTTAAATATAATTTAACTCTTGAGAGTGTAAAATGAAAAATTTTAACGCTCTCAAGAGTTACAGAACTATACATTTTAGGGGACTGCACGTCATGTGATCTACCTGCATGGCCTGTGCGATCTACTGGTAGATTGTGATCTACCTTTTGGGCACCCCTGAGCTATAGGCTAGTAAAAGCAATACCCCCACCCCATTCTCCAATTGAACATAAAGTTCAAACCTCAATATCTTTACTCCTGGCGACCTCTTCAAAGTTCTCCTGCTGCTCCAGTGTTTTGTCCACCTTGTCGTCCGTCATGCAGAAGCAACGCAGCCGAGACTCCACGACGTCATTCATCTTGGCAAAGACCACAAACTTGGCCAGGTACGGCACGCAGATCAGCTCCCGGTATAACTGAGACGCTAGACTCACCGTCTCAGGAATCTGGTGACAGTCTGCGAGCCAGAACCTGGTGAGGAGGAGGAGGAGAAGAGGAGAGGAGAGGGGAAGAAAAGGATGTGACATTTTTAATTAATGCACTTGTACAGGTTCATGTTCACTTTTGTCAAACGTATAAATACAGTGCAATACAGTGCTACATTTAAACAGATAGTAAATCTGTTTGTTCTCTCCTTATTCTGCATGATCTGTCTTGAAGTAGCATTAAAAATGTTAGTGTATTAAAAAACAGAAAAGAGGAAAGAAAGTTATATGCACTGTTATAATATGTTATAACCTGTTATAAAACAATGCAATGTAGCATAACTTTGTCTACAAAAATCTGTACCCCCCTCCAACTGTATATATTTGTCCCCATTTCAACTGTTTTTATTGTTTTGTGACCCTTGCTTTGGCAATGTAAATGTCTGTTTCCTCATGCCAATAAAGCTCCTTTGAATTGAATTGCATATACCTACATACAATGCAATTCATTGTGCTCCGAGCACTATAAAGCATAGAAGAATATATACAAGACAAACAAAACACAACTACTATAGTGCACACAAACACAATTTTAATAAATCGAGTCTTGTAACCACAAATTCACAATACACAATTAGCATTTACATTCTGCTTGTCAGTAACAATCTATGAAGGGTCATTTGCACCAATGTGTTGTTATATTACAGTATATAAAAACAATTGTGAGTTTGTTCTAGCTATTACTGTACAACTCATGTTACCTATTAGACCTCAGAGATAAAAATCAACACCCCTGGATTCCACTGCAGTTGTGTTTGTTTGTGTTGTCCTTTGATGCAGCACAGTGAGTCACATGGCAGCTCTGTAATGATCTCATTCCACAGGACCAAGGACTGCTCTGTGTGTGTGTGTGCATCAGAGGCCACACAACACACACATGACTCCAATCCTGTTAGGACACGACTCTGGGACTTTGTTGTTTACAGTAGCCCAAAAAAAATCTTATATTTCTCTTTTTACCCTCTCCAAGCTGCAGTTGGTGATTCGATCTGCAGAGAGGGTGATTGGCCACTCTCTGCCCTCCCTGAAGTCCTTGCACGACTCCAGGGCACTGAAGCACCCTGGTTAAACGGTGCGCTTTTGAGACTGAGAATGTTAGTTGCGGAGTGACTGTATTTACAGTCCCCAGAGAAACAACCCTGTTCAGTCCTCACTAGCGACTTGACTTGTTCACTCTTATTTTCAGAAAAAATGATTCCAACGAACAAAGCAGTTGTATAAGTGTGCCAAGTGCACACGATTTCATCTTTTAAACATTTACAACAGCTTCGCGAGCACAAAGGGAGAAATAAAATGTTTCCGTGGGGTATTCATTTTCGGGAGCACCGCATCGTGACTAATGGCAACTTCCGGCAGAAGTTAACTAACCGGAAGTCCCGACTTCCGCCAGTCGTTTTGGGGCACCGTGAATCCAGGCTCTCATCTCGCAGCGTGGATGAGAGCCTGGAGATCGAGGCTACACTGAAGAGGGCAAGGAAAATTAAGGCCCGACCCCTCCCACCCTGGCCACGGCCTCCTCACTCTTCTTCCCCCTGGGAGAAGGCTGCAGCTGCTACAAAGGCCCGCCATAGACTGAGTTTTTCCCCCTCAGCTGCCAGGCTGCTCAATGACTCTGGATACCCGCTCACCTCTGTCCCCTAGTGACACCAGCACTATGTCACCGGGAATATCTTTGCACTATGGACAACAACGTCTGCACCTGATATCTATTTATCATTGCACGGTGTTGTCTTGTGTGTACTGTTGTTTTGTTTATTTGTTTCTTGTGGAAAAAAAATGCATCGAATGCACTCATGTTAAAGTCGAAACAAATTCCGATGTGTTTACACAAATGGCAAATAAAGGAATCTGAATCTGAATCTCTCTCTGTCTCTCACACCAATGCCAAATCTAGAGGGGGGCAGGGTGGGCAGAGCCCACCCAAATGTGCATCCTGCCCACCCAGTGAAAGGTAATATCAGTGGTTATCATCAGTGGTTGAGAGAGGTCCAGCTGGTCCCCAGCTAAATCGTGGATGTAACTCATTGAGAGCGTAAAAATGAAACCCGCAAGGGTTGAAAGATAGAACTCAATCTTTTTGACATGGTGTCAAAAAGATTGAAAACCACTGCTTCATATGAACAACTTTGGAGTTGCCCACCCTGCCATTCTTCCAGCCCACCCTAGTAGGGCTGGCTAAATCCGGCCCTGTCTCACACTCTCTCTCTCTCGCTTGGTTGACACATAGATGTGAGATGGAAAGCTTGAGTCACGCCTTAGAAATATAAATTATATCTCATATGGAAAAAAAACTTTATCTGTTTTGTATGTCATATATAATTCTTATGAATTACAAAATTATATGTTTCACTTTACAAAACATACGATGGATCTTATATATTTTTTGAATGCCATATATAATTCTTATAAATCACAAAATGATGTACTGTATGTTTCACCTTACAAAAAATAGTATGGATTAACATATAACATATATATTACCTTTATTATCATAATGGACTGTATGAAAGTGCCACTTTCAAGAGTTTGCGTATATATTCATTTTTTTCCATATGTGATAGCCCAATGTTGCTGTTTCACTTGGGGGAATGCTAACCAGTGGGATAGTATTGTCTCTGAAAATATGCATATTCTCCTGTACAAATTTACACACAAATTTGTGTGTGTATGTGCGTGTGTGTGTGCGTCTTACCTGGCCGACACATTTGTGGTGAAGGAGACACAGTCCGTGACAAAAGACAGCGGGGTGGTTCCTGTGATGTCCTCCCACTGGGCCGGAGATGTTCCACCTGCAGGGGGACACACACCAAAACCATGACATCATTCCCCTTCCCACGAAAATGGGACAGATTCTGCTACCCTTCATCAGTTCCCTCATTCTTTCTTCTCTGTTGGAGGGTGACAGGGCATAGTTAGATAATCTATGGTGGCAAATGCAGTAAAACAACTATCATTTACTGGCATTCTATAGCAAACAGCAATCAATCTATGGTGTACATACACCTCTATTCACTTCTTTCAGGGCAGTGTGTGTGTGCTGTGTGTGTGTGTGTGTGTGGGGGGGGGGGGGGTGCGTGTGTGTGTGCGTGTGTGTGTGTCTGTGTAGGGGTGTGTGTGGGGTGTGTGTGTGTGTGTGTGTGTGTGTGTGTGTGTGTGTGTGGGTGTGTGTGTGTGTGTGTGTGTGTGTGTGCGCTGTGTAGGGGTGGGTGTGTGTGTGTGTGTGTGTGTGTGTGTGTGTGTGTGTGTGTGTGTGTGTGTGTGTGTGTGTGCTGTGTAGGGGTGTGTGTGTGTGTGTGTGTGTGTGTGTGTGTGTGTGTGTGTGTGTTCTCACATATGTTATCTACTTAGGACCGTTTCGAAGAAAAACACCTTCCAACTTAGGACCGGTGGACAAGTTAGGACCAAAAACCCGGTCCTAAGAAGTAAGACCACTTAAAACAGATAGAGAATGTCATAAGCCATGCCTGGTGTTGAAATTGGCATGGTCCTAAAAAGGAGGCGTTTTTACATATGGCCCTAAAAAGGAGGCATTTTTACATTTGGTGTGTATCAGGTGTGTGTGGGGTGTGTGTGTGTGTGTGTGTCCTACTTAGGACCATCTGGCAAACTTAATATTTTAACTAGAAAGGAGCAATTCCAGAGGGAATTGCAGAGTGTGGTCGCCCAAAGGCAACCACACTAATAACAATAGTGTGTTGCCTTTAAGGCAACCACACTAATTATACAATAAATTACTATATATAGCTCATATAGGCCGCAGGTCGCATGTAACTGTAGAACTCGGGGAACTTTGTCCGAGGGTGGGCGGGCGGGTCAGAGTTTAGAAAACTCTGGGGCGGGTCACACTGATGACATAATCATGTTCACTCATCGTAACAAGTGTCTGGCAGCCCGCATCATCATGGTGACACGTGTCTGACATGGGACCATTTCTATGTTCCCTCAGGTCTATGTTCCCTCGCTGACTAACCCCAACCCAAACGCACAAACCATAACCCTAACCGAAAGCATGTCAAACGTTACTTCGCGACATTTGACATGCCTTCGTTTAGGGTTAGGTTTGGGCGTTTGGGTTAGGGTTAATCTATTACTATCCCTACCCCTAATCCTAACCTGACTTTAAGAGCTGAGGGAACATAGACATGACCCCTCTGACATCACTCTGTGACCCCTCTGACATCACTCTGTAAATTTTTGTCTCAAGCCTGTCCCCTTTTATGTCCTATACTTTAAAGCCCGGCTTAAAACCTACCTTTTCACTCAGGCGTATTACTGAATTATTACCGCTCTTGTCTTTCTTTTACTTACTACCTCTATGACCTTTCAACTTGGCTGCAGTCAGACAATGTGTGTCTTCACATATTGAAAAGTATGCCTTTCGGGATAGCAATCCTTTGTTTTCTCATATTTTAGCACTAATCACTAGTTTAATATGTTCTTTAGCATTCCCATATACTTTAGTTGGGAGCCCGCGCGCTGTTTTTGGGCTGAACCGAGTCTTTACTGGATTTGCGGGAGATCGGTACATAAAGGGGTTAATGTGCATTAATTAACAATTCAATAATTAATAATCATATACTTTGTGCATATCCATATTCACAAACACTATATAATGATAAATTTGATGCATTTAGACCAAGTAATTTGCATTAAATACCATACAACTGTATTTTGTATGGATTTTTTTTTTATATTTTGGACATTAAGGGGTTAATAATTAAAAATGCCCGAGGCATATCAGTGGGCACCCTCTTGATTTCTTAAGAAGTGACTCCCAGCTACAAGAATCACTACTATATCACATATCCAAAACAGTTCATATCAATGTTTATTTTAGCCAGTTTAAATACACGTATACTATGTGATTAGAATAGATGTTTGTGTGAGGCAAAAATCAGTATGATGCAATAACAGGATACTCTGATTTTGTCTTTCACCTGTAAGAACAATTCACTGCTGTAGTTCTGTAAGCTCAGTTCAACTGCTGCCCTTCCCCCATACTGCAATGGTTGGGTCGTTAATTAAGCAATGCAGCCTAATTAACGACCCTGCACTCTACAGGCAAACTGCCTAAATCTTTTGGTTGGTTGAAGCAGTCTGGACAAAACCCATGCAGGTGCATTAATGTGTGTTTTTTGGTAATCTTACATTGCCCCAGTATCAATCTCAATTTCTAGTATCTATGTCTATTAGTAAATTATAAGGCAAATATCAACATCCTAACATATGCTGTCTCCCTGTTAGAGCAGTGTTGTTGTGTAACTCTTCCAACTTCTCCATGTCTTTAGCAGAACAATATTAGCTCAGCATAGTCTATTGAATTTAGTCATATTTGGTGGTATCCTGTCCAAGTGAAGAAGCTATTATGCTGAACCTGTATGAGGTTCTAAAATTGCCAATGAAGAGTGAGAGATGTTTATCATGGGCAGATGTTATGTTGTAGACAATTTGTGTCTTCACATATTGAAAAGTGTGCCTTTCTGGAAAGCAATCCTTTGTTTTCTCATATTTTAGCACTAATCAATGGTTTAATATGTTCTTTAGCATTCCCATATACTTTAGTTGGGAGCCGGCGCGCTGTTTTTGGGCTGAACCGAGTCTTGTAGCTTAGGGCAACCTCTTAAGAATTCAAGAGGGTGCCTGCTAATATCCCTTTGACATTTTGTAGTTATTAACCCCCTGATGCCAGAAATACAAAAACATCCACCCGAAATAGAGTTGTATAGTATCTAATGCACAATTATGCATTTTATTTGTGGAATGTGTTATTAATTAACTACCTGTTAAAATGTCTATCATGCCGTTTGTGCCCGTTGTATTTGTGATCTGGGACACGTCTTCAGCACTGCTACATTTCCCTATTACGTCTATGAAGCTTTACGTCTACAAAGCACTACGTCACATGTATCCCCATAATAGGCATGATGTGGTGACTCAGACATAATGAAACCCTGGGGCGTGAGGTCAGAGTATCCCATATAGGTATGACGTGGTGACTCAAACATAATCAAACCATGGTGCGTGAGGTCAGAGTATCCCCATATATGTATGATGTGGTGATCCAATATAATGCGTTAATTTTGAAAAAAGGGCTTTGTCAGTCTCTTCCTAATATTATGGTTAACAACCGTGTGAAACCGTGTGAGCGATTGGTGCAGCCAGCGAGGAGTAATGGCGGTTTCAGACATTCAGACAGACATTTTCTGAATTATAGTATTGATGATGATGATGATGATGATGATGATGCATATTCATCCGTTCATGCCCAAATTTGACTGCCAGAAGGTCCTGATAATTCTTAAAATGTCCTTATAATTCATGTGTATGTCAAAGTGCTGTGTATGATTGATTCTAAAACTCTTAGTCCCAATACTCCACACCTTGAATCAGATAATAACAAACCCAGGTGCGCTATTTCTTTCCACTGTATTGTGAAGATGACCTGGGGAAGGGAGCGCTTGATTTACCAACAAACCCTAGCCGTGTGGGTGCTTTGAAGCACCGCCCACATGCATAGGACAGTGACTGAATAGCTCCAGGGTGGTCCGTCTAAAGACAACAAGCGCTTCCTATCGTTTGTCTATTTGGTTTTGGAATTTCAATTCATGCAAATATGCTTAAATCAAACTCATGAATGTGGTCATCACACGAGTTGTCACACCAGTTGCCAGAAGTATATTAACTAAATTCTATCTATTCAATGGTCATGTGTAGGCCTATGCAATGGCACCATTCTTAACTGTGATGTTCACAGAGGGTGGAATACAAGTTTAAAAAGCCATGTCAACATTGACAATGTCATTCCAGGTCGGAAGGGATGCGGCTGACGCAGTTGTCATTGCCATTGATGTCTACCTATTCTTTTACTACTAGGTACTCTGATTATAATACCAGGTCAGCCAGCAGGGATCAGCAAGAAGTAACCTATCATATACATATCTCCTCCTATTAACAATGTTTCTAGCCCAGAAGCTTGTGATCTCAAAGGGTCAATGTATTGGCCCCAAATGGCAGCACTGACTCCATTGTAGCTATACTTCACTCTTGAGGTCTGACTACCACACTCTCCTCATCCTTTTTGTGTGAAGCTTTCCAGGCAAGTGCCATCTGAACATTCAGGTACTATAGCTGTTTTGTTAAGCAAACTGGAGGAAAATGCATTTATCTCTCAAAATGTGTATTTTATTGGATTTGGGGGAGATCAGTATATAAAGGGGTTAATGTGCATGGAACTGAGTAGACCATAAAAAGACAAAACGTTTTTTTGAAAGTGAAATACCCCTTTAAGAGCGTCTGATTTGCCTAAATTGGAGGCATATTGTAATGTGCATGTAATGCTAGACAAATTTCTCCCCTGGGAAGATAAAAAAATGTGGTCCCATTATTATTATTACCCTTATAATTGTTAATTATTATTATTATTACCCTCATTATTATTGTGTTTGTTGTTTCCTTTATTATTTTTATTTGTTTTTCTCAGTTATTAAAATTGTTTTTTCAATTATTAAAATTGTTTATCAAATTCAAAATGAAATGATTTTCTCTAAAGTAACTTCATTAATAAGTCAAAGTAAATCTAAGAAACAATCTACAAGCTCATAAGTAAGTCTTAAATCTCTCTTTTTGGTCACAGGCAAAAGTGTCCGGTTTTGATGTCCTGAATCCATTTCTGCCGTATGTCAAGTGATACAAGTGACGGTTTTGTTAGAAATTTAGTAGTTATAATAAGCAATTACGAAAATTGGAAATTGGCTATAATTTTTGATGTACTTTTGTTGTTTATGATTTTTTGCTGTATTGCATAATCACCATGAAATGGAATAGGTCTATACTTTTAGTGGCCTACAGGCACATCTTATAAAAGCCCTGTGAGCTTGGTTTCCAGAAAAAAAATCTGCCTCATATCACTTGGCATATGGCAGAGTGGTTTCAGCACATCAAAATCATATAGAAACAACTTAAAACAACTTAAGTACAATTTATCAGAATTAGACCAATTTCTATTTTAGTTATTCATTATCCTAATTATTAGATTAGATTATTAGATTAAAATGGGGATTTGTATCACTTGGCATATGGCAGAAATGAATTTGGCTCATAAAAATCATATAGAAAGGTTTTTTTTAATACATCGAATGGATGCAACCTGGGACGTGTCTTCAGTGATGTATCCTAAGCTCATTGGGGTTTCGGGTCTCTCGAACATCATACCCCTCACTCAGGTGACCCAGCCGGGGTTCATGACACCCCGACTCACGTCCCAGTAGCTACCCCTGATCAATCCCACAAGGGAAAGGCCAAGGCCGTCCAATCCACCGCCCCTGAAATACTCCGCCAAAACTGGGAGGTTCTGATGCGTGGAGGGACTAGGCTCTGTGGTTTGACACCTGTCCGTGCCCCTCCTACGTCTCACCAGGAGGCACAGGACCTGTGCGTTGCACCAGACTCCCAACGCCGGACATGGAAGAGACATGAGCGGTGGACAAACAGCCCTCCTAAAGGACTAACCAAGGGGTTAACCCATTATGTACATTAAATATCAAAATTAAAGCTATTTGATTTTTCTTTTCTTTTTTTTAACTGTTGTTAATTTGGGGTTTTACTTGCTAATTACTCAATTTCTGACAAAACGGTCACTTGTATCACTTGGCATGTGGCAAAATGCATTCAGCACAGTGTCACTTGGCCACAGTGTCACAGTGGCAGAATTGGACCTTGCTTAAGGTCTAAATGTCATCAGCCACCATTTTTTGGGGCATTCAGGACCAGACTAGTCTGCCTGAACGCTCATCATGTACTGCCTCAAAACCATGGGATGAATAGCAGCTTTGAATAGCACGGTGTCTACAGTATATTTCACTTTGAATGCATGTCCCATTTATTCATGTTTGACCCTTTAATTCACCTGTATGTCTTGTAAGTGTGTTGTATAGCCATGGTCCATACAAATCAAGATAGTCCTGACAATTACCATTTGTGTCATGGGCGGAGCTAAGCAACTCATTATCTTTTGTCCTCCTAATACAGCATCATGTCAGGTGGCTATATTTTGAGTTCTATTGTGTGTATTCAACATTTGAAGTGAGATTTGTCTTGTAGAGCTCAAATAATATTTTTTGGTGTTTATTACATCTTCGTAGCACTAGTGGAAAGGGGTGTCCCTCTAACGTTGCAGAACACAAGTCCTGGAAAAAAGACCTTCTAGTACATAGAAACATGTAGCCTGGAGGAGAGGGGCAGTGATCTGGCCAATCACTGCTGACCAGCCAACTGGAGAGTGTCGTGGGCAAGGGTCGAAACACTCTACGAAGGTTGGAGACCACCTGATGACCTCTCTTCCAGGCCAAGGCAACCACTTGTAGTGGAGTATATTTGCATCTTCGATGTATTTACAAACATGATTAAACTCATAAGAGCCAATACATCTACGTTAACAAAAGGTATTAGCTTCTACAATGTTTCTACAATGTTAACAATTTGACTATACTTGTTAGGACCACTCTTGGTCCTAACAAGTAGGGTAAAATTGTTAATATCTAGAATGTTCTAAAATGAATTTTAATACAATCTGCGGTGATTGTATTAAAATAGATTTTTTTTCATGTTCAGGAGTGTAATTCATATGTCTCTACAATGTCTAGAAAGGGTGGTCCTAAAAAGGATAGCAATAGTCCATTTTTTTGGAGTGGTCCTAAGTAGTTAACATATGTAAGAATGTGTGTGTGTGTGTGTGTGTGTGTGTGCGTGTGTGCGTGTGTGCGTGTGTCTGTGTCCTTGCGTTGCTCATAGCAAGAACCAAATCCATTCATTAATTCATTTCAACGACATTTCATTCATTAATATTACCAAATTGTGTCTAATTAGTTCAGGAGGTGGCGACCGATAATGACATGAAAATGACGTTGTACCACGACTCATGCTTTACAAAGATGTTACACTACGCAACATTATTTGTAATATACAGTAAAGTCATCCACTTAGGCCTTGCTCATACTGTAGTCTTCCACTGCAGCATAAAAACAGCACCATAACTCTCTCTTCATTAATCTCCATTGGCAACACATCTTCTCTGATGTTCTTCTTTGATCATTTTGCATATTGCTGTCTGTGGCTGCATTCGTTTAACGACACCCTGCTGTTTAGACCGGCACTATTTGCTTAGACTGAAGATAGTCAAAGTTTGACTCTGCAAACTCTCTCATGACATCATTCTATCGTGCTTTCAAGTACACTGAAGCCAGTGGTGTTTCTACGCAATTTGGAGCCCTAGGCAACAGAAAATCTCCTGTAAAACGGCGCCCCCCAAGGGATATAATTATGAACTATTTTTAAACTAAATAACATTATGTGTTCGAAATGTTCAATTCTAGTTATAGACGCCTATTTGTCCATATTACGCTTATTAGCCTGGTATCCTTTTAAAGTATGTCTGGTGGTCGCCCCCCCCTCACCTCATGGCGCCCTAGGCAACTGCCTAGTCTGCCTAATGGCAGAAACGCCCCTGACTGTAGCCACCAAGCGTGGCACAACAACAAGAACATGGTAGACCCATCCGCTACATGTTCAAAGTTCAGATTATCAGATATAGCACACTGTACATGCAAAACCTTAAATCACTATCCAATAATGTTGATGCTAGCTTGGAGTGTCAGAAAGGACAAGAGAGACAGACACACACACACACACACACACACACACACACACACACACACACACACACACACACACACACACACACACACACACACACACACACACAGATTTTGCGAAGATGAAATAAGGTGATATTCTGACTTTGACTAGTCTAGGATTGCTTTGACCTGGCCACAATCAAGGTGTTTCTAATTCGTCCCAGCCCTGACCGTGTTAGCTGCGATTAGTCTTTTTCAGCTACTGCACAATTACGTTCAGAATGATTTATTTCATTTAAACGTGACTTGCCTGTGATGCTGCAGAGCAGGCGCAGGCAGGGTGCGGCGTCGCCCCGGTGCCCAGTAGGGTGGCCCTCGGCCGACCTGGGTGGCACCGGGATGGTCATGGTGATTGGCTTGTGGAACTTCCGCCTCCTGGGCTCCACGGTGACGATGGGGCTGAAGGTGGCTCTGTTGCCCAGCACCGCCCTCACCATCTCATCTGGCACAGGCTGGGCCTGACAGGACACAGCGTTATGTTAGGACGGTGGAGAGGAGATGGAGGAAGGGGGAAAGTTGGGATGTTCACTTGCTAAAGGGGAACTCCACCCATATGCAGCATTTTACTCAGGGGCGGATGTAACATTTCCTAATTGGGGGGGTAGGAGAAAATGGTATGCGGGCGGCTTCATCGCCTGTGGCGCGAAGCGACACAGGTGATACCATTTTTGGTTTGGTTTATTAGACAATTAAGCATCAATAATAACATCAGTTGTTGTTTGGTTTATTAGAAGTTGCAACAGACACGCAGCATGCATAAAGCTAGAGGTCTGACTCAGAGAGTTTTCTGTTTTCAATGATGAAATGCTGTTGGTTTAGTGGCGAGACAGCTGTAGTTAGTTAGTAGCAGCAGTAGTGTTTTAATCATTTTAAATATAGGCACTTTAATTTGAAATATCTTGGGTTGTTTTGCATGCCATCGTGTTTGGTGGGGCAGACTGGGCATCTAGGAGGGCCTTGTCCCCCCATTCCCATGCCTACATCCGCCCATGATTTTACTATGTCATTAATATGCCTAAGAGGGAGAGGTCCATTTGGTTTCATTTTACGCTCTCAAGAGTTACAGATCTACAGTATAAGGGTCCATTTGGTTACCAATGGTCCTTTCTAGGAAGGAAGGAGGACTCTATCATAGGAGGAAAAATGGTGAAAAACAAGGGTTTTATCTCTGGCGCCTGTCAACCAATTTCGCCCCAACTCAGTGAACTCACAAGCAAAAAAAGCACCAGATTTTCCGCCAGGAGTTTTTCACTAATTTTGCCGCTAGGGGGGTCTGGAAAAAAGCTAAATATAGTGACAACACTGTTCATGAACAAACTGCAGTACCTGCAAGCCCACACGGATCTTCTTGGTTAGCGCCCCCTGTGGGAAGGAGGCCTGCACCATGGGCACTGTGGTGCTGGACAGCGTTCCTCCATCAGGACCCATGTGGTTCGACTCCTGCTTGATCCGTGACACCACCGCAAAGTACTGGGGGAAATCCCTGGTGACGATACGGCAGATTCGCTTCTTTTCCAGGTCAGCGGGGCTGTCCAGCTCTGGAAACACAGAAGAAAATAGAAATAAACGTCATGCTTCTGGAAACACACAGACCTAGGAACTAACAATGTCTAAGCAATATCATAAAGCAATGTAAAAAAGAAAAGGCATGACCTGTAAGAGGCCCTTCATCAAATCACTGGAAAATGAAATGGAATCCACAATTTAACAGATGAGGGAATCAAGATTTTGAGACAGATCTTTTAAGATGCATTGCGATCAAAAGGTGAATGATTCTGGATCGATGACATGGCATATTGATTATAGCTGCTCATTAATTTATAGGCTTAGGCTACTTGCCAGTCTTTTGAAAGCACTTTTGAGTTTCGTGAACTTACTGGGTGTAATATGTGCACAATGAAAACTAATCACTTCGGCAATACGACAAATATGAGGAACCATGTTAGCCATTTTCTGAGGCAGTGTCTGGAAACACAAAGAAAGATCACATCCTAGCCTAGAACTGAGGAATCTGTCTCAACTCAGACAGACACCACACAAATTCTCATTTGGCAAAGCTATTCTAAATGTGTGGAAGTATCGCAGCTAATAGAAAGGATTTGGTACTGGTGGTGGATAATGCCACCAACATGACCGTGTTCTGACTGACCTCCAGTAACGACAGACCTACAAAGTTGCAATGTAGTTGTAGTTGCAATGGTATAGATTCGTACACGTCAGTGGACTAGCTCATGTCCACAACATGATTGATTCAAATTCCTTCATGACGTTAGTCTTTGACGTGTCTGTTCCACTATTAGCGTTAATGTCGAGTCATGCCGCGCCGCGTGCCTTGTTCCGTGTTGTAGTGGGACTTTTAGAAGTGGGGGGACGCCTCTTAAAGGGGAATTCCACCCATTTTCATTTTTTTCTGAGAGCGTACAAATGCAAACCAAATGGACCCTAGCAGGTCCATTTGGTTCCATTTGTACGCTCTCAGAAAAAAGGACGCCGTCCGTCCCCCCGCGTCCCCCCTCCACTACACCCTTTGCCTTGTCCTCACCTTCGTCCATGCCTCCCAGCAGCTCGGCCAGGTCGTCTGGCCGGGCGTCAGATTGGTGCTCTTTCCACGTGTCTCCGTTCTCACTCCTCAGCACAATGAGCTCTCTCTCCTTCCCACGCATGGAGCCAAAGTGAGGGATCTCCACGATCACTGGGCTGGAAGGGAACACACATTAACCACGTTATCAGGCAGGGGATGTTAAATGGCCTGCACCAAAATTACGCACTTGGTCACTCCCCCCAAGTAATCACCATTCAGGCATTCTCTGGTGAAGCGCTAAATGTGCATTTTAATTGCATTTGTTTATGCATAACACACTTGTCACTTGTAGGATTTTGTTGTAATAAATATGTAGCAGCAATGCTATAGCTACTTATTATAATATAAGTAAGGAGTTTATCATGAAAGGGAGTGGGTTGTTGGCTGACTTAGCCACTGTTTCATAACCCATAATATTAGGTAAATCCGCCAATAACCCATGACCTCTCATGGTAAATTAAAATTACGCTTCTTTTTTACATATAATTGTGAGAAACACACTTGTAACTTGCAAGGATCTTTAGTAACAACCAGTCTGAGACGCTGGCGGCTCATTTGCATTTAATTTGCATCATATCCGCATTCGGATATTTTGAAATTCCGAGTGGAGTTGTCCTATTTACCACTCTTTTAAGCCAATCACAATCCAGTATTTGAACATGTGACTCTGAAAAGTGGTAGAATGCAGCTACTGTATAATCCTCTGAAAATGTCAATCAATTAACCTTTATTTAACACCCAAAAAAAAACATTCAGCCACAGGGGCGGATGTAACATTTCCCAATTTGGGGGGCAGGAGAAAATGGTATGGGGGCGGCTTCATGGCCCATGTCGCTTCGCGCCACGGGCCATGAAGGCGCGCCCATAACATTTTCACTTACAGGACTTATTTTAGTCAAGTAAAGCATCAATAATAACATCAGTTGTTGTTGAAGTTGCAACAGACACGCAGCATGCATAAAGCTAAAGTTCTGACTCAGAGGGTGCGTTCGGAAATACACCCTAAACGCACTCATGTACTCTGTAATCGTTCGTTTATACCTGGTGTATTTGGGGCATTTGGTGCTCCTCGTTCGTTTATTCACACTGGTGTGTTTTGTGCACGCACTGAACAACCCTACTCTGGAGACGGGGTTGGCCGGTGTGGAAGGTTGATTGCGTCACAGCTGTGTCTCGAGCGCTGCCGTTCAATGAAAAGCAATACAACTGTTGTGAGCTAGGAAGCTAAGCTGCTCTATGGCTAAGCATTGTACTGTGGTCCCCCAACTTTTCCATGTCTGTCAAGGACCTGCACATTTATCAAATAAATGCATGCGGACCCCCATTTGAAAATACTTTCCAGGGGGACCCCCTTAAGAGATGATTTATATGGCTTTGGCAGTGATTCTCGCCATTTTTGAGTGAGGTGTGTTGTCTGGTTTTAACTGCTCGTTCGTAAATCAACGCACTCGGTGACGACACGCCCACAAAACCAAATGAACTCGGTGCGCACCCAGTTTGTATTTCCGAACATACCCAGAGAGTTTTCTGTTTTCAATGATGAAATGCTGTTGGTTTAGTGGTGCCACAAGTTAGTAGCAGTAGTAGTGCTTCAAATCATTTTAAATATATACTGTATATCTTGGGTTGTGTCGCATGCCATTATGTTTATGTTTGGTTGGGCAGACTGGGCATTTAGGGGGGCATTGCCCCCCCTTGCCCATGCCTAGATCCGCCCCTGTTCAGCCATGCAGGGACGTACCCAAGGAACTGGGCCCCTGCGGGCCCCACCTCCACCAGCCGGCTGACCAGTCCCTCTCCCTCCACCATGGGCGGTGGGTAGGCCAGCTTGTGCCTCTTGGCCAGGCGGCAGGTGATCCGCGTGGGCGCCGTGCACTTCCTGGGTGGAATGATGATGCGCATGCCGTTGTGCCGGCTGCCCCGCATGGAGCCGCCGCGGGCGTCCACCATGAAGCTGACCAGGAACCTGCCGCAGGAACGGGGGGAGGGGGAGAAAAAAGACAAAGTCAAGAAGGACAGAACGTACTGGCGAAGAAAGACAAAGAGAGAAGCCATACCACAGATACGAGTGAGGAGGATGAATCCCATGCTGTGATCACCGTACACCAAAAAAAAGGTAGGGAGAAAACAAAAATAGAGGGAAATAAGAGAAAGGAGAGAGAGAGAGAGAGAGAGAGAGAGAGAGAGAGAGAGAGAGAGAGAGAGAGAGAGAGAGAGAGAGAGAGAGAGAAAGAGAGAGAGAGATTTGAAGGAAAATAGAAGACGCTTTGAGCTCTGAAACCACAGTTCTCACCTTTACCTGCCTCCAAGTCACTGTTAGAAATTGAACTCAACAACTCGTTTGAGGATTCTTGTGACGTTTGTAGGAGAAATTGTGTCGAGGTCTGCGGCGTAAGGTGAGATTACTGTCAGGGATTCAGTCGCTCTAAAGCAGTGTTCAGTGATCAAATATTAAACACC
>CM076974.1:29654493-29781993 GCA_039105355.1 Benthosema pterotum | reverse complement strand
AGGGAACCCATGTAAGGCCTTTGATTGGGCTGGGACGCAGAGAGCATCCCGAAAAAAGAGCAGAGAGAAAGAGGTTGTCGCTTATTCAGAGAAGGAAATGAGAGTGAGGTCAGCTTTGTTTGCAGTGCGTGATAGAGAGAAAGAGAGAAAGCAATAAAGAGGGAGAGGACAGAAGAGTTGTTGTGATACCGGACGGTTTGGGGCGTGTCGCTATAACGCAGATGCAATACGGCTAGTGTAAAGGAATGACGTCTACAGTGAGAGAGTGAGGCCGAACATCTTTGTGTGTTTTGTCAGCAAGAGGACGAGGTATCTATCTGCACATCTCAGATGAATGAGAGCTAGGCTTTGACAAGCTTCAAAACATACCCTGAGTCTGTTCCCGTCTCGCCTGCTGCAGTCTGCTTTATGATGGTGCAGTGGCATCTGCCTGTTATGTTTAGCTACCGCTCTTTGAAGCTGAATGCAGATTTCTCTCCTATGTTTTTTTGGTTTCGCGCTTCGATTTGTGCGAGCGTGTGCACAGTCACGCATGCACATTCACCCCCTCTTTCGCCTCCCTACAGTGCCACAGTTAACCCTCAGTAAATACAGTATGTGCACCACAGTGCACATCGTTTTAGCCTACTTTTTTTTTATCGAGCATGTCCCGACAATGGATATGCAAGAGGATAGATACGCGGCGCTACGCGCATGCACGCATGTATGTATGCGTGTGTTTGTGCGGGGAGTGAACTAGTGAGCGAGGGGGAGAAAAGTGCAAAGCTCAGCGCATTTGAGTGGGCACCCTATTCAGCACAGAGAGAAGCCCTTTATTCAGCACGGCGCTGCCTGCCCTGCTGTCGAAGTTACCAAGCAACTCTGGGCGGCCTGAATGGAGCCGGTGGCATGGCAGCGCTCACCCCCTGTCTGCCCCTCCGCTGGGTTTGTTTCCTCATAGCTTCCTCCTTTTTCTCATTCCATCCATCCTCCTCTCCCCTGTTTATGGCTCTTTTTGCCTTTCCATGCCCCCCTCTATTAGCTCTGAAAGATTGTCTTCCTCTCAAGTCATTCCTTTCTCTCAACCACTGCTGTTTGCTATTATTAAGTTTGTTTACAAGTTAAGGGTCTATTTCTGCTTCTGAAACCTATTCTGAGCACGTACTCCACTTTTATTCTGGATAATCTCTTTCTTTTTGCTCTCTCTTTCCTTTCTCTCCCTGCAAGAGTTCAATTTCCATCTGCTGTAAATTTCCGCAGTATCTATTATTTTATATATACAGTACAGTATATATAGTACATGTTTGTTTTCACAATGGATTTGAATGTCTGTTTCCTATGACTCCTCCCTGCCTCTCTGGCTCTCTCTCTCTATCCCTCCCTATCACTCACTCCCCAATTGCTCCCTGTCTTACTTCTGTCTGCCTCTCTCTTTGCTGCTCCATTTATTTTATTGTTGATCAATCTGCCAACCCCTAACCTCCGCTCTGTTTGCTGTACCATACATACACCCAGTTTTACTGTATTCTACTTTTTAGAAACATGTCTGTGTGGTCTCAACTAGACGATTATGCGCGATTGTGACGATTGTGCGTTTGGGAAGTTGAAATGTTTTCATCTCTGCATAATATTACTGTGCATTGCCCTGTATCTCCAGGAATTTTGGGGCAACACCACTGGGGCCGTAACAAAACAGACAGTATACCCCCAATGCTCTAGTAGTACTAGATGACGGTACTGTTTGTGAATACACCATTGATTTCTGTAGTTAATTCACCATTGATCCCTGGAAGTTACATTGTGTGGCACTTCCAAATAATGATACCACAGGGAAGGTGCCACTCCAAAACCACACCAAAACAAAAAGATTAGGGAGGTTAATTAACACAACACAACTCAAAGTGGAGACAAGCCTGTTATTTCTCATTATTAAACAACAAAACAAAACATGGCACATTTATTTTCTCATTTCCACGGAGGCTACTGTAGTATTCCTCCGTCGCAAAACCCTGCATAAAACAGAAACTTATTTTTTCCGTGTTTGCAAAATATGATGGCTCTGGTTTGACGGATGAGAAAATAAGTTGAAAGGGTGGATCGGCGAAAGCAGAACATCACGATATCCAAATGAAATGTAATAAGACAGACACGCGGATGACAGAGAAATAACACAGGAGGTTGACATATATATAGTACGTATTTGCGCACAGAGACACTATGGCTTTAGGGTCAGGGTGCAGGGGGGGGTATGGGTTTAGGGTTTAGGGTCAGTAAAATCCTCACTGTTAATACATCCATTTGTAACTCCAAGAGTGCCCAAGTGTAACCAAATGGACACCTTGCGGGTCCATTTTGTTTCATTTGTACACTCTGAGAGCAAGGATCTTACTGAGAAGGCGTTACAGGAGAGAGCACAACATACAGCACTGTTTCCCAAACAATGGGTCGGGACCTCATTTTGGGTCGCAGACCCATTTTTATAAGTCCATTTTTTGGTTAGCTACATATTTGGAAATGATTAACTAATCAAACAAAATCAACAATAGTAATACAGTGGGAATAATGACCCATTTTATACATCCTTTTTTTGGTTATTACCTACAATTTGGAAAGGATTAACTAATCAAACAAAATCAACAATAATAATACAGTGGAAATAATGGGAATTCCACATTTCCCACGAGACATTTTATATACTTAAGAAGAAGTAGTAGAAATGGCAGCTCTACAAGGTCACAGCGTGCCACAATGAGCTTGTAGATTGGCGGCCATATTCAGTAGTTTGGGAATCAGTGCCATACAGGACTAATGTGGCCAACTACTACTGCTACTACTACTACTAGTATGATTAACTACAACCACTACTCTTGTCTTACCTGATCCTAGGGCTAGAATGAGGGACGGAGAGAGTGCAAGGACAAGAACAAGAAGGAGAAGAGCAAAATAGAGGAGAGAGTGAAAAGCAAAGCAAGTTTTGAAGACATAAAAGCAGAGATGCTGTGGGATTTCTTTTTTTCTCTCTCTCTATATGACATTGATGCTGCACCTTTGCATGGTTGCACTCCCAGACTAGGCACAGGTGTGCCGTGCACAGAGGCGGATCTAGGCATGGGCATAGGGGGGGGCAACTGAAACAACTTCAACAACAACTGATGTTATTATTGATGCTTTGCTTGACTAATAAAGTCACGTAACCGAAAACGGTAAGGGTGCGACTTCATCGCCCGCGGCGCGAAGCGACACGGGCGATGAAGTCGCACCGTTACCGTTTTTCTCTTGAGCCCCCCCCCCCCCCCCATTGGGAAATGTTACATCCGCCCCTGGCTGTGCGCGTGTCTGAATCCCAGTCCAACAGCAAACCATGCAATGCCGATGTCATAAACAGAAAGGTAAGGCAAAAAAAGCAGTTGCTCAGCATCGTGCAAAGGAAAAATCCTCAGTGTTGATTTAACTTTTACAATGGACCACATCCAAGTGGAGGACCAATTTTTCTTTTTACTTGATAAATTAACACTGAGGGTTTGACTGTGTATATTCAATGATCAATACAATATTTCGCTGCAAAGAGAGAGATGTCAGCAATTTCAGTGCACATACAGTGTGCCTGAAAAAGCAATTACTATAACATTATACCAACAACAATATTCTTCTGAAAGAGTGGGAGGAGAAAAAAATAATTATTAGGAACTTATAAGGCTTCATAACACTTGTTATAAATGGTTATAATTATCCATAATAATGTAAAACAAATTAATAATACTTTAATACTAATTAAAGGGGAATTCCACCCATTTTCAAAATGTTCCTAAGAGGATACAAATGTGAACCAAATGGACCCTAGCGGGTCCATTTGGTTCCATTTGTACCCTCTCAAGAAAAAGGGGTCTGAAAGAAAAATCATTGACATGGTGAAATACGTCTTGATGTCATCAGATGTATTTCACCATGTTGATGATTTTTTCAGACCTCCATTTTTAGGAAATACAGAATTGGGGGAACTTTTTTATTATGTCCACACAACATCTCTAAGGTATATTAATGACATATTAAAATGTTGAAAATGGGTGGAGTTCCCCTTTAGGTTTTGGTAGCTATAACATGCTGTTCCACAGTGCTAATGATGCATTATGATCAGTACTTACAATACTTTATAATACTATCAAACACCTTGTTATTAGATGTTATGGATAATAATAAACATTTATAAAAAATTGTAACATTAACACCAAATACCGTTTTTGGATAAACACTGTAAGCCTTAATAACTCCAGCTTCCCATGCTGTGTGCTATACTCCTGTTTTCAATCTATGGTAAATATCTCAGATAGTAGCAGATCAGCAAGCGCTTGTGGGCTTGTAGATGTTGTTATATTTATATACCCTGAATAGGTAGGCTAGGGTTCAAGTGGTTAATTAATAGTACACACACACACACACACACACACACACACACACACACACACACACACACACACACACACACACACACACACACACACACACACACACACACACACACACACACACACACACACACACACACACTAGACTAGGGAAAGATACTCACAAATGAGCAACTTGTAGCTGATAATTATCCATCAAGTCAGCTGGCACAACATTTGAGCATTGCCCAACAGCGTACTAGTGACCCATAAAATGGTCTGGACAGTTACAATTCCTTTCAAAACAGCCATTGCGTAACTGAACTGCCCACGGCCCAGTCCCACCCACGGGGCTTCATCAATAACTGGTCTTTGGTGGAAGCTCACTCACTGTGTGTCGGTGTTTGTTTGCTTCTGGTGTTTGCCATGGACTTAGCTGCTGCTGCTGCTAGCTGTTTCCTGTCAATGTCACTGGCATTGTTATTTGTTTGCACCCGGCCAAGCATCGCTGTGCTTCAGCCAGCTGTCAGAGCGGACGGGCCACAATAATACACAGCCCCACAATGTGCTCAGGACGCACAATCCAACATGGACCCATCTGATGATGTGCTTTCATTGCAGATTTCTAATTTCCCACTGTGTGGAACGACTGTATAGCTAAGCCGATAGCGGGCAGCCAAGTACAAAGTAAAATCCTGAGTGTTCATTTAACAGTAGAAAGACTAAGGGGTCATGAGGACCACTTTTGGAGATTTTGAAAGTGGATTTTCTCTGCCTGTGATGGTCTGAAAAAGTTCCCCTTCCATGACTTTTCCTAAATATGCAATTCAAGTCATCTTTGTTTTTCTTTTCGTCTGTAATAATTTCTATATATGAATTTAGAAGTGATTCTACCTTCCGTGACTGGTCATTGCGGGTCCTCACCCTCCTCCCCCACTAATCCTCAACCCTGTTTTCCAACCTTTGTCCTTCCTGGTTGGAAATTCAATTGGAATGTAAATGAGCAATAGAGCTGCTCTGGGCATGGAGGTGTGAACTCTTAAGGGGAGAGAATTGGTGAGGTTTTTACGGGTCTCGGAGACCCAAGAGTTACAGTCTTAATAGGAGTATTTGCATTCCCAGTCCTCCTTGGGTTAACACTGAGTGTACTAATGTGACAAAATGTAGACACACACCTCAGAGTTACAAAAATGAACACACAGGATATACTGTATGCATCCAGCTGTCCACATAAAAGCCTGCCTGTTGTTTGAACAAAAGGCAGTGAACAGTGGGTATATAGTTCACACATTATTAGGAGCATAACAGGCTGGGCGTCCTGTATTGGCCAATTTGTAATTTTCTGGGACTTTTAATTAGGCCACACAAAGTGCTGAATCATTTTGACAGGTTTAACCATTTAATGGCAACTTCCCACCCAGGCACTTTGTGGTGCCTCTGGCTTTGGCTTTGCATGTGTCATACCTGTGTGTAACAAGTGTGTGTGTGTGTGTGTGTGTGTGTGTGTGTGTGTGTGTGTGTGTGTGTGTGTGTGTGTGTGTGTGTGTGTGTGTGTGCGCGCGCGCGCGTGCGTGCGTGCGTGTGTGTGTCTTTATGCCATTACAGAATGATATGGGTCTATAGCAGCTACAGCAGCAAGAGCTTTGGCAAACAAAACAAGACAGCAAAAGCTTCTGTTATTCCAACTAAAATTAGTTTACAGTGACAACAGTATAAAACTCAATAACTGCGGTCAACACAGACACAAAGCCACAGTCACATTGTCATGGCAGGTTATTGCAGATAAACATATGTAGGTCAGTGTTTTTCAACCAGTTTCATTTCAAGGCCCATTATTTATTTGTTTTTTGAGCCACAGACCACCATTTGATGACATTTAACCTCTCAGACCCAAAAGTAAACAATATTTTGTTGGATAAGATTCCAAGTTTCCACGTTTATCAAAATAACAATCCTTCTACATTCTACACCCTCTACATTCATTCTCAGACTTCTTGGAAAATTAGGATGTTTAACACTAACGTAACTCTTGAGAGTGTAACACCAAAGTTTGTTTTCAAGACCCGTAAGGGGTCCATTTGGTTAGCCAACTCTCCCTCTGTCAACTGGGGACCACGTGGGAACCCTCTCAGGGTCCACAGGCGGTCCCCGGACCATTGGTTGAAAAAACACTGATGTAGGTTACACCACACTGCACCAAAAAGCACATGTGTGTGAATCATCGTCATCTCTCTCCATCATCATCAAAGTGAACAGGGTCTTACCTGGCTGAGCGGGCTCCGATGCTAAAGCCCATGTATCCCTCCTGGGGAAGTGAGTCATCTCCCAGTTCCTTGAGGTCCTGAGGCCGCAGGTATTTGTCCGTGTCGCCCGTCATCGCATCCTCACCTGGAGAAGGACGGAAAAATCATCATAACAAGTCCTCACATTATCCTGATAACTGGGTGCCGATCGATCACTGCGATGGACTCAGGCAATCCAGAGAAAAGAGGTATACAGTATCCTGTTGGATGCAGCACTGTCTTCAATCAAGAAAGGGCCATTAAAAACAAAAACACCAACCCCACATTAACCTTCCCTTTTGTTTATTCCCTGGCTTCGAGGGGGCCCTCGTGTGAGGATTCGTTTTAGCATCAGCCTATAATATCACAAAACCAAACCAGCCTGCACTGCTAGATAATAACTGCAACTTTTCTTCCCTCTAATCGTCTGACCATACGTGGCATGACAACAACACAGCCCTGAAGCTTTAATATACACCGCTGACTGAAAGGGGGCTTGGGGGGGGGGTATTTTTAGAGCCCTAGAAATGATTCAGTGCATATGAACAAAACTGCGATCATACAGCAGACAGACATGCACAGCAGCAGCAGCATCTTTGCGGTATAGCTCTGCTGCTGTAAAACAAAACGCAGTTCCTCTATACTAATATAACAGCATCATTCTCAACACAGAGGCCAAGACAAAAAAACACAGATACACACACGCCACGGGATTGCTTTTAAAGCTATATGGTGAACGCAATCAAGCACTTCAAAGAAGCACACACACGCACGCACGCACGCACGCGCGCGCGCGCACACACACACACACACACACACACACACACACTGCACCGCACCTCGGTGATCGGCGGACCGGTGGACTATGACACGCCGATCAATGATGCCGCCGCCGCCGCCGCCGGAGCGGCGAGAAGAGCGTTTCTCCTTCTCCCTCATGTTTGTCCGAGCCCCGTGTGCGTGTCTATGTGTGTGTGCGTGTGCGCAGCGCGCTGCCTGCCTGCAACACTTCGCTCCTCTTGGCTCCTCCACTGCAGCCCCTCCCCCTGGTTGCTACCTCGGATACTGCCGCAACTCTGTCTCTACTGTCCGGACTACTGGAGGAGGAGGAAGCATTATTGAAGCCCAGCAGCAGCAGTGATGTCGACGGAGCGAGAGCTGCTGCTGCTGCATATGTTATGCTCTCTTTCCTCTTCTTCGATCACCACGTACGATCCCACTCAAAACAGTCCGAAAACGGCTTGAACATTGAACAACCTTCCTTCCTTACCCCGTCCCATCCGGCTCCCTCAAAAACACACACGCCACGCCAGTGAGTAAGGATTTTTACAGCTGATGCAGCACTGTAGTGCTATAACGTCACGGCAAGCCTCTCTCTCTCTCTCTCTCTCTCTCTCTCTCTCTCTCTCTCTCCCCCCCCCCCCCCCATCTTTCCCCTGTATGTCTCTCTTCCTCCTCCATCCCCTTTAGTTCGATTCACACTGCACAGTGCCCTTTTCTTTCATTCAATAACATTAAAGGGGAATCCATGTTAATGGATTTCTTAGATGCTTCAAAATGCAACCAAATTCAACCAAATGAACCCTAACGGGTTCGTTTGGTTGCATTTGTACGCTCTCAGAAAAAAAAATGTTGAAAATGGGTGGAATTCCCCTTTAACATAACCATCACCACCACCAAACGGTAACAGGAAGGCTCGGCCCAATACTCGGTCCTGAGCAATGAGCAAAGACAGAGTTACGCTGTCGCAAACTCCGTTCACTTCATGGGATCAGTCGTTCAAGAACGGTGTTTCACCATGGTAATGATTTTCTTTTAGGTCGTTTTTTCTGAGTGTACAAATGGAAGTTATGGAACCAAATGGACCCTAGCGGGTCCATTTGGTTCACATTTGTACACTCTCGGGAAAATATTGGAAATGTCCCTCTTTCAGGCAGCAACAAACAGCCCTCCCGAGAGCTCAGTTTTCTGCCCCCTCAATGTCGCAACATTTCGCCTGGTCCGAGCATTATTTGGGCCGGGCCTTTCCCTGTCTGTCCCTCCTCCCTCGTTTAGTTGTTCGATTCTTCAGTTCACACACTGCCCTTTTCTTCCGTTCAATAACAACAACACTCTCTCTTCTCTCGTGCCAAAAAAAAAACAACCACCACCAAACTTACCCGTGGCTAATGCAGCGGCCATATCGATTTAATTTCCAAACGAATTCACTGACCACTGCAATATAAAACCACAGCTACTGTTGAAAGTTTCCCCTCCTCTGTCCACTGGACGTCAACTGTCAGTAATCCGTGTTTAGGCTACTGTTGGAGGTTACCAGTGCAGGATAGTAGACTAAAATAGGATCGGGGGTCTCGGTCTTCTCTTCCCTTCTGCCGCAAAAGTCGAATTATGCGGACTTTTCAGACGCCTCGCAGCCAAACAGCGCATTATTATCAATTGCCCGCACAGGCAGGGGGAGAAAAAAAGTAAAAGTCCACCAAGGCAACGCAACGCATCCACCTGTATTATGACGGGGTTAATAGTTCCTTGGCGGCTCAGCAGTCAGCGGAAAAGCTCATCCCATTTCGATCCCACTGGATTTAGAAACGGAGAAGTTCTTGGAGAATCCTCCTCCTCCCAGCTGACTCCTCCGACTTGCATGGTTGTTGTTTGTTGGTCAGCAGCCGTTCAATAATAAAGCGCCAGTAGAAAACGGCATCAAACGCAGCATGTACGTGCGGCATGCAGTCAGACAGACAGACGGGGAGAGGAGAGGATCGCACTGTCTGGAAGTATAGCCTATTTTGTGGCTCTTGGGAGAGCGCGCAGTAATCCGATAGTCATAGTCCTTAAATGTAAACAAATGCCTCCTCAAGCGAGGCAACACAGACTAACTGCTCTGGTATGAAATGGATCATTGAGGAGAGAGTGAAGGGACACAGAGAGAGGGAGAGAGAGAGGGAGAGATAGAGGGACAAACTTCATATGACTGAGGACAGCCACCCATTGAACCCTCCCCCTTTACTTTTCCCTCTATTTGGCTGGGGGCCAAATAGAGGAGAATTTTTGTACGACTTTGACTGTTATTATTATTACCCTTATAATTTTATTCTTTTTTGGGGTAGGCTATATTGAGTAATGAGTATACCGATATTAACCATCAAGTTGCTGGATTCTTCGGCAAAGCCCCCATGTCATAATTTAACATTTTTTTTAATGGACGGTAGAATTTAACTTTAATTTAAGCATGGTTTTATCTATCATCAGTATTATAATGACTCTACTATAAAATATCCTCCATATCAGCGCCCCCACCACCTCAGGACATTGTGGTAGGCCTACTGCAGCTAAACTGTCCATAAAGAAATGACAAGGACTGGTTATATCAGTGCTGATTGAGGCTCAAACTATTAGAAATAAGCTTGAGGGACATATACAATATGATATTAAGTATTAAAAAATATTTTAGGAATCCATGTTATTTGTGCTTTAATTGTGCCCCTGTACCTTTTACCAACTGTTACTACTACTAGTAAGTATTGTGGAAGCTTGTAAACTAGTGTAATCGCACCATTGTAAACAACATCCACAATGTTGTGCTTCCTTGGGGATTAGGCAAGCGCTACTACACACTGCTATTATAAGTACAGTAGAACAAGGATTTACAAGTCGATATCTAAAGATGGTGGCCTGCCAGGAGGTGTGATCTATAGAAAGCGTGAGATCAGATCACCCACCAGCGTGTCAAGGTTACACACACATCTTGACACAGAGTGACCTGTCGTGAAGGGAGGGGTGGGTGTCTGGTGGCTACGCCACACACACACACACACACACACACACACACACACACACACACACACACACACACACACACACACACACACACACACACACACACACACACACACACACTCAACATGCTCCTTGTGAGCCGCAAATACCAAGAGTTTGAATCCGACTCCTGGTCTCGTCTCGCATGTCTCTATCCTCTCCTTGCCCTTGGCTTTCCTGTCTCTACTCTCTCTCCAAGCTAAGAAATAAAGCTGATGCAGAAAAAGACAAGTAGAGAGAGTGAGCTGCCACGATTCCCCTCATCCGCTCCTGTACCTGCAGCAGACTAATGGGATTGGCCACCAAACATTATGGGATTAAGTACACGTTAGAAACTCCTCGCAAGCCGTTCCTCGCACATGCATGCGTGTAGTGTGGGCAAACCAGACAAAAAGACGTAGATACATGGCTATGCATAATTTCATGTGCACAGGCTTAAGGCCCTGATACATATACCATTATTTTGATCAATATCAACTAACAATGTCAACATCAACGGGCAACATGATGAGACACATGGCAACAGGCAACATTAAAAGGGGAATTCCATCCATTTTCATTTTTTCCTGAGAGTGTACAAATGTGAACCAAATGTACCCTAGCGGGTCCATTTGGTTCCATTTGTACACTCTCAGAAAAAAGGAAGCCTTAGTTTGCATTGAATCATTTTCACCCAACTGCCACCTGACTCAAAATGTTCATTTTGCAGAATAAAAGTTACTAAATCCTTGTTTTTGCGCTAAAGATCTGACTTTTCTGAACCACCAGGAGTTGATCATTTTCTATAGAAAGGTGAGAAGTCAACATTGATAGTTTACGTTGCTTGTTGATGTTGATCAAAACATTGCTAGGTGTGTCAGAGCCCTTACACTCGCTCTTTGACTTGTAGAGACACAAATCTTCACGGGTGCACGTGCACACGCATACGTACATACACACACGCTCACTTTCACCCACAAACATACTGTAGTGTGTACACATACAGGCAAACACGACAACAACTTGCATATACACAAATTCAAGCTTGAATGCAACAGTTATCTCAGCACATTCCTGTGTTACTACTGTTGGGCAAGGTGTTATTGCTGGATTATCAATAACACCATGACATGAGTGATCACAGAGTGAGCAATAATAACGCCTTTTTGCTGCACATGTGGCTGTTGTACACACACCCTGGCTCATAATCCACCATAATGACCATAATACAATCACAGATTTTCCTTCATTAGGTCTATGGCAATAGTGCAAAGTCATCCGTTCTGCACTGATGTCTGTGTGTGTGTGTGTGTGTGTGTGTGTGTGTGTGTGTGTGTGTGTGTGTGTGTGTGTGTGTGTGTGTGTGTGTGTGTGTGTGTGTGTGTGTGTGTGTGTGTGTGTAACCTGTTGAGTCTAGCCATATCGCCTGACATAGAAACTCCACACCCGAGCCCATGGTCCCCTGAGCAACAGTGCATGAACAACCTCATCAATTTTACAGGCCTGCCCTGTCCACTCTGGTTCCAAAACAAAAGCACAAGGGGGCCTGAATGTATCAGCATGTGACCTGTGCCCACACAGGAAAATCCTCAGTGGTAATTGAACTGTTACCGTAATAATTACAGTCCAATTATGTACAGTTTTTATTGTGCTGTAATATGAAAAAAATGTGAATTAACAGATTTTACCGAAGCATAAAGTCCCAATGTGCTTCCATTTGATTAATTGGTTAATTGACTATTAACATTTCATCGAATCTAAATAAGGCTCCAAGGTAAAAAATATTTTGGAGTAGGATTACTGTACCTTGGTTTTCCATCATGAACAGAGCTCAACTTATTATTAGAATAGAACTTTACATAACTGAAAAGTGCTTGATGAGCACAGTTATGTAGTTTACGCTTATGATGTTGACAATGATGAGCAACAAAAAAGGGGTTCCAGTGATTTAAGCAAATCTTTAATTTTGAGTGGAAGTGAAAATGAGATCGATAATTTTGTAAATGAAAGCAGGTCAGGTCACTTGGTGCTGTTTGTCAGCTAGCATGACTGGATTGTCTATCTATGGCCAGCCAAAATTCAAAACAAACTCACACGTTCTCTGACAGGTTCTCTGACAAAGTGATATAAATATGTACACTTTCTTGCTGGCAAGCCACAAAAGCCAAGAAAACCCAGATGGAATAGAGGCTGTGTGGTGTAAGGCAGAAGGACAATAAGTTTGGTTGGACCACGTTTTTGGAAAGAATATAAGGCATTGAGCGAGAGAGAGTGTGCGTATATTCTGGCTGGAGTGGGGGTGTGTCTAGAGTGACTTTGGCAGGCAACTTTCTTTTAAAGTGTAAAACAGTAAAGCAGAGGATAGCATGACAGTGGTGCGATGGTTAGCTCTCCGACAACAGGAAGCAGGTGACGGCTGGCTGGGCGGACAGTGGTATGTGAATGGGAAACAAACAACCACAGGCGATTTTAGGCTCTCCCAACAGGAAGGGGGCACTTTTTAATTAAGCTACTTATTTATATTTTTTGTGGTTATAGATTTGTAACTCTTGAGAGTGTTACGGGTCTATTTGATTTAATTTTACTCTCTCAAGAGTTAAACTATTATTTAAACATCTGAATTACGTAATTTTCAAGAATTACAAAATTTTCACAATTACAAAATGTAGAAGGATTGTTATTTTGACCAACGTTTCGCCAGTTATTTTTCCTAAATTTTGGACAAAAACATCCTTAGTTTTCCTTAGTTTAGTATGAAGTTACAACTGACAAAAACATTTTGTCTATACATAAGCTTTTTTTTACAACTTCCTTTTTTTATTTCTTTTTTTTTTGGCCACCGGGGGGGGCAAGTGCCCCCCTGGCAGCTCCCTAAAATCGCCAATGCAAACAACAAAGATGGCGTAAGGAAGCATATACGGGTGGGAAATACCTTCGTCAACACCTGACATACACTCCTCATTGAGAATTTCAGGCATATTCGCCCGGACTGTGTGATTTGAATACACATAGGGTTAAAAATGCACAATGTTCAATAACACAACACGTGGCACAACACAATCACATATGGCAGTCACTAGTAGTGTATGGAGTTCATGCACTCAATTAACACACCAAACACGAGTACAGCTAATTTCACTTTTACAGCACTCTGAAAGGCGTGGTGGTTGGTTATATGAAGGGAGTTCTGAGATTGTACTCCTACCTTCATCATCGGACATGTCGAGGAACTCGTTCATGGTCTCTGGGACGTTGATTTTATGTTTTTCTGTCGCAGTCTGTGCACAAGAAAAGCAGATGGACAAATGAGTATAGCAGATCATGGACCCCCCCGCACGCGCGCGCGTCATTACAGACTCTACAGAAATACAAAAAAGTTCCAATCCAAACCCGCAGGGGTTAACATGATGACGTAACCCCCCCCCCCCCGCCAACCCCCCCTCCCCAATTTCCAACTATGACATTACTGACATATTTGATCTCTTGGAAAATCACAAAGGCTCATAACAGTTAACAGTTAGAGTCATATACAGTATGGTTGCCTTGCAAAACAACTTCATGGGAAACTCCACCCATTTTCAATATTTTACTATGTCATCGTTGATGTACCTTCAAGGTGTTGTGTGGACATGATAAAAAAAAAAGTTCCCCCATTCTGTGTTCCCAAGAAATGGAGGTCTGAAGAAAGCCGCTAACAAGGTGAAACATCTTATGTCTTGACATCATCAAGATGCATTTTCACCATGTTAATGGATTTCTTTAGACGCTTCTTTTTTCTCTCAGAAAAAAAAATTGAAAATGGATGGAATTCCCCTTTAAAGCCAATGCAGGTTCTCTCACAGAGAGAGCAGGAAGCATTCAGCAGAGATGTGAGGGAAGGCACAGCCAAGGCCAACATGAATAATATATGGATCACAGTCACAAACGAACAGGCACCAGAGGAGGAACTTTGTCTTAAAGCCACAGAGACGGCATCAATGATCAATGTTCAATGCTGCAGATCCTGCAAAATGACTTCTGTCTCTACCTCTGTTTGTTCACTCTGTTCACGCAATTACCATATGCCGCCTCCTTACCTTCCTACAGCAGTGGTGTTCAACTTTTTTGATACCAGGGACCACTATTTGTTCAGCAATTTGAGCCACGGACCATCATTGGATGACACAGGCCTCAAAACTAAAGATTTCTTTTGCTTTTGTCCACAATACTAGGCTGGATGTCGGGAACAAAACAGGAAAAAACATACAGATCAAAATGACCATAATTCTTCTACATTCTCTAGTTGTGTAGACTTAGGTGATGAATATTTTAACTCTTGAGAGTGTAAACATGAAACCAAATGGATCCGCAAGGGTCCATTTGGTTCCATGTTTACGCTCTCAAAGAGTTATATCTGGTTAACCAACTTTCCATCATTTAGCCTGGGGACCACCTGGAACCCTCTCACGGACCACTGGTACAGCCTACAATCACCCATCTTCTCGTGGCTTCCTTCAATGTACATGTGAATGAACCAGGTCACTGTCAGTCTATCTAGGGGCCGTTTGAGGAGAAACCGTGAGCTCAAATCCTGGCTTGTCACTCAGTCAAGACAGCATCAGACACGTGACACAGCCTGGCTGACCGCGTTCACACACTGTCTGCACAGATGTTGTTGCTCAGCAACCCAAACTGTAATGTGCTCCAACAGAATGTCAATTCAGTTTGTTCAGCTTCTACAGAGGTCTGACATCACTGTCACGAGAGAGTGATGTCCGCCTGGATCACAGATCTTTTTTTCCTAATCCCTATAAATAAAAAGGTTGGAAAGAGATCTACCACCAAAACTGTGTTGTAAAAAATTCTCTTACAATTAACTGTAATCACACCATGACTTTTAATTGCTTAAGACTATATATTATTTCTCTTTCCATAGATTACTGCTTTTAAATGCGATTCATGTCTTTAATGCCTTTTTATACTTCATGTAAAGCACTTACTCTTGTATAGATGAAATGTCCAAATCACAGTGTTGCCAACTTGGCGCGTTTGTCGCTATATTTAGCTTTTTCCCCGACCCCCCTAGCGCCAAAATTAGTGAAAAACTCCTGGCGGAAAATCTGGTGCTTTTTTGCTGGTGAGTTGGGGCGAAATTGGTTGACAGGCGCCAGAGAAAAAACCCTTTTTTTTTTTTTTTTTTTTTTACCATTTTTCCTCCTATGATAGAGTCCTCCTTCGTTCCTAGGAAGGACCATTGGTAACCAAATCGACCCTTTTAGATCTGAGATCGTAAAATGAAATCATATTTAACCAATATTTTGACCAACATTTTGTCAGTTATTTCTCCTAAATTAGGCTGAGGGATTAATCTCAACATCAAACTGTGGTCCCCCGTGGCTTAAATGCAGAATAAATAGTGGATCCTGGTATGAAAATGGTTGAAAACCACTGCTCTAGCGCATTTTGGAAGTGCCACTAGTGCATTTTGGATTTTGGCAGTTGGCAACACTGCCAAATCAGCTTTCTTTGCCAAAAAGAGTATGTTTATGTCTGAGAATAATAGCTATACCTCTAGTATGGAGTATGATGATATCATAACACAGTTCAGGTACAGTTCTAGATCACTGACTCACCATGGTGACCAGGTTCTCGTCCGTCATGGGCCTCAGAGTGTCCACCACGGAGATGTAACCAAGGCGACGAGAGATGGACAGGGCAGTGTTCCCATTCTGAGACAGGGAACACAAACAGCATTACGCTACGTCATGAGTCATGACACTGGAACACTGGAGCAAAAAATAGTTAATACCAAATATCGTCAAATACCCACATTATACTGTATTCTATTAAAATATGAGCCATGAGACTTTAAATTGTAACTATACAAACAATTTTCATGTTACACACGTGCCTTTTTGGAAACAATGGGCACGTTCGGAAATACCACACCGGAGCGCACTCGCCTATTAGTTTGCATTGCTCAGTGTACTCAGTGCGCAATTTCCGAACGCGCCCAATGTATTTCCAACTCCAGTTTTTAGGCTGCTTGAACAGCAGAGCACTCAGTTTCTGACCCCTGAATGTCGCAATTGTGAGAACGAGGTGACTGGTGGAACGTGTCCGACTCTGACTGCACGCCATTGCCATCTAGTGGTCGATACCGGTAATATCGAATATCGAGCTAATTAACACGTTATTAATACCGCCCAAGACTAGTGTGCGTGTGTGTGCATTTTGCGTGTGCGTGCGTACACTGACCAGGGTGAGTTCGTTGGCGGAGGCTCCATGCTGTAGCAGCAGGTTGATGATGTGTGTGTGACCCTGCTGAGCTGCCTGGTGGAGCGGCGTGTAGCCATTCTGTACGGAGAAGGAGAGGGGGAGAATGAGGGCTGAGAATTAGGGGTGGGCAAAAAAATCCATACACCAATATATCGCAATTCTTAATGCCATGATATCCATATCGAATCGCCAGGTTCAAAATCTTTTTTTTTGTATGAATATGTAGACCTATTCATTAATTTGTTCATGTCAGAAAGACTGAACTTTTTGTTGTTTATATTGTTTAAAATTGCTTTAAAATGTTCTAGTTGATTGAACTTGTCATGGTCCATATTGTTCAGAATTCTGCCCATTTTCAACATTTTACTGTACTGTATTTTACTTGATGATGACATCATCAAGTTGTGTTTGTGTTGTTTGTTAATGATTTTTCTTTTAGGAGCTTTTTTCTGAGGGTGTACAAATGGAACCACATTTGGTTGAATTTGTATGCTCTCAGAATCCCCCATGTTCTAGCATAATAAAAGGAACATCATTTGTGGGGGGAAAATGCGATACATCGTTATATTAAATCAAATCCCAGCATAACTAAGAATCGCAATATAAATCAATTCTGGACCCTAAATAACCAAATGGACCCGCAAGGGTCCATTTGGTTTCATTTTTACGTTCTCAAGGAGTTACATCAGTTTAACCAACTTTCCATCATTTAGCTGGGGAGTGGGGTCCACCTAGCCTCGACACCCAGGCTTTCATTTTCGTTCGCCTTGCGCGAAAACGGAAAGCCTAGACTAACGCACGTTGGAAAGTGGCCTTCAAGTGGGAGTGAATCTTCCGGGGTGGGCGTCGCTCTAAATGATGTGACGTAGAACAGCAGTGGACGGGCGCGGGAGGGGCCGGGGATGACGACACGTTAGTGAGATCAAATCAGAGCGCAGCTCATCTGCCGTGTGGATGCCACGGCAGCCCGCCCCCCCAAGGCCAAAATCATTTAGGGCTAGACCAGGCTAGGGTCCACCTGGATTCTCTCAAGGACTACTGGTGGTCCCCGGATCACTGGTTGAAAACCACTGATGTAGAACAAGGCAACAAAGGAGTTCAAATATGGGGGCTGAATAACATGCATGTCAATGCCTGAGAAGGAACATCTTAATTGCCATCTCTTAGATCCATTGTTAACATGCCTACTGGAGAAAGACGGGACTAATCCACACGTCATGCGTCTACCTTGGTTTTGCCGTTGACTCTGGCGTTGTTCTGCAGCAGGAAGTTTGCCATCTTCACGTTCCCATAGTGACAAGCCACATGCAACGGAGTGTAGCCCATCTGTAAAAAAAAAAAAAAAAACGCAAAGAGATGACAGGCACAGCGGTAGATGGAAAAAGTGCAGTGTGTAAAATGTACTCAATAAAGTATACTGTATGCCTGGGCCGCAAAACCTGGGCGGGAAAATGGCTCTAATTTTCACATTTTTGTGTAATCCTGTCTGTGATTCGCAATGTGGAAGAAGGAAGCTGTATCAAATTTCATATTCCCATTCCATTATGTGAGCACTGCACAATTCATAATGGGGCAGATGAGTGTGTCTATAACCTACTGGCTGTAAACTACTCCAGTCAGCACAATAACACACACACACACACACACACACACACACACACACACACACACACACACACACACACCATACGTACGCACAATGCACGCGCGCGCGCGCACACACACACACACACACACACACACACACACTGTGTAACCTTGTGTTGCTCAACCTTCAGCCACTGCAGGTCTCGATCACACTGTACGTGACAAGCAAGCCTGTTATCGTGCACGCACGTGTGTGTGTGTGTGTGTGCATGCGTGAGTGTGTGCATGTAGATGTGCGTGTGTGCTCAGGCCATGCGTGTACACAGGGGCGAATATAACATTTCCCAATTGGGGGGGCATTTCCCAATGGGGGCGTCTTCATCGCCCGTGTCGCTTTGCGCCACCGGCGATGAAGCCGCACCCACACCATTTTCAGTTACAGGACTTATATTAGGTTGTTGTTGAAGTTTCAACAGACACGCAGCATGCATAAAGCTAAAGGTCTGACTCAGAGAGTTTTCTTTTTTTAATGATGAAATGCTGTTGGTTTAGTGCTGCCACAACTGTAGTTAGTTAGTAGCAGTAGTAGTGTTTCAACTTTCAAATCATTTTAAATATAAGCACTTTAATTTGAAATATCTTGGGTTGTTTTGCATGCAAGCCATCGTGTTTGGTGGGGAAGACTGGGCATTTAGGGGCCCATGCCTAGATCCGCCCCTGCGTGTACGTGTGCGTGACGTGTGTGCTGCAGAGGTTATGGTGTGTGTCATCATAGACATACAAACGCTAACATGTGCCACTCAGGTGTCTGTCAGGGCTATCGTTTATTTATGTGGTAACTGAGAACACATTACACACGCGCGCGAACACACGCAGTCGCACACACGTGTGCAAACGGTGCACTTTTTTTTCATCCTGTCTTGTCATCAACACACGCCTATACATCCGTAAGGCAATTCTACTGTTAGACATTTAACCTTGGACTCAAACTATGAAAGGCAGGGTGACATGAAAGTGTACGCACACGCTTGCGTGCGTGTGTCGATTAGTCTTAGGCAATATAACGGTCTTACTGTTTCTCGTTATATTGGAAATCATTAGCGAGAAATATCATCGGTTCTATAAAAAATATCGAATACCAAATATCGTCAAATACCAGCATTATACTGTATTCTATTAAAATATGAGCAATGAGACTTTTAATTGTAACTATACAAACAATTTTCATGTTACACACATGGCTAAAATAGCCCTTATTTGGGCTAGGCTTTTTGGAAACAATGTCCAATTCCAACTCCAGTTTTTCCCTATTTAGGCTGCTTGAACAGCAGAGCGCTCAGTTTCTGCCCCCTCAATGTCATAATTCTGAGAACTAGGTGACTGGTGGAACGTGTCCGACTCTGATTGCACGCCATTGCCATCTAGTGGTCAATACCGGTAATATCGAATATCGAGCTAATTAACATGTTATCAATACCGCCCAAGACTAGTGTCCATGTGCGTGTGCGCATGTTGCCCTGGCTATCTGAAGTTGTTTGTATCTTTAACCTTTGTTTGCGGGTCAATGCTGGCTCCGTGGTTGAGAAGAACTTCTGCCACGTTGACCTTGTCCTCCTGAGCTGCCAGATGGAGAGGAGTGAGACCACTCTGAAGGAGAGGAACGAACACACACGCACGCACGCGCGCACACACACACACACACACACACACACACACACACACACACACACACACACACGGTCACATGTCTGTGGACTGTAACGTATCATGCAACTCTAATAGTAAGTTACTAACAGCAACCATCCCTGATGGTAAGCTGTTTAAAACAGTTAGTGTAGTTCCTGCATATGATTTAACTTGGTGAGAAAACGTAAGTTAACGACAGTGTTGGGACATGTGCACTACATAATAACTTAATATATTACATAATACATTACCAAAATGCAGTAACTTGTAATATAAATATATTACTTATATATTACTTTCTGCATTACTGCATTACTTTCAATACTACTTTCTGTCTCGTTGCAAGTGTTGTGAAATCATCTTGACAACTGCAGAAGTTAAATAATTACTTATTTTCGATAATTTGTCATCAAATTACTTATTGGCTTCCATGAATTCAAGGAATACATTTAACACCTGTTGGCTTTTTACTAATATAAGAGTTAAGAGTCAAGTTAAGTTAAATTATACTTAAAAATTGTGGACAAGTGCTGGGGGGACTGTCATGTGATCTACCTGCACGGCCTGTGTGATCTACTGGGAGATCATGATCTACCTTTTGCGCAGCCCTGCTATAGACAGACTGGAGAGTGGCGGTGTTAATGTTAATGCGTCCAAATAAAGGTAGTTAGGTTCATGCTAGCAGGGCCACCAGGTTGAAGCAATTAGAGATAAAACCACAGTGGAAAATATTTCCTGTAACACTGAGGTGTTTATGTGTTCAATTACGTGCATGTGTTCCTGTATGATGTATCATCACATACTTCCTCTTTCCACTTGCTCTCTATATTTATCTGTACCGTAGCCAGGGAAGGATTATCCAACGGGCACGTTGGGCCCAGGCCCAGGGGCCCCTGAGCTAGGGGCCCCTGAGCTTGAGTGCCCACGTGATCACTAAGAGGGTCCCCCAAAAAAGGGATAACAGGGTGTAAAAGTGGCACACACAGTCCTTTTCACTGTTATTTACAATGGGTTTATTCATTTGTCAATAAAAATAAACCCAAAAGTCTTAAACCATCATGATATGGTAAATTACTGCAAGTGTTTAAACATTTTGCATTCATTTGGCTTATTTATTTTCGGTGTTTATTATTTTCAAGCAATCCCATGCAGTAAATCCTGTTGAAATGCCGGTGCGCCACGCCGGAAATAAAAATACTCCGGTGTAGGGGCGGCCCTTTGGCTGGCGGTGGCCCAGGGGCCCATAATTTTTTAATCCGTCTATGACCGTAGCACGTGCAGGCCCATTTCCAAGTTCATTCTATGTGTGCGCCGTAAAAATCCTCAGTGTTCATGTACTGCGTATTGCCTGTCGTCTCACCTTAATTTTGCACATTTTGATATTAGTATACGCGCAGCGTATGCTTGCATGTGTACTGTAATGCCTTCCCACCTTATTGCACATGTTGACGTTAGCGTTCTTGGCTAGCAGCAGCGACACCAGGTCCACGCTGCCTTCTTGTGCAGCCAGGTGAACAGGACTGATGCCTTGCCGCGTCACCGCGTTGGTATCGGCGCCATACTCCAGCAGCGTGGTCCCAATGTCCATCTGGTTCTTCTTGGCAGCGATGTGGAGCGGCGTGTAGCCGTTCTGGAACACACAGAGAGAGAGGGAGAGAGAGAGGGAGAGAGAAATAACAGGGGCATGAAGGGATTGCTGACGGGTGTGTATGTTCTTGTTTTTATGTGTGCTGTTTTATTGTGCCGTATTTGAATTAGCTGGCTTGTGGCTGTGCCACGCTTGGTGTTGTGTGGCAAAGGCAGATTTTCCATTTGACTTGCTCCATTGTGCTGTTCCAAATTAGCCAGGTGTCCTATTCTATTCTATTCTATTGTACAGTTGCACAAAACACATTTCTTTTTTTTGTTTTTATTTTTATCCCATTATTTTGTAACCCATTTTTTCACCCAGTGCCAATTCCTAATGTGATCAAGGGCTCTACACACCCTCTACCAACCTGGGGAGGCAGCGGACTGGCCTCATGCTTCCTTCAATGCATGAGGAGTCCAAGCTGCCTTCTTTTCACCTGACAGGGGGGAGTTTCCCTGGTTGGACGTAGCGCGTGGAAGGAACACGTTATTCCAACCAGTTCCTGTCCTCTCCATCAGGCGCCACGGCTGGCCAGGGGGAGGCAGTTTAGAGTCCAGGATTGCAGCATGTTTTTGTGAGGGTATCTACCCTAGGGGACACGGGGAGAACATGCAAACTCCACACAGAAAGGCCCCGGAGGAACAGACACGCCGCTAGCACCCACAGTGCTAGCGGCCCCTAGTGGGAATCGAACCCCGCACAAAACACATTTACAATATTAATGCAAAGTGTGAACTGGTTCTGTTCTGTGTCACCCTGACCAGGTGACAGAAGTATTGTTCAGTAGGATTTGTCTGATACTGTATATTCCCACTATAGGTGACACTCATTTTGGTTTGTCAATGAACACCAAAGTTCTCAAACAAAAAAATAAGTTCAACACATACAACATTTATACATTGGACGGCCTGGGAGGGGAGGGGAGGCAGAGGACACAGCAACAAAGAACAAGAAGGACTTATTTTGGATAAGACGGGTGAACAAGGTCCATCCCAACATTCCTGGTCCTTTCACCATGGAGAGGCCATTAAAGACAACATTCTGCTGTCATGCGGAAGGACATTTCAAGGAATTACACTGGGAACCTTTCGCTTGTGTCGTTTGGTCATATAAGACACCCAAGGGGGTCTTTATTTAAACTTCTGGACAGCCCTGAAGGCCACTGTACAATGTACATGCTTATGTGCATGCATGCGGCACATGCATGCGCAATTACGTGTGCATGCTTATATGTGTGTGGATGCATGCATGCATGCATGTTTGCGTGCGTGCGTGTGTGTGGCGTGTGTGTGTTTAAAGTGTTCTCAACAACCCATTTATTCCTGGATTTTTCAAGTTTTCAAAGCACTAAAATTGGACCGACAACACTGTCCGTAGCCAAATAAAACGATTTATGGGAAGGGAAGCTGAAAGAGAGAGTGAGGGGTGGAAGGGAGGGAGAGAAGGGAGGGAGAATGTGTGTGACAGAATGACTAAGAGTGAACGAAGGATTCAGAAAGGGGACAAATACAAACGGACTCTGAGCATTGGAGGATAGTAGCAGGGGCGTATCTAGGCATGGACATGGGGGGGCAATGCCCCCCTAAATGCCCTGACTGCCCCACCAGCATGGAAACACCCCAGATTTAAAATATATGTCAGGTTAAAGTGTTTATAATTAAAATGATTTGAAACACTATGCGACTAACTAATTACAATTGTTGTACCACTAAACCAACAGCATTTCATCATTAAAAGCATGTTGCGACTTCAACAACAACTGATGTCGTTATTGATGCTTATCTTGCCTAAAATAAGTCCTGTAACCGAAAATGGTGTGGGAGCGAATGAAGTCGCCCCCATACCACCCCCCCCCCCCTTTGGGAAATGTTACATCCGCCCCTGGGCAGTAGCCAAAAGAGAAACGTAAAAAGAGCTTTTCTTTTCCTCCTATAGGAAGGCAGCTTTATAATGATACTTCCCCACTACATGGTAACAGCTCAATTGACCCACCAGACTGCAGATTTTTGCACTGCAGAATATTGATTAGAATCTCTACAATCCTCCCAACAGAATCCACTCTAACGGCTAGTAAGCCTACAAATAAAAATGTTAATTTAAAAAATATATATATGTTAAAAGCATTTAAACCAGCCGTTGTAAATGAATCAGTGCTGGCCTAGGCTAGTTCACAAATAGAATTACAGTATATCAGAGACTGCTGAATTTTCAGACAAGTTGCCGTTGTTCTTAGTACCCAAAACAGATGATCTCGTTTGATGATCTGTTACTAAGGTACTATATCATCTCTTGTGGAAAACGTAGATAGATAGAAACTAGGGATAGAAACTAGGGATGTCCCAATACCGATAAAAAAAAGTATTGGATCGGCTCTTTTTGTCCCTTTTTCATCATATCGGTATCGGCAAATACTGTATGGGTACCGGAAAAAAGTATCAGTATTGGCCCTTATTTGTCATTATCGGGTCACATATTGGCAAATATGCCTAACCAGTGATCAGACACAGGGGTAAGGGGTTGAAACAGTTAAGTAAAATGTTGGGCCATGTGGAGTATGCTTTGGAGTTTCCCAAGTGCACATTTGAAAGAGGAGTATGTTATTCCCTGTTGGTGACTTCATATAAAGGTATTTTTTCTTTTGTATGTTATTATATACAGTGTATTCTTCTCTGGTATCTGTATTTGGTATCGGTATCAGCTAACACAAAAATTGTAGTATCCGGATCGGAAATGAAAAAGCGGCATTGGGACATCCCTAGTAAAAATGTTCAGTTACTTTAACAGAGGTTTTAAAAATGGTTTCATGAGAGAATAAAAAATGTTTATTTATGGAGACCACTAGAATGAATCTATAGCTGTTTGGGACAGACATCCAAAGTCGACCACGTTGCCATGCCTTTATATTGGGAGCACACTTTACAAAAGAGAAACAAGCCACAACTGATGCTTTTTATAGTGTGTGAGGTAGTGACTGGAGAAAATAAATACGGATTTGTAACACACAGCATAAATGGAGAGGACTGTTCACTTTCTGTGCACATGCACAAACACATGTACACATGCACAGTACACAGCGCATGCATGCTCACACAGACACACACGTGACATACATTATCACTAGTTCAGTGTTTTCTTCTTGTTTTTGTCTCAGTTGCTTTGTACTGAGTGTTTTGGAGTTTGAGCTAGCTATGCTCCAAGTCCTACCACTAAGGATCGGGTACATTTGTGCTCACATAATAGAAATGCTCACACGTTTACTTACAACGTATAATGGCAAAGATGAGACAACAGGATACAGTAGAAGGTGATCAAAATGGGTTTGTAACTAATAAAAGTGCATATAGTTTAGAGTTGTTAGCCAGTTTTCAATCTACTGTATCTTCATACAATAGGACCTATTATATGAAGATGCAGTACATTGAAAACTGGCTAACAACTTTTGACTTTTTTATCATGTACATGAGTGAGGTCCTCATGTACATGATAAAATGCCACTATCCTTTTCTTTTCTACTCAGTTTGGGGCTGTGGGCAGTTAAGAGCTTATTAAAAAAATAACTTTTTTTAATAACTAATTTTAAATATTAAAAAATATATATATATTTATTTATTTGAGTAGAGCACGGTAGAGTATAGCTTGAGAAATCTACAACCATTGGGGGATTGTAGAAAACCAATTTCGATAAATATTTAATAAATAAACAGATCTTTTTTCACAGATCCTTTAATGGATCTTAAGTTTTGGCATATTGATGTACAACATTAACTCATTTAGGACGATTCTATGAACGGCATTCTAAAGGTTTTCAGACAACGTTCAAATATTTATTACATTTTTTTCCCCTAAAATGTTATATTTCTATACTGTACATAGCAACAGGATCCTTCTCTGTAGTTTGGGTATGTGTGTATCCATCCCAGACTGTGGGGATGTTGTGCGAATAGAGGTATTTTTCACATCTTTGTCAATGTTGTATCACAAATCTTACTAGGCACTGACATGGTCCTATGGATGTCTGCATTCTGAAATAACTTGTGTTCAAAAATGACATTCCACTGTGAACCAATTTAAATCAATTTCTTTTGACAGGCCGTAAGGAATTTCACACGCTCCTGATCAGCAGCAGTGGCAGCGAACAGGAGCGTGTGCACGGGTCTGTTTTCTGCAAAGCAGCAAAGGGATGGAAATGTCAGTGTGTGTGTGTGTGTGTGTGTGTGTGTGTGTGTGTGTGTGTGTGTGTGTGGGTGTGTGGGTGTGTGGGTGTGTGGGTGTGCGTGCGGAGTGGCGTTTCTAAGCAATTTGGAGCCCTAGGCCAGATTTTTTTTTCGGGGAAAATTCCAGGGAAAATCTTCTGTGACGTCATACCTATGACAAGCACAGTAAAATGGCGGGGGGGGGGACGATTTTAAAACTAATGAACATATATGCATCTTAAATGTTAAATTCTACAGGACAAGTATAATGTATTTATCCATATGAGGCTCATTAGCTTGGGATCCTTTTAAAGCATGTCTAGTGGTCGCCCTGGTGCCCCCCCCCCTCCTCATGGCAGCTGTCTAGTCTGCCTAATGGCAAAAACGCCCCTGTGTGTGTCTGTGTGTGTGTGTGTGTGTGTGTGTGTGTGTGTGTGTGTGTGTGTGTGTGTGTGTGTGTGTGTGTGTGTGTGTGTGTGTGTGTGTGCGTGTGCGTGTGCGTGTGTGGTGGATGTGGATGTGGGTGTGTGCGCATGCATTGCACACACATTCTTATACCTTAGCGGCAGCGTGTGGCGAAGCCCCCTGATCCAGCAGCAGCAGAGCCACTCTCTGATTATCGTAGTGAGCAGCTACATGCAGTGGAGTTAGACCACTCTAAAACAGCCACACACACACACACACACACACACACACACACGCACGCACACACACACACAAACATACACACAGACACACACACACAAACGCATGCAACATAACACCCCGTTAGAGAAAGCGTATAGGTCACTGGGAGGGGCACAACATGTACACAAAAACACGCAATACAGACTTCCACAAACACAACACACACACAAACACAACATAACACACAGACACACACACCAACCCATTCTCATTGCCACTGCTTCCTATTTGGACGCCTACCGATACCACCTTGGCGTCAGTATTTTGACGCCACAGAATCTTCTTAGGCGTCCCATGTGGACGCATATGTTGAACACTTGCTCCCTCTAGCGGGCAGTTATAGAACTGCCAAATTATCACCAAGAGAGCAGCCGTACAGACTCGATCAGGCAACCTTCTGAATACTGCCCATGCTGCTTTACCTCCTAAGCCACCTGAGCCCTGCTGATTTGCACATAGTTTTACTAAGATTAGGGGTAGGCGTAAACCTAACTATGCCTAAACCTAAACCTAACCCTAAATGCAGGAGGTAAGGCAGCTTGGCTAGTAGGCAGAAGGTTGTGTGTTCGAATCAGGGTGGCTGCATTTTTGGTGGCATTTTTTTGGCAGTTCTATGACTGGCTGGTAGAGGGAGCAAGTGTTGAACTTATGCATCGATAGGCGTCGATATTTGACGCCTAATCACATTCCTTGGCGTCGACATGTGATGCTAAGCACATTCCATAGCTTCTCATTCTGACGCCATGCTTGACAAGAACGGCATCAACTACTGACGCTGGCAATGAGAACCTGTTGCACACACCCACACATATGCACACATAGTGTGTGAAGCGAAAGCACCGTTACAACAGAATGCAAGGGGAGTGAAGTGAGATGTTTGGATTTGACGTTGGGTACTTTAGTAGGAGACAACACAACAACACAGGTCACCACATACTGTACTGTACTACCATACAGGTATATCCAAGGAGTAGTTCATCATGTGGAGCACTACACAGCAAATCCCCCAGTATCAATTTATCCCTGAGAGTGTATATACACTTGGATAGACCCGTCTGTGTCAATGATGCACTACTATGGCACACACACTTTGCAAACAGCCGATCCACAAGCTCAATCCGCCGCGCAATGTGCTTGTGAGAATCGAGACCACAAAATGTAAGGACCCATAAGGGGTCCGGCCGCTTCCTGAGTACCTTTATTATAGCGATCATAATCTGCGTCGCGAGGAAGGGGGAGACGGTTGGGTCAGCCGGTGGAAGTAGCAGCAGCAGCCCAGCTAGCAACGTGCGAGAACTGTGAACTGTGTGAGCCGTAGCAAATTCCCCCCGATTGGCTCAGCCCTGTGGCTCAGCCAATAGAGTGGTGCTCCGAGTGAATGACTAGTGCCATATCTATGCCTAGTACTGTGTCTGTACAGGTATCCTATAGCAATGACAGAAATGAACGAGACTGGATTGCCACTCTTATCTCCCGGATCGGTCTCTGCAGGTGGGGGAGCGCCAGTTACAGCTCACGGACGCTGCCGGAACACAAGTGGCCCATGCCGGAACGCAAGTGGCCCATGCCGGAACGCAAGTGGCCCATGCCGGAACGGCGTTCCGGCTTGTTCCAGCACAAATTAAGCCCTTGCCCGTAAGGTTCCATTTACACTCTGAGCTACACATGGATTTAAGAAAAAAACAACAACATTTTACTGTGTATTGTTGTGGATTTTAATAGCGCACATGAGCTGGCAAAAATATCTTCAGATAATCCATGCAGCTGAGCTCTCACAACGGCGACAAAATATATAGTTAAGGACAAGAACCTTTAATTAATGCTTCAACATTTCCCATGCTATAGAGTGGGTGGCAGTGGCAAAACGCTGTGCTATGGCCCTTGGGAGTCCTCAAAAGTATGTTCTCTCCTAGATACCCTGCTACACTACTGTATATGCTTGATGAAGCAAATGCTACAGTAAATGAGACAAAAAGAAGCTGCAAGCAAGAATTCTGCTAAAGAGGTTTCGTTGATCACGTCATGTTCCCCAAACCCTCCTTTGGTGAAAAAAATCAAACCAACTTGTCCAGTGAAAGGAATTAACCGCTAACCACCGTTTCATGCTGTGTAATCGAAATGCAAGGAAGACAGAGACGTTTTTGCCTTTTCTCTGTGAAGGCAGTATTACAAGGGGAGCGACAGGGTTTCGCCTGACACCGACAAGCATTGTAGAAGCTTCATTATCATACCTGCCTGTCATTACATTAAATGTTCTCAGATGGCAGTATGTGTACACACACACACACACACACACACACACACACACACACACACACACACACACACACACACACACACACACACACACACACACACACACACACACACACACACACGTGTAATCGCACGCACACACACACACACACACACACACACACACACACACACACACACACACACACACACACACACACACACCATAATCGGCACCAGTCCGCCAGTAGAACTGTATGGTTGTGTGCTTGGGTGTGTGTGCGTGTGCTTCTGTTGTGTGTGTCTGTTGTGTGTGTCTGTTGTGTGTGTCTGTTATGTGGCTCTGTTGTGTGGGTCTGTTGTATGAGTCTGTTGTGTGGTTCTGTTGTGTGGTTCTGTTGTGTGGGTCTGTTATGTGGGTCTGTTGTGTGCGTCTGTTGTGTGTGTCTGAGCATAGTAATTTGTTGTACATGTGGTGGAATCAGTGGATGTCATGGTGGGAATGAAAGCTGACCAGGAGCTTGCACATTAAGAGGACATTAAGCATCTGTTGACTGCTGTGTCTCAGGAGAAGTGCTATTCCCTTCCCCTCACCCTCAGTCCAGCTGCAATTCAAAATGCTGAAACAAAAGATAACTCTGTTTGCTTTCCTAGAGACAAGGGACTGGAATAATAAGTCCTCATCTGGTGGATCTTTGGTCAACCACTCCTAACTTGCTCACTGACCCGATCAGCACCACCACTATGCAATCTTTAACAGTGACATCCTTTTGGATTGGTAGTCTGACAAACTGGGCATTTTGCTGGTAGGCCAACCACACATTGGATGTACTTTTGGGCCGATATATCATATTACTGTTAGTCTTGGGCAATAATAATAATATTATCGGTGGGTCTACAAAAAATCGAATACCGAATATCGTCATTATAATGTATTCTATTAAAATATTAGCAATGAGACTTTTAATTGTAACTATACAAACAATTTTCATGTTACACACATGGCTAAAATAGACCTTATTTGGGCTAGGCTTTTTGGAAACAATGTATTTCCAACTCCAGTTTTTCCATATTTGGGCTGCTTGAACAGCAGAGCACTTAGTTTCTGACCCCTCAATGTCGCAATTCTGAGAACTAGGCGACTGGTGGAACGTCCGTGCCATCTAGTGGTCAATATCGGTAAAATCGAATATCGAGCTAATTAACACGTTATCAATACCAATATTAAAAAATCAATACCGCCCAAGACTAATTAAGACAAGAAAAGGCAGAGTGCAGTTCTCCACCAGGCTGGGTTTGCTAAAAAATAAATCAAGGCAAGCCTATACAGTACGAAGAATCTCACTGATACATCTTTATCTCTTCAGAGAAAACGTGTTTACCCCTTTGTGATTTAGGTAGAGCATGAAAGCCCTCCTACTACAGCAGAGAACTGGGGAGTGAGTCTGCAGTCCTGACTGAGGTCATTCCACAGCTTGGGAGCCAGTAGGTAGAAGAGTCTAGGGCGCTTGGAGCGTTGGCAAGGTTATTGGAGGGAAGGACAGACAGACGTCCCTGGTACACCGAGTACACTTTTTTGATGGCTCTTTAAATATACACCCCCCTCCCCTGGCTCTCTCTCTCTCTGTCTGTCTCTGTCGTTTAACATATTAAAGTAGGCTATCTTTGGAGTAGTTTAAAATGAGTTCTTGATTTAAAGCCATAAAATATTGACTGTTCTTCTTCTTGATTGTTCTGTTATCTCTCTCCTCTCTCTGCTTATGTCTAAGTCAGGCCTGGTGGTTGAGTTAGCAGTGGATCATTTGGCCCATTGGATTATTATTGGATCATTTGGAAATCCACCAGGTGTAAGAACTCATGGCATACGGGATGAGGAAACAAAAATGGAAGTTGGAGGCTGCACTGCCACAGTAAAGGGACAAAATACAAACAAACAAGCCCTGTGCCAGGTCTCCACCGTCCGGGCTCATATTGACTACATATATGGAGATATACTGACTACTGACTACTGACAGCTCCATATATGGAGATATACTGACAGCTCCAAATATGACGTCATCAGGTGCACGGACGGACAGGGTACGAATTATATAGATAAGGTCATCAGGTGCACGGACGGACATATGGGTGGACGGACAGGGTACGAATTATAGTCACCACCTTACGGTGGAGACAACAACATGCCAGGAGAAGCTCAGGTTAGGATGAGACCATGATGAATGCAGAGGGAGTCTATGAAGTGAAGGTACAGCAACATTTACAGACGATTTCATATACATGGCGGCACTCTTTATGCAAATCTGTCATTTCTGGTTACCCAATTAGTAGCCTGGGCCTGGCCAACAGGCTTTCACATACACATTATTAGTATCAAAACATGAAGCTATACAAGAGCCTTATCTGAAGCAGTTCTCTCCCTACATCTGAGCTTGAAGACAGACAAAACTTGCTTGCTTAAATTTGATAGTAGGACAACAGTTAGCCTGCAGTCAAAGCTGATGAGCTTAGCAGGCCAGTGGGACAAGCTGAACAAAGCATCGCTGGATGAATATGCAACAGGGGCGGATATAGGCATGGGCATGGGCATGGGGGGGCAATGCCCCCCTAAATGCACTGAAACACTACTACTGCTGCTAACTAGCCTACAGCTGTGTCACCACTAAACCAACAGCATTTCATCATTGAAAACAGAAAACTCTCTGAGTCAGACCTTTAGCTTTATGCATGCTGCATGTCTGTTGCAACTTCAACAACAACTGATGTTATTATTGATGCTTTACTAGACTAATAAAAGTACTGTAGCTGAAAATGGTATGGGGGCGGCTTCATCGCCCATGGCGCGAAGCGTCACAGGCAATGAAGCCGCCCACATACCATTTTCTCTTGCCCCTCCAACATGTTATCTTGCCCCCCCCCCAAATGGGACATGTTACATCCGCCCCTGATATGCAACCAGGACATAGGAAAGGTTTTAGTACTGTGATCATAATTAGCTGTGATTAATTCAAGCATCATGCCAGAGTTGTAGCAGCTTTTCGCTTTTTGTGTCCACTGGCACGCCCAATGGCTGTACATACTGTATGCAAGTAAGCATCTGCATACAGTATGTTGCTGTTACCATAATGTGCTTATAACCAGAAGCTTGATGTGTTTTGGATGGGAGTTTTAGCACTCATGTTTGTACCCAAAGTGGGGTCTGGGCACTCCCTGGGGTCCTTGAGGGAGTTCAAGGGGGTCCTCTGAGAATGTACAAATGTACCAAAATGACCCTGATTTGTTTCATCTCTACAGTCTATGGATTTAAATTAACTTCCTAACTAATATTCATTTCAAATATTCTTTTATGGGGTTCCAAAGATTTGAGAACCACTGCTGTAGGGAGAACCAGAGCCTTCTAGTGGGAGAGTTAGGTTATTCCCGCTCACTCCTATGCGCCAGGTCGCTCGCGCTGCTGGAGGAGCATAGAGCCAACAGCACCCCAGTCACACACACTGTTAGCAACTGACAATCACGTGATACGGAGCGCATCACGAGACTGCCTGCGAGGCTGCTCTGAGTGCAATGTAGCAGTAGTGTGCAGAAATGCGTTGGGCTCAGATATTTAATCCAGCTCTAATGACTTTAAAACCCTTGTTCTTTAATAGTAGTACAACATAAACATTACAGAGACTGTAGTCGTGACTGAACGTTACTTTAAAACAGTTGTCGTTTTGCATACGTACCTAAAACAGCTCTTATTTGTGCCGTTCTCGTTGAAAACAACGTATTCCCAACTGCAGAGAGGCTCTGTATAGTCACGTGCTCCGCTCTGGTTTCTGGCCCCTCAATATCCTAACCCTCCCGCTAGAAGGCTCTGGGGAGAACAAGTGTGTTGTGCGACTATCAAGCAAGCACCCTCTCCAGACGACTCACCTTCCCAGCAGCATCGGGGGCAGCTCTCTTCTGTAGCAGCAGGCTGGCCACCTCCATCTTGCCATACTTGGCTGCCACGTGTAGAGGACTGAACCCTTTCTGTGGAGCACAAAGGGGAGACACATTGTCAACGCGAGACAGACACAGACTGTTACTCTTTATTATCATAGTGGACACATGTTTGTTAGGGGTGGGAAAAATAATCGACATGCCAATATATCGCAATTCTTAATGCCACGATATCAATATCGAATTGCCAGGTTCAGAATCGTTTTTATTTATGTTCATGTCAGAAAGACTGACTGATGTTATCAGGCTGCACTGATGTGTATGATTGAACTTTTTGTTATTTACTGTATATTGTTAAATATTGCTCAAAGATGTTCAGTGGATGGAACTTGTCATGGTCCATATTGTTCGGAATTCTGCCCATTTTCAACATTTTGCTGTACTGTATTTTACTTGATGATGAGTTGTGTTGTGTTTGGTAATGATTTTTCTTTTAGGACCTTTTTTCTGAGGGTGTACAAATGGAACCAAATGGACCCGTCAGGGTCCATTTGGTTCCATTTGTACACCCTCAGTAAAATCTTAAAATGGGTGGAATCCTCCTTGTTCTAGTATAATAAAAGCAGTCATTTGTGGGGAAAAATGTGATATATCGATATATCAAATCAAATCGCAGCATAATTAAGCAGCATAATTAAGAATCGCAATATGAAACGATTCAGAAGGTAATCTTCCCACCCCTAATGTTTGTTTTTGCCTTTGTTGACATTACGCTGTGTTGGTGGATCTTACTGTTGCTATAAATGTCGTACCATTCCTCACATTTTAAAAATGCATGCAAGTTCCATTAGAGGTTTATGCATTGGTAAATACTAGGCCACAGTTAAAACTTCACAATTACATTGCATTAGTGCATTCAAAATGTATTTGACAAGTGAACAACCACAGCCAACCATGGTTGCTTTTCAAAGGTTTCATCAGGTGAAAGGCAGAAAAAAATAATAATATAAATACAAAAGAATACTAATCTCTCATTATTGTTCTTCTCAGGAAGCATAAAGTGTGACAAAATGCATGGTATTATGAAATGGTATTCTGAAATGGTCTTTAGTCCAGTGAGATAATACAACAATGTGTCCTACATTCCCCAACATATTCCACATCTCTGAACGGCTGTCGTGTAATGTGATCACGTTAATTTTGGTTTCATATTCTCATGTGTAAGAAGAAGCCATTTTACTTTCCACTGCAGGCATGGCAGGTCTCTCACACAGATATAAAAATAAACCTCTCATTTTCACAGAGAAACACTTGACCTCGTTTAACACAGAGCGATAACAGCGACACGCAGTGAGTATGCTAATAGACTAGGGGTTTTCAACAGGTGGTCCGGGGACAGAGGGTTCCAGGTGGTCCCCAGCTAAGTTGGTTAACCAGATGTAACTCTTGAGAACGTAAAAATGAAACCAAATGGACCCTTGCGGGTCCATTTGGTTTCATTTTTACGCTCTCAAGAGTTAAAATATTCATCATCTGAATTCACCCAAGTCTAAACAACTAGAAGATGGACAAAAGCAAAATAAATCTTTAGTTTTGGGGTCTATGGGGCTAAAATGTCATCAAATGGTGGTCCGTGGCTCAAATGCTGAATAAATGGTGGGCCCTGGCATCAAAAAGGTTGAAAACCACTGTAATAGACTAATGTTTTATAGTTATTTTGTAGAAAAGGATGTACCGATGTACTGAAATGATGCTGACGCACTTCATGGCATACATCTCTCTCCAGCACAACACAACAACAGCATCGGGTCTGGTTCATTCTCTATCCTAATTCCCTTCAAATCTCTCTCTCTCACACCAGGGGCGGATGTAACATTTCCCAATTGGGGGGGAAGGAAAAATGGCATGGGGGCGGTTTCATCGCCGCACCCATACCATTTTTGTTTACAGGACTTTTATTAGGCAAGTAAGCATCAATAATACCAGATAATAGTAATAATCAGTTGTTGTTGAAGCTACAACAGGCACACAGCATGCATAAAGCTAAAAGGTTTTCTGTTTTAGTGGTGCCACTGCTGTAGTTAGTAGCAGTAGTAGCGTTTCACATCATTTTAAATATAAGCACTTTCATTTGAAATATATTGGGTTGTTTTGCATGCCATCATGTTTGGTGATGCCCCCCCCCCCCCCCCCCCATGCCCATGCCTAGATCCGCCCCTGTCTTTATGACATCATCTCCCAGGACAGCTGACTTAGGCCTCATCCCCAAAGATGCAGAGAGAGAGAGAGAGATAGAGAGAGAGAGAGAGAGAGAGAATAACACCATGGGGTTTACCCTTCATTAATCTTTGAGGTCACCTTCAAGGATAGCCCCTGGTAATAGCGCACATGCACATGTGCGCACGCACGTGTGCACACACACGCGTGCGCAGGTGCGCACACGTGCAGTGTGGTATGCACCCGTAGATGCATGCATGGAAGCATGCGCACACCTAAGCACAGCCGCAAATACTGAACAGTGCGTGCGTACGCATGCATGTGCACATGCTCATGCATGCATGTGCACGTGCTCATTGGGTTCCCAGTTCGTCTCTCTACTTGTCTCTTTGACTTTCTTGGTGTGTATGCAATTAACCCTAACATGGAAGCACCAGAAAATGAGCTCCATTCTCAGTGTACATTATCTAGTCATGGCTTACGGAATGTATACAAGCAATATGCCTGTGGGTGGGTAAGTAAGTGAATAAATAAATAAGTAACTAAGTTAGTTAGTTAGTTAGTTGGTAAGTAAATAATTAAATAAACAAATAAATAAACCTTTTAAATTACTCTGCAAACATTAATACCCACACTGTAGTAATCACTGTAAACTTTATATGCCCTTACTACCCACAGGAACGATTTTTAGCTGAGCTGTTGTTTAGACAAACATCCACTATTATGCAATATGTCAGTATGGGGCCTGTTTGGACCTTTACAACTGATACAGTTTTTCATGGCAGCAAAAACTGCAATCTCTGTGGATGTTTATTGGGAAGGAGAGAGCAGAGCAGAGCCTGCTGGTGGAGATAGATGGTACTGACACGGATGCTGTTTCTGAGTCTCTCCAGTGGTGTGTATGAGTCAGTGTGTGTGACGGGGAGAGTGAGAGAGAGACGGGGAGAGTGAGAGAGAGACGGGGAGAGTGAAAGAGAGACGGGGAGAGTGAAGGCCTATTCAGAGATGGATTTTCGGTGCCCACCGCGACCACCGCGACCACCGTTTCCTACAATATGACGTCATACCACCGCAACCACCGCACCTCCCAGCCCTCCTCTCGGATTTTACTAACCACCGCACCGCACCGCAGTGGTTGCTTGTTTTTAACGGCTGGTTAAAAAAAAGAAAACACACAACAAACCACAGCGCGGTGCGGTGCTGACAGTGGACTATATAATAGCGTGCGGTGCGGTGCTCTGAGCGGTGGTCGCGGTGGCCACCGAAATTTCAGACTCTGAAAGAGCCTTAAGAGAGAGACGGGGAGAGTGAGAGAGAGTACACTGCAAAAACTCTGAACTAAGCAAGTCTTGTAATCTTAAATCTAGACTTTAAGTATGATTGCTCTTGTTTTAAGACGGATATACTAACTAAGAGCAAGTTGTATAAGATTATCAACCTTTTTCTTATATTTCTTATTACAAGAATTCTTGTACAATTCACCAAGTACAATTCACTTACCCCACGGACAGATTATTTTGCTTGTTTCTAGTGTAATAGTACTAGAAACAAGCAAAATAATCTCTCCGTCTAATAATCCAATGAATTGGATTCAGTTCTAGAAGAGCTCGCTAAACAGATTATGTTGTACATCTCTACTTTTTCAAAGGTGGGAGTTGAGAACTTGGGAAAGTAATAATGTAATATTTAGTGTGATTTGGCCTAGACCAGCCCACCACAACCAGTGTGTGATGGACCTATTCTACCTGGTATAGTTGGTTAACCAGATTTAACTCTTTCGAGAGCGTAAACACTCTCAAGAGTTAAAATAATCATCTAAATTGGCCCAAGTCTAATTACAAAATGTAGAAGATTCATGGTAATTTTGATCTGTATGTTGGACTCTTTTGTTTCTCAAATCCAGCCTGGAATTGTGGACTAAAAGCAAAATAAATCTTTAGTTTTGGGGTCTGTTGGGGCTAAAATGTCATCAAATAGTGGTCCTCTGTGGCTAAAAATTCTGAATGAATAATGGGCCCTGGGATCAAAAAGGTTGAAAACCAGCTAGTGCTTTTAATCATACCGTGATACCACTGGCCCCCCTACAGGTCGTGGCCCACCGGGAGACCCCCCTGTACGCCCAATGGTCAATCCGACCCTGGCTGTGCGTGTGCATGTGTGTGTGTGTGTGTGTGTGTGTGTGTGTGTGTGTGTGTGTGTGTGTGTGTGTGTCATATCATAACCCAGGCTGACCTTCGTTGCAGAGGAGAGCGACGCTCCGTTCTCCAGCAGCATGGCGGCTACGTCCTGGTGTCCCTCGCGGGCGGCCAGGTGTAGAGGGGTGTATCCCGACGTGGTGGCGGCGTTGGCCGAGGCGCCGCGCTGCAGCAGCTGCTGGACGATCTCCGCCTTGCCCAGCCGGCTGGAGATGTGCAGAGCGGTCTGGTCGTCCTGGAGAGAGAGAGACAACAACACGGTGGGGAGAGGCTCTAAAAATATGAAACATGAACGTTATACACTGGGCCCAGAGCATACCTGGGCATTATGCGGCCAGGGGCCAAATGCGGCCCTTTGGCTGACTCTGACCGGCCTGTGAAAGGGTACCGTGGTTTACAACCTGTGGTCCGGGGACCATCAGTGGTTCTTGAGAGAGTTCCAGTTAAATATGGTTAACCAGATGGTTTCATTTTTACACTCTCAAGGGTTAAAATATTCACCATCTGAGGGTGGGGAAACCAGGCTATGAACGTTCAAGACAGAAACACTGACGTTAAAGTAGATTGAACCATATATTGCAACAAATTATTGAAACGCAATATAAAGTCGGCACTAATGGCTCCAGGACGGGTGAAATCGTTTTGTGACCGCGGGCCGCGGTCTTGGTGAGTGGCTAAACAGTCTCGACTAATTTATGTTTTTTTTTTTTTTTTTTCAACTTCTTCGACGTCTGTGATGCTGGTGATGCTGCTACATACAGTAGCAACATCACCAATGTCACACAGCAACAACGTCAGCAGACCGACAGCTGATTACAGCCGAGATTGTCCGACTTTTGGGTCGAAAGCTGAGATCGATGGTTGCCCCATGCACCGAGATCCCGGAATTTGGAAACGTCTGACTCGGTTGCGTCACAACAACCAGTGACTTGACTTGGACTATATATTTAACTGCCGGAAATTAGCTGTGGCAGAACAAAAACAGTAGAGCCCCTGCAGAAGCAGCGTTATAAAAGTTAACTAAAACTAACTAAAAACGAAAACTAAATTCAAAAAACATTTGAGTTAACTGAACCTAATAAAAACTAAAAATTAATGCAACAAACGATAACTACACTAAAACTGTAATGTGGGTTCAGAAAACTAACTAACTAACTGAAATTATACCCAAAATACCCTTAGTTTTAGTTTTTATACAGCTTTGAAATTCAAAATATTTTGGTGACCAGCATGAGGAGGGGATGCTTCTAGATCTTCTATCCACTACTCAGTTCCAGGGTAGCACTGAGGGTAACACTGGGGGTAAAAATTGTGTTCTTGTGGGAGAGTGCAATGACCCAATCTACTAAGTAACTCAAAGCAAGTGTTGAATACCAACCGTGTCCTACCTTGGCACATTTTTAATCCTACCCGACAATCAAAGCACAGAAAAAAATAAAATAACTAAAACTAAAACTATAACTAAACTAAAACTAACTAAAACTAAATATTTTCACCAAAAAAAACCAACTGAATAAAAAATAAAAATGTCAAAACTAACTAAAACTGAACTAAAATGAAACCTCCACAACTATAATAACCCTGTGCAAAAGAAGCCTTCACAAAGTATGAGGTATTGATGAGGTATTGATTATGAGGCTCAGTGTTCTAACCTTGGCTCTGATCTCCACCTTGGCTCCGTTCTGCAGCAGGTATCGAACCACGTCTGCCTGGCCTGCCCTGGCAGCCATGTGGAGCGCCGTCTCACCCCGCTGAACACACGCACGCACGCACGCACGCACGCACGCACGCACGCACGCACGCACGCACGCACGCACGCACGCACGCACGCACGCACACACACACACACACACACACACACACACACACACACACACACACACACACACACACACACACACACACACACAAACAAGCAAACAGCAAACCAACAATGTAAGCTTTTTAACCAAGTTGAAAACTAATATGTTTAGCAGAGGCCTTATGACAGGGGTGCCCAAAAGGTAGATCATGATCTACCAGTAGATCACACAGGCCATCCAGGTAGATCACATGACAGTCCCCTAAAATGTATAGATCTGTAACTCTTGAGAGCGTTCAAAATTTACACTCTCAAGAGTTAAATTATATTTAAACATCTGAATTACGTAATTTTCAAGAGTCCACACAATTAGAAAATTGAGAATAATTGTTATTTTGACCAACGTTTTGCCAGTCCTCTTTCGCAATTGTGGACAAAAACGCGAAACTTCTTAGTTTTGGGTGCAAGACATTAAACTCAACATCAGGAACTATAAACTCAAACCTCAAATACTGTTTTCAATTCTCTTCCAATTCTCCCCCTCTATTTTTCATTATAAGTGCATTATTCTTAAACACTATAACAGCAAGTAACACCATCACCACTATTTCAAAGCTCAAAGCTTTCTAGGGGGCCTTGAAATGGATTTTCAGTAACGAACAATCACATTTTTGATGTGTAGATCTGAGCCGCTCATTGTGAAAGTAGCTCTCAAGTCAAAAAAGTGTGGGCACCCCTGCCTTATGACACCCAAAGTGGCAGCATGCTGCAAGCTAATCTCATCAATGTTTATGTTTTTTTTTTTTTTTTACCAGTATTACCAACTATTTCTCAGCAAACATTACACTTCTCAAGGAGCAGAGGATGTTGTCAGTGTCCACCTACCACGTTGGTGGTGTTGGGCGATGCTCCGTGGTGCGTCAGGGCGTTGACGATGTTCTCGTGGCCCATGAAGGCTGCAACGTGGATGGGCGTCAGGCCAGACTGCAGGTTGAAACATACGTACACGGAGTTTTTATCTTAAGGATGACATCGACCATCTATTCACAACCAAACCATGCCAGCTATCTAGGTCTGGACAGATATTTAAAAAGTTACAAACACGGCAACACACTGCGTAGCTTGTAGATCGGAAAATTGCCTGCTATTTGCCATACGGTAAAATCCCTGTACAGAGTTTGGCCTAGATTTTCGTCACCGCTAAGCCTCTTATCCCTTGACTTCTTTGCCTTATTAAACTATTTAAAAAACACATTTTCAATAGTACAAATGGCAAGTTACATGCTCACAACGTGTCAATAGATTGGCACATTGAACTATTCCCAAACGTTTTTTAAAAAATAGTAAAAGGAATAAGGGGTTTGGGATAAGGGGTTTAGCATGTAACGAAAATGGAGCCCATTGTCCCATGTACAGTCCATTTGCATACAGTACCTCAGTGACAGCCTGGATGGAAGCTCCGTGTTTTAACAGCAGTTCCATGACTTTGACCCGGTTCTTTTTACAGGCAATGTGCAGTGGAGTGAAACCATTCTGTCAGGAATGACAGGAAAATGACACACACACGTACATGTACACACACACACACACACACACACACACACACACACAAAGGATAAGGACGAAAGCATGACCCAACCAAAATCCCACAATGTGTTAACCTGCAGTTTCTGACAGAGGTGATTTTCAGTCCAAACTGAACAAGTTCCTTCAACTGCTGTTGTTGCTACCTTGAAACTTTACATTACAGACACAACCGGACACCATGAAAACTTCGGCTCAAGCTTAAAGGTAATAGAGGCAACTTTTTAGAGGCAAAAATCAAAATAGGTACTGTATATAGCTATATTTTTGCTATGTTGCTTCCACTTTGATGCTGCAGCTGTTTCCCTGCAGACAGACACTTGCTTCGTCCTGCAGACGGTCCAGAACTTTGTTGTTGTCAACAAATCACGACAACAAAACATTCGCAGGGCTCAGGACAGGCGTGGCTAATTTGTGTGGGGAAGGGGGGTTGTGTGGGCTGAGGCAGCGTTTTAGCCAATCACAGCGGAGCAGTCGCCAGCAGATCCATAATGAGCCAATAGAGTGGAAGTGAGGTGGAGTTGGATTCTGTTTTTAAACACATCTGTTTACAAACACAGTTTGTTCGTACACACTAAAGTTGCCTCTATTACCTTTAAAAAAGAGGAAACGACTAATCTGACGGGAAGCAAGTGACTTGGCAGAGAAAGTGACAGTTGGCACGCAACCACCCACACACACATACAAACTAGTCTTGGGCAATATACCGGTATTACAGTTTATCGCGATATTGAAAATCAATACCGAGTAATATCGTTGGGTCTATAAAAAATAGCGAATATCGCCAAATACCAACATTATACTGTATTCTATTAAAATATGAGAGATGAGACTTTTAATTGTAACTATACAAACAATTTTCATGTTGCACACATGCCTAAAATAGCCCTTATTTGGGCTAGACTTTTTGGAAACAATGTATTTCCAACTCCAGTTTTTCCCTATTTAGGCTGCTTGAACAGCAGAGCGCTCAGTTTCTGACCCCTCAATGTCGCAATTCTGAGAACTAGGTGACTGGTGGAACGTGTCCGACTCTGACTGTACGCCATTGCCATCTAGTGGTCAAAACCGGTAATATTGAATATTAAGCTAATTAACACGTTATCAATACTGAAAAAAAAAATCAATACCGCCAAGACTACCCCAAACCGCCTGCAATGCAATGCTATACACCTGCCCTCTTTCCCCCTTCGTCGATCCTTACCAGCGCCTTGGCGTTGGGGTTGGCCTTCTTGTCCACAATGAGCTTTGCCGCCTTGTAGTGGCCGCAGTGCGCCGCTACGTGCAGCGCCGTCAGGTAGTCGTTGGTCACATCGTCCACCGGCACGTCGTGCTGCAGCAGCAGCTGCACGCAGTTCTGGTGGTCGCCCTGCGTGGCCATGTGCAGCGGGGACAGGCCGTTCTACAGGGTGGCAGGGACGGAGGGGGCGGGGAGGGGGCGGCGGGATGCGGGAAAGGGAAGGGAGAGAGAGCGGGAGGGAGGGAGAGAAAGAGAGAGAGAGAGAGGCCAGACAGGGCAAGGCGAAGATGGAAATGGAGAGCGAGAGAGAAGAGAGAGAGACAGAGAGAGAAGAAGAGAGAAAAACGAGACACGAAAACACACGACGGACGCGGACAGACAGATGATGGACACACGGACATGGACAGGCGTTAGGGTGGCGTGTGGTCGCGGCGGTGCGGTGGTCGCGGCGAAGGCACTGTGAAGGCAGATGTGGTGGTAGGTTTTTTCTGAATTGTTTTTTTTGTGGGAGCATTGTTATAACGAGGGCATTACAACAATGTCTTGTTGTGGTTCTGTTTACGCTGGGTGGTCCCGCGCGGAGGGGAGAGGGGGGGGCTACGCGGCCACCTCAGGCTGGTCTGGTGGGGGAGGGTCGCACAATCGTTATGGACACACTGCTGCACATAACACTACACATAACAGCTACGACAGTGCCTTTAACAGTTGTAAAAAAAATGGATGTACGGTTAGGGTAACCAAGACCATAATCATACTTTATCAGGGGTTTTCAACAGGTGGTCCGGGGACCACCAGTGGTCCTTGAGAGGGTGCCAGGTGGTCCCCAGGCTAAATGATGGAAAGTTGGCTAATCAGATGTAACTCTTGAGAATGTAAACATGAAAGCAAATGGACCCTTGCGGGTCCATTTGGTTTCGTTTTTACACTCTCAAGAGTTAAAATATTCGTCATCTGAATTAGCACCACTTAATTAAGAAGTTTACACTGTTTTGTTTGCAAAATCCAGCCTGGAATTGTGGTCCAAAACCAACATTTTTGGGTCACCACAATTTTTTTTTTCCAAAACCAAAACTTTTAGGTCTGTGGTGTGAAAATGTAATCAAATGGTGGTCCGTGGCTCAAATGCTGAATAAATGGTGGTCCCTGGAGTCAAAAAGGTTGAAAACCCCTGTACTTTATCATTGACACTGGCTGTGTCAAATGAAATATGAGGCTGTTATAGTTCTATTCTTGTGAACTATTGAGAAGCAAACAAACAATTTATTTTATTATTATTATTATTATTTTTATTATTATTATTATTATTATTTTTAAAGCATTATTTTAAATGTTTTTTTTGGGGGGTGACACAAAATCCTAATCCTACAATGGCTTTCCTAGACGGACTAAAGCTAGAAGAGACTGATCACATCAGTAGCTACCTTGGTCTTGGACAGGATGGGAGCGCCTCGTTCCAGGAGGATCTCCACCACCTGCTCATGGCCGCTTCTCGCCCCGCAGTGGAGCGGCGTCAGACCATCCTGACACCGAGGGAGAGGGAAGACAGGAGAGGGAGAAAGAGGGAGAGAATGAGAGAGACAGAACGAGAGAAAGGACATTGTTTAGATTTCTTTTAAGCTTTCGGAGATGACTAACAGTCAGGTTTGTAGCCTAGTCGCGGTTCTGTGGCGAGATTTAGTAATTCACTGAACCTCTAAGCCAGGGGTAGGGAACCTATGGCTCGGGAGCCAGATGTGGCTCTTTTGATGGCTGCATCTGGCACACAGATATTTTTTTAATTATATAAAAAAGAGTCATTATACTGGTTTGCGCATGTGCAAAACAAAAGAAAGAAAGCCGTTTTGCAGTATTTTCAGTGGGAAAGTATCAATTGCTTTGGCAGTGTAGATGAGGCAGACTCAGACACTGTTTGACTTATTTTTCTCTGCTGTCAAGAAGTTCTGTATAGCAAGCTAATTGCGCTAAAAGACAAAAAAGGACCAGGAGTATTGTATTTTCAGCAGGAATGGACAGAGGAATTTGCTTTTGTGGAGAGAGCAGGTTCTGCAGTGTCTAATATGCAATGATAAAATAGCAAAATCACAACAATGTTATTAAAAATAACTCAGACTTATTGTACTTTAATAGTGTTGAAATTACATGAAATGCACAAATTTACTTGCATTTTAGGTTTCAAAAAATTGTATGGCTCTCACAGAATTTCATTTAAAAATATGTGGTGTTCATGGCTCTCTCAGCCAAAAAAGTTCCCGACCCCTGCTCTAAGCCAATGGGACACTAAAGGCACAATCATACTCCAGGGTGAAGGGACTTGCGGTGGAAGGGTTTCATTGTGGTTATAAAACTACAACATTGAGTCATTCAGATCAGCTATCACCGCCAATCTTGACGCACATCTCTGTTTTTACTATCCTTTCACCCTGGAACTTTCACCCCGTTCACTGATTGGTTTAGAAGACGCCCGACTCCGTCCTCTCCACTCCACAACAGCACAACAACACACAGGTGTCCTGAGTTGAATCAGTATGCTGGCCTCAACTCCTTGCACCGTTGGAGGTGAAATGGTTTCACCAAAAACTGTGAAACCATTTCACTTCACCCTGGACTATGTAGGAGCCTTAAGCCTCACTCTCCTCTCCCCCACTGCACCAATACTAGACACGCAAAACAATGAAAAAAAAAAAAAAAAAAAAAAAAAAAAAAAAAAAAACAGTGATATACAGTAGTGACATCATAATATCATGTGTTCTCATTGAAGGCTCTCATTGAAGGCTCTCGCTGAACGTCTTCTGGCGCCTCACCTTCGTCTTGGCGTCTATTTTGGAGCCTCTGTCTAGCAGCAGCTTCACCATGTTGCTGTTTCCTCTTTTAGATGCTACGTGGAGTGGTGTGATGTCATTCTGAGAGGAAAAGGGAGACAGTTACAGCAGTTTAACAATTCACTATAATCCACTCGTATTAACGTGAAAGACTTCACGTCTTCTGGCAGCACTGCGCTGCCCCCCCCCCCCTTCGATGTGTATGTGTGTGCGTCCCTGGATTTGGAAGATACTGTAGGTTACTGCTAGCACTGGTACATAAAGTGTCATCGTGCCATAGTGTTAAAGGGATATAAACTGTCTGCCAAAAGTTTTTTTTGTTTTGTTTTGTTTTTTTTATAGTGGAATATCCCTTTAAGGCTCAAACATATGAAGTGGGTGAAGTGAGTTTGGGTGAAGATTTTTACCGTGGTGTAGTCTTTTAAGGATTCATCCTAGCTCATACATTCTCCAGGGTGAAACCTTAAAAAACCACACCGCTGTGAAAACGCTTCACCAAAACTCACTTCACCCTGGAGTATGTTTGATAGGGGTGGGCAAAAAAATCAATATGCCAATATATCGCAATTCTTAATGCCATGATATCGGTGTATTGGTATCGAATCGCCAGGCTCAAAATCTATTATTTTGATATTTATGTAGGTCATATTCATTAATGTGTTCATGTCAGAAAGACTGACTGATGTTATCAGGCTGCACTGACGTGTATGATTGCACTTTTTGTTATTTACTGTATATTGTGTACAATTGCTTTAAAATGTTCTAGATGATTGAACTCCTCATGGTCCATGCTGTTCAGAATTCCAGCCATTTTCAACATTTTACTGTACTGTATTTTACTTGATGATGACGTCATCTTTCCTTTTAGGACCTTTTTTCTTGAAAATGGGTGGAATCCTCCTTGTTCTAGTATAATAAAAACACAGCCATTTGTGGGGAAAAATGTGATATATCGATATATCGATATATTGACATATCAAATCAAATCGTAGCATAACTAAGAATCGCAATATAAATTGATTCAGAAACCTAAATATCAACATTGTATCGTATCGTGAGGTAAGTGAATCGTCCCACCCCTATTGTTTGAGCCTTTTAGGCCACAGGCCAGAGCCACTGCATTTGCTGTCAACATAAACACCAACACTTTCTTAGATGCGGTTAGATAATAATTACAGGCCATCATTGACTCCCATTAGCTAATGTCTAATGTCGCAACAAATGGTTTTAATTGCACATGTGGCTGATGTAAATGCCATAGTAAATAAATGCTAATTTTCTGCACCGCTTGATGGCGTCAGCAGCGAAAGGCACTGACTGGGCTCAGATAACACACGCATGTTTTATTCATCAGGGCAGTGGCTGGGCCTTCAGCCATTCAGCTGATGCTCTAATTTGATCTTATCCAGAGTGACTCAAACAGTACAGTAAAAAACAAATGAGAGAATATACTGTGTATATATATATATATATATATATATATATATATATATATATATATATATATATATATATATATATATATATATATATATATATATATACATACACGTATATATACAAATCAAGAATGATCCTGTGTTTGACTGTTAAAGGGGAATTCCAACCATTTTCTTTTTTTTCTGAGAGAAAAAGTGTCTAAAGAAATCCATTAATATGGTGAAAATACATCTTGATGATGTCATCAAGGTTTCACCATGTTAGTGGTCTTCAGACCTCCATTTCTTGGGCACCTGGAATGGTGGAACTTTTTCATCATGTCCACCCAGCACCTCTAGGGTATAGACCTGCTCAGTGACGTCACTGCCCCTGCTCCAGAAACGGATTCCCCATTTATTTTTTTCATAGACTTTTCGAAAATAATTTATATAAAGACGATTACACCGCGGACAAAGCCAACTCGGGTTGTGACGAATCATGATGGCACACACAAACTTTTGGGACAATCAAATAATTTCTAAGACGAAAAACGAAACAAAAAGTCATGCCGTTTTCTACTTCTTGCTAATTATATATTATATGACGATATTGTGTTTGTTGTCATGATTTGCCACGACACGAGTTGGCTTTGGTTGCGGCGCAATCGTGTTTTTATTAACCATTTTCTAACCAAGTCTATGAGGAATGCACTGCATGAATGAGGAATCCACTAGTGGAACAGGGTTGGTGACGTCACTGTGCAGGTCTATACAAATGACATATTAGAATGTTGAAAAAGGGTGCAGTTTGCCTTTAAGGCTCAATATAATACCTGCTTGGGACAAACACAGTGTATGTAATGCCCCTTTCTGGTCAGCAGAGGGTAGTGTTAGACTCACTCTGGCCATGAAGTCGACAGCAGCCCCTCTGTTCAGCAGTAGCGTGGCTACGTTGATGTTGCCGTAGTGTGCAGCGATGTGGAGAGGAGTGAACCCACTCTGAGAAAGTAAACACACACACACGCACACACACACACATGCACACACACACACACACATGCACACAAATGGGACAAACAGATGAACATGTACACATAGAAACGAACAACATGTACGCACATTGCAGAGGCATGCACCACGCACACACATACACACACGCACGCACACACGCACACCACCACAGACAAGGAAACAAAAACAAAGGTTTATGAGCTGGATATTAATGTCATTCACAAAGTCTACAATTGCATTAGACTATTGGTCTACTTACTACAATAGAATATATGCACTATGCAGCATTCTCATGTGTCTACAATAACAGTCCATTCAACTAGGATGCACTCTGTATCCCATACACATACACACTCATAAGGCTTTACTCTCTCAGTCTGGCAGAGAAAGCCTTTTTTTTGGAACAGAAACATCAACAAACATGGGGTCAATATGCTACAGCTACAGCCTACAGTACATTGACACAGAGTAGAGCGTTACATTCAGAATTCAGTATTGTTGAACACAGGCCTCTAACATGAGCGTTCACAATGCTGAATGAATGCTGCCAACACGGGGTAAGTTACACTCACAGTTTATACCATCACACAGGGGCGTTTTTGCCATTAGGCAGACTAGGCAGTTGCCTAGGGCGCCATGAGAGGAGGGGGGTGACCATGAGAGAGAGCGCCATTTTACAGGAGATTACCAAACGGACCCTTGCGGGTCCGTTTGGTAAGGTGGGGGCTCCAGGGAAAATCTTGCCTAGGGCTTCAAGTTGCTTAGAAACGCCACTGCCATCACATACTGTGGACAAAACATCACCAACTGTCAAATTACTTTTTTTTAATTTTTTAAGTACATGGAAGGTTTCTGACAATGAAAACACATCAAAAATAACAACAACAACGTCGACTGTATAAGCTGAAAACACGCCTCGCAATTCTTTCTTTTTTTACTTGAAATAAAACCTGTAAATGTTTCATGAGCAGCGCCGCCATACGACAAAGTATGAATTAGGCTTCAGATATTATGTTGAAGTTATGGGTTGTTATTTATCAATGTTTTCTTATGTTTAGTATTCAGCATTGCCCCCCTAACTCAACTGCCATAAATGTACTGTACATCTATTTGCTAATGGCTTGAATTAGTGTCGCTTCCTTCCTGGTAAAAAACCCATGGCTTAGTGTCAAACAGCTGTGAAAGCACTGCCTCAAAGCCATCCATGAGTGTTAATTGAACTCTGAGAATGCACTGTGCAAAATGTTACGGGTTTCCACTTTAGCCAAATCCTGAGTCCAATCGATGGAGGAATTTCACACCAACCTCTCCAATCACGAGTGATCCCCATTTCAATTAACTATGGATCCCGCTGAAATCAGATCATATAGATGCGTCTACACTCTCCCTACGATTGCTCTATTCCACATCCAAAGCAAACACGCAGCAATGTGGAAAAACTAATAGCTGAAAACTGAAATTAATTCAACACAAATGGAAGGGACAGTCCCAACTCGGCTGTGTTGATCATGGAGATTATATTTAGGGCTCCATTTTCGTTACATGCTAAACCCCTTATCCCAAATCCCTTATTTTGGTTTTACTATTTTTGAAAAACCTTCTGGAATATTTCAACATGTCAATCTATTAACACGTTGTGAGCTTGTAGACTGGCCATTTGAACTACTGAAAAATGTTTTTTTTTAAATAGTTTAAAAAGGCAAAGAAGTTAAGGTATAAGGGATTTAGCGTCATCACTTTCTTCCATCTGTGTTTGCGTCATGCGCTGCATTGTGGATTTTACATGGTAAAATGTCATGTCATGTCAATCAAATTAAACAACCAGCCTGCCAGACAGAGAGCTGACCATTTGACCAGTTGACCAGTGGTCCTATTTCCTAGTAGTTTTAGTTGGCCTGCTTCTAGCATAAGTTCGGCAAACTAGTCATGAGTTAAATACACTAGTTGTCTAGCTCAGCTGTCACTGGAAGGCTGGGTTCCTTTAATATGTGTTGGCCATGCATGCTGCTGAGGCTAAAATACTGCTCTGAACATTCTGATGATGATGAATGATAACCAGTAAGTAACCACTTTGTTTGTGGTATCATTGGCAACGTTCACAGCCATTTTGCTAATATATTTGCAAAATGAGCACTGCGTGAATTTCGTCAACTATGCCATTATGGCGAATTGTGTTGTTACCATACCATCTTCTTGTTAATCAGTTTCATGTATTGTCACAGGATCTTGGCGAAGAAATGTGACAACAAGATGCCCAAGGTGAAGCAGGAGAAGCCATGAAACCATTATACTTTAGGGTCCCTTGGTACCCCAATTCATTCCATAGAACAAACTTTGTTTACGGTACACCAGCATTAGCAAAACATGCGAGATTATGCTGCCTAGTCTGGCCAGATGATCGTAGATCTCCTCGTAGGCAGAGATCGCTGATTGTCTGGCTATATGCAAGACTACATGCTGCCTAGTCTTGTGTTGCTGCTACTGATACGTCTGGTGAAATCTAAAATTCAATGAGCTCTTCTCTAAGCCCCAACCTGTTCACAGTCCAATGCCAATCCAAATACTTTAGCAACTGTTGCTATCCAGGTCAAGCTTTCCTGGTCAATCTTTCCTCTTCCAACGTGCCTATTGGACAAGGCCGGATTGGGGAGGGGCTTAGTGAAGAGCTAATTAAACAGCTGCAGTTTACAAAATGCACAAATCATGTCACCTTCCCAATATGAAAAAGAAACACCCAAATGGCTCTGCACTTCAGTTACATTCTTCTGAATTGTTCCCCAGTTTTTGCAAATACAGTACGCTGAATTTAGATGTCACCAGAAATCAAGTCTGATTGCCTGTCTTGGCAGGACTAGTGCATACTGTATGCTGCCTATATCACTATCAGCAACAACAGATAATCCACTACTACCCCATTGCTACATGATGGCAATGGGGAGAAGGGAAGGGAGCAGGGAGACGGGTTAGAACAGAAGAGGGAGCGAGGGAAGGGGATGGGGGACACTACTGCATGAACCATGGGAATTTGTAGTTATTGTTTCTTTCTTTTTTTAGTCTGTAACAGATAGACTAAGGAGTGTACAGAGTAGAGGTGTACCTCTGTCGTTCTATTCACCATCATCTTACAGAGCCAGCCAAGGAAGGAGAGAACGAGCGATTAGTAAGCAAACAAAAATCCATAAACATAAAGGAAGGGTAGGGAGAGAGATAGGGATTAATGAGCTCAGTAAAAGAAAAAAAGGAAGGGTTTCAGAACTCAAAGTCAGTGCTGCTGTTACAGTACTGTCTGAACCGAGCTAGCTATTAGTTGTGCAGGCTTCGTTTTCCACAGTTTAAAGTCCATTCTGACTGTGAGCAAGCATTCTCTTCTTTGCACAAGGCTATGATAGATCTCCAAGTAGCGGTTGTTTAACAACAAGGTGCAATTAGCAGGAGAAAAAGGCGGATCGATCGCCCAATCTGCTAAAAAAAAAGGAGCAGAAACAGAAGATACACAGAAATAAAGACAGAAAAAAGAACGAATGATGACTGTAGCAAGAAAGTGAGTAACACAATACACAAAAACAAAAGCAGGTAGGGCTTGAACCAGGGAGGGTCCGCTCCAGTGGTGGACTGGGCGAATAAATCGGCCCGGACATTTCTAGCGTGATTTGGCCCAGACCGGCCCACCACAACCAGTGCATGATGGAACTATATAGTTGGTTAACCAGGTGTAACTCTTTGAGAGCGTAAACATGAAACCAAATGGACCCTTGCGGGTCCATTTGGTTTCATGTTAACACTCTCAAGAGTTAAAATATTCATCTAAATTGGCCCGAGTCTAATTTGAAAATGTAGAAGAGTAATGGTCATTTTGATCTGTATGTTGTTTCACAAATCCAGCCTGGAATTGTGGACCAAAAAACTAAATAAATCTTAAGTTTTGGGGGTCTGTTGGGGCTAAAATGTCATCAAATGGTTGTCCTCCTCCGTGGCTCAAAATTCTGATTGAATAGTAGGTCCTGGGATCAAAAAGGTTGACAAAACCAGTGCTTTTAATCATGCCGTGATACCACCTACGGGTCGTGGCCCACCGGGAGACCTCCCTGTACCCCCAATGGTCAATTTCTCACCTTGGACTCCACATCTGCGTTGTGGTCGTTCTGTAGTAGCAGGGCCGCGGCCTTGGTGTCGTCCTTGCGTGCTGCGATGTGCAGGGCAGGTAGTCGCACCTTGCCCTTGGTATCGTTCTCCAGAAGCAGGGAGACCACCTGGTCATGGCCCTGCTGTAGGGCCACTGCCAGGGGGGTGAAGCCGTCCTGCGTGGGGGGGAGGAGGGGCAAGGGGACCACAGTTACTGGGGCTGGCTAGGTGGGCTACGGCGCAGCGTTGGGCCGATTACCGGGCTTAGTCAGGGTCAATATGAGCAAATAATAATAATAACAATAAATCATTATAATTACAGCTATGAAATATATAATTCTATTGCTGAATGGATATAGCCGCACAATTATAATAGAAACTTATAATAGAAATGAAAAGAAATAATAAAAAAAAAGAAGATTGCATCTAATGGCTAATGGTAGGCTACAGCGCATCAAAGCTTTCAATCCAAGCGAAATCTCAAAGTTTCATAATCTTTGATGATTTGTTATCAAGAGCCCCATAAGAAAAGGACCTTGCAATCTGAAAAGAAAGATTAGCCTTCTTTATCTGTTTTTGCCAGCAATGTTTTTTTTTTCCTTCTGTTGTTAAGGGCAAAAGCTGTTCATTCCTGTGATACTCAAATGGTTCTTGAGCTTGTGAGATTAAGTAAGAGAGAGCTGGAGAAAACTGGAATGGATGGATTTGTCCTTGGGCTGTCACCAAATAAATGTCAGCCAAATGTAGCCACCACCAATGCTGTATGGTAAGATCCTCAGTGCTGTTAGTTCAAGTCTGAGAAAGTTACAAATGGATAGATCAGTGATTTTCAACCAGTGGTCCGGGGACCACCAGTGGTCCTTGAGAGGGTTCCAGGTGGTCCCCTAGCTAAGTTGGTTAACCAGATGAAAAGTTGGGTAACCGGATGTAACTCTTGAGAGCGTAAAAATTAAACCAAATGGACCATTGCGGGTCCATTTGGTGTCATGTTTACACTCTATTTTAACAAGAGTTAAAATATTCATCATCTGCATTAGCCCACTTAATTTAGAAGTCTACACAATTGGTCATTTTGAACTACTGAATGTTTGCCTGTTTTGTTTGCGAAAATCCAGCCTGGAATTGTGGACAAAACCAAAAGAAACCTTTAGTTTTGGGTCTGTGGGCCCTGGTATCAAAAAGTTGAAAACCACTGGGATATATTATTAACGCTGGGGATGTTACTGTGTATGCTCTTAGTCAGCTCAACTTAAGAAAAGATTAAAAAAAAACAACATGAAATGCTGATAAAGACCTGGCCTCTGTCAAGCCTTCTTTTAGACTTGGTGATGGCTAAATTGAACTGAATGTTCACCTGGGTACTGCCAGACAAACAGGCCTCACATCACAGTGTCACCTGGTTCTGTCTCACTCTGTCAGCGTTGGTGCTGGCTAAACATAGCGAATGTTTATTATGAGCATCGCCAGTGAGAGGAGCGATTCTCATACCCCAGTTGCACCTGACCTGCTTCCTTTGGGCACTCAGGACAAAGAACCATCTGACCATCAGCAGAAGAAAACAGGGATCTACCTGCTCGTAGCGCTGTGTCTAAGTGGACAATTTAACTTTAGCGGCACACATTGTGCGACATTGAACAGATGTAGCTACAGTACATGGTACACGTTGCTGCTGTTTCTCCCAGCTCCGTCCGTCCCCTAGCTGCTCACGCTGAGCCTACTGTACTGTACTGTAGGTGCCTGTTGTTACATAATCCTAGAATAGGACCCACTTCATTCTCCCACATACTTTTACGCTGAGTCGTCATGCAAAATTCATCTGAACGCCTCGCGTTGAAATACAGCAGTGAGTGTGTACGTTTGTGTGTTTCTGTGCAGCGTACAAATACATGTGCTTGGCATTCACGTTAAGTGCCTGTGGCTATGCGGACTGGAGTATATATGAATATGGATGCGGTGAGGGAGGGAAGTGCTCAGGTGCATTAGGTCAGTGCTATGTCTATTTATATGGATTACAAGGATGCGCTCTTATCCGATGTGTGTGAATCTCTCAATGCTGTCCTAACATTCAAAGCTCAAGAGTTGGTTTTTCGACTGGCTGGGCTTTTTTCTCTGGAAATCCCTGTGTGGCTCTTTTGTGCCAGCTGCCATCAAAGTCTACAATAGGAGATGCTAGCCGATGGACTGGTTGTGGCATGGCATTTATTGTACTTGACCTTAGTTGTCCATCGTTAACCATGCAACTGTAGCATTGAAATACCTGTGCACTTTATCCTTGCTGTGCACTTTACTGCTATGCACTTTATTCTGATGTGTGTACTATATTACACACTATTGGTAGCTGACAATGTAGTCTTTTATATTTTTTACAATGTGATTATTTATAGTTTTTAGTCTTTTAGGCTATCTCAGTGTGTGTGTTTCATGTACGTTTCTTGCTGTCTGGGCTTCTGTGAGAACCTTGAATTCCCCTCTGAGGGATTAATAAAGTCTATCGTATCGTATCGTACGTTGTGTAGGTACGTATTGTAATTGCATACATGCGTCGATCCGATCGTGTGTGTATGTGTGTGTGTGTGCACACTGTGCCCGGCGTGTGCGTGGCTGCGTGCGTGGGTGCGCGCGTGAGAGTGCACGTGCTCCACAGGGCAGTTGGGGGCTGCGGCAGCGGCAGCCAACCCAGGAGGAAGAAGGAAGGAAGGGGGGACAGGCAGCCAGCGGGGAGCAGACCTCCTCTGTGACCCGCTCAAGGTCACCCAGCCAGCCAGCCTCCATCAGCACCACCACCAACACACTACCAATCAATGAAGCAGTGCCTGGCCTGGCGCGCTTAGTCCCTCACGGAGAGATCCCAGGAGAGGAGAAGGGAGGGAGGGAGGGAGGGGAGGGGTGGGGGAGACCCACAGGAGGGGGAGGGGTCGCGAGCCAGCGAGAGAAAGAAAGAGAGAGAGCGAGAGAGAGAGATAGAGAGAGAGAGAGACGCAGAGAGACGGAGAGAGAGAGAGAGAGACAGAGGCAGAGAGACAGAGAGAGAGAGAGAGACAGAGATAGAGAGACAGAGAGAGAGAGAGAGAGAGAGAGAGAGAGAGAAGAGAAAGAGAAAGAGCAGGGAGAGAGATAGCACGCCATAGAAAGAAGGACAGAGCGAGAGAGAGAAAGATGGAGAGACAGAGAGAGAGACAGAGATAGAGAGGCGGAGAGAGAGACAGAGAGAGAGAGAGAGAGCAGGCCATAGAAAGAAGGACAGAGTGAGAGAGAGAAAGATGGAGAGACAGAGAGAGAGAGAGAGAGAGAGAGAGAGCAGGCCATAGAAAGAAGGACAGAGCGAGAGAGAGAGAGAGATGGAGTGAGCGAGACAGAAGTCAGACAGTCAGAATGACAGACAGAGACGCAGGAAGTCAGGCAGATGCAGAGTGAGCAAGCAAGAGTGGGAGGACAAAGGTAGAGGACAAAGGTGGTTAGTACAGAAGATGCAATGAGCACATTAACACCCAGGTAGAGATAATGCAACGATAACAGAGACGTACGTGGTGCTACTACCACTACAAGAAGAAGAAGACGTAGAGAAGTATAGGTTTTCACGACTAATTGTAGAGAGGTATTACAGGAATGACACGTGGATATATGCGTGCACGCTCCTCCTCTATGCCATGCACACATACACGCGCCGCACACGCGAACCCGCTAAGCTGTACAGTACCTCCGTGGCCATACTCTGACTGGCGTTGTTCTCCAGAAGGAACCGAACCACCTCCAGATGGTTCTCCTGGGCTGCCATGTACAGGGGTGTGAAGCCATTCTATACAGCCATGGGAAGACAACATGTAAACACACACACACACATCACATTAGCATCACAAAGATAATGTATGTGCACGGCACTTCAAAACTTAACACTCCACGTTCTTTTGCAGGAGTAGAGCTACGTCACGCTTATCATTATCAAATAATAGTTATGACCGGTGCCGTTTAGGTTGAGCTACGTCACACTACGTTGCTCAAGGTCGCTGGTTTGATACGATCCCAATGATAACGGCAGCGAGCAGCGATCACCTCCTGCTAGCAGAGGGACGCAGTTAAGAGACGGACCAACCGGGAACCGTAAGTGTGTTGCCAACTAACTTGTCCGACGGGAAACATGGACGGAAATATGAAATATGACTTTTAGATGAAAATCACTGGCACTAGCTACCTAAAGAAAATATGAAAAAGTGCTGGCACTGAGACTGTAAACAGTTGGAGTTACAACATGCTTCACACAGCATCACGCTTTTTCAGTTCCTCTCAGTACAATCGGCAAAATCATATCTAAAACTAACCATTATGTTTCTCCAGAACCATTCATCAACAACGCAGGGTAGTGAACATTTAGCATTGAGCCTTACTCATCCTGGCTTTGATCATTCACCACAATCCACGACTAAATTCTGCAAAATACACCTCTAAAGGTTGTAGCCCCCCAGCATTCAGCAGGCGGCCATCTTGCAGAGGGCATATTACAATATTACTAGCGACAAAGAACGGTGCTTTACAGTAGTGCCATAAGTGTAGTGTCTGAAGCAAAGTAGAAATTTACGTCAATTGCATTAAAGGCCAGGATTGACATTGTGATATATTACAGTAACATTGCAATATTTGTATATGATATATTTTGGGTGCTAATAACAAGGTTTTTGTTGTTAGTATGTCAGTGTTTAGCATTCGCTACCATTATCATAGTAACGCAATATACAGCAGAATTCTGTGCATTTCTCTGTTTGCAACTCAGGGAGGGCAAAATGAACCTGGTATGGCAACTACTTCTTCAAACAAAACAAAAATCAAACTAAAAGTAGTGCCATGAGGCTGAGCTATGGGCTATACACTATGGCGCGTTTTAAAATAAAATAAATCCAGGAAAGTTGCTGCAGGTGAGGTGGTTTATTGAAAAACAAAAATGTAGAGTAAAAAACGATCAAAATGAACAAAACTATGAAAATAAACGCAAACGGTCAACAGAAAATATAGGCCTAAAGCTCACCCCTGTTGTTCTCAAACTCAACTCAAACTGAACTGAATCCCCGCCCCCGCACACAGCTGACTTTACAAAAAGTAGGAGGTGCCAATTGCCAATTAATTGGGTAGTTAATTGAATAATTGAACCAATTAAACAATCATGAGGGAAATTAAAAACAATAAAGAACAAAATGTATATTTTGGCTCCTACAGAACCCTTATTATTGGTCCATTTGGTTACTGATGCACACTCTCAGAGTTAAATTAACACTTAACCTTCATCTGACAGAGTGAAAGGCAAAATGCAAAGGCAGCACAATCCTTGAGAGGAGAAGCCTAGTTGGAGCACTGCCAGATTGTGTGGAAGGACCCATCCAGTCCACTAAGCCCTTCCTTCTACTGAATTCACTTATACAGTGCATTACACAATATACAGTGCATTTCACCGTCACAGGAAAGGAAATTGCATCATCGTGTGTGAAAAAATGTTCCATCGATTCAGGATCTAAATACACCGGTGTTACAATGACCTTATTCTAGTTTTGTGCAGACAGTGAAATCCTCAGTGTGACTACCCAAAGGTTATGTGTGTGCATCGGCATGCCAAAGCAAATAAAGTCAAAGTCGCATGATTTGTCACTACGTTACCGCAGTGAAATTGGTTCTCCGCTTTTGACCCATCACTCGGGAATTAGCTGATTTTGACCCCCAATCCATCCCTTTTGATGCTGAGTTCCAAGCAGGGAGGCATTGGGTCCCATTTTTAGATTCTTTGGTATGACCTGACCGGGAATCGAACCCTGGCCTCCCAGTTCCAGAGCGGACACTCTAACCACAAGGCCACTGTTCTGGTCAAATAGAACTTCCCTCAAAACTACAATCTACAAACAGTGGTCACAGGTTTGTTCTTTGAATCATCTAATTTTGTCACTTCCGCTTTTCTCAGTTATTGTACATTTGCGCTAATAGAAACAATTTGGTCCCATATTTTGGAAGCCAATCTCCATTCACTTGTCCCAAAAACGCAACGTTTCTGATTCCTCATTGACACAACTCTCCTATGCTGCCAATGTAATGGCTCTGGAATCGCTGCCGTTTCTTTTCATCAAACTCCAATGTGTTTGCACATAATTTGTCTTGGACATTTTTATCTCCATTCATGAATTGGCATCTGCATTTGTTGAAGAACACATTATTTGCATGTGTAATAATGACAGACGAGACGAGTTTTGTTCAGTGCTGTATGTAACAGCACAAAGCGATTAATAGTAGAGCAAGGTACTACATTGCTGATAGATTACAGAAATAAATATATATCCAATAGTGCACCGAGTGTCATTCCAATGACAATGTTCTGCCGGACGTCAGTTGGACAAGGCAGAGGCAGAAAGCTTTCAGTGAATGGAAGTGAGGAACAATAACACCTATAACATCTATTCCTGTTACTACTGCCTCAATCTGTGTTCGCTCATGGGCAGCTTAAACACAACTTTCTCCAGGGGAAAGTGAATTTTGACAGCATGGTTTATATTGTGGGAGATCACTACAGGATGTGAACTGGATCTCAAGTTCTCAACTGTCTAAAGTTGTCATATACAGTATGTGCTGGCTCATGCGCAGATGTGTGTGTGTGTGTGTGTGTGTGTGTGTGTGTGTGTGTGTGTGTGTGTGTGTGTGTGTGTGTGTGTGTGTGTGTGTGTGTGTGTGTGTGTGTGTGTGTGTGTGTGTGTGTGTGAATGATAGAAATCCCACCTGAGACTGTGAGTTGACATTGGCTCCATTGGTCACCAGCTCTTTGACAACTTCCGCTTGTCCTGCCAGCGAGGATATGTGCAGAGCAGTGTTTCCTTTCTGGATTGACATGGAAAAACCACAGGCATGCGCGTTAAGCTCCGTCGCACCTGTTCCACTCTGCCCGCCTGGATTCAGTGTGTGTGTGTGTGTGTGTGTGTGTGTGTGTGTGTGTGTGTGTGTGTGTGTGTGTGTGTGTGTGTGTGTGTGTGTGTGTGTGTGTGTGTGCGCCTTCAGGGCAGATGTAACATGTCCCATTTGGGTGGGGGGGCAAGAGAACATGTTGGAGGGGCAAAAGAAAATGGTATGGGGGTGACTTCATCATGAAGCCGCCCCCCATACCATTTTCAGTTACAGGACTTTTATTAGTCAAGTAAAGCATCAATAATAACATCAGTTGTTGAAGTTGCAACAGACACGCAGCATGCATAAAGCTAAAGGTCTGACTCAGAGAGTTTTCTGTTTTCAATGATGAAATGCTGTTGGTTTAGTGGTGACACAGCTGTAGTTAGTTAGTAGCAGTAGTAGTGTTTCAAATCATTTTAAATATAAGCACTTTAATTTGAAATATCTTGGGTTGTTTTGCATGCCATCGTGTTTGGTGGGGCAGTCAGGGCATTTAGGGGGGCATTGCCCCCCCCATGCCCATGCCTAGATCCGCCCCTGGTGGCCTTTGTGGACGTGTTGGCTCGTATATCTGTAGCAGTATGTTCCTTCATTCCCCTGCACTCACCGTTTACCCCCACCCCCCTGCCTGCCAACGATGTGTCACTTCCGATGCCCGACGCCACACTTTGCCATGGCTGTAAATAAAACTACGGGGGCTTTTTATAAAGCTCTATGTATACCTGCTTGTGAAGGCATGGCACGTGACACCACACCACGGACTCCTGTTGGTGCGTGGATGGTGTTGCACTAAACGTATACCTTTTCAACAGGTATAGTAGGCCTACAGTACTGTATGTTACTGGTACTTTATGCCATGGCTGTATGTGCGTGGCAGTTTTGTTGGGTAATATTAATAACCATGCACCGTGATGAGGCATGCCGGCATAAGCATGACATCGGGTTGACAACACCCAACCTCAGTCCAATGTTGCGGGGCTGACACTGAACACACTAAAACATAGATGTGTGTTCCAGTATTTTGGTGGATTTAGCGTGTTTGGCGGGTTTGCTAGCCAGCGTCATTTTCATGTGTCACCTACAATAGTACACATCTTTTCATGAAGCCTTTCCTTTTTTTGGTGCGCAGCACTTTGTCTCATCACGGTGGTGTTAAATGGGCTTTATGCATAAAGTGGATTGGATTGGAACCTCACCTCCACAACGTGTGGCGTGATTGTGATAAAAGTGCTGTGGCTGCCCTTTGAGCAGAGCGAGAGGATGAGGGCGAACTCTTGTTTAGATGACCCAAAAAACAAGACCCAGAGTGGCAGATAACATACGTAACACCAACACAATGGGAAAAAGGGGGGCAGTACAACTCTCTTACTTCTAGGCTTTTAAAAGCAAATTCCAATATCCCAAATCACACTGGTCACTCCTGCATGGCTGCGTCACAGCGAAATATGTGACCTGGCAAAACATGTGCCCATCCTGTGGACTTCACCTTAAAGAAGGCCTTTACCCCTTCAAGGCCGGACTTATTTCTACTTGAAAAAAACTGTTTTCAACCTTACTACTAGGTTGTACTACCATGATCTATTAAAAAAGCACAAAACAAAATATTTTATTTATGCTAATTGATTAATTAATTAATTATTATAAATTCAAAAAGAAATTGGGGATATTTTTAGTACATGTAGTATTTTTAAGTACATGTAATAGACATTCTAATAATCACAAAAATATATTTATTGCAGTTATTTTACATACTTTTATTAGGGTTAAAGGCTAAAGATCAAAGGTTAAAAATCATCAAAGAGTCCAAAGATTAATTGAAGAGGCTAATTGCAGCCTCTGTGGGGGGTATTGTTATGCAAATATAATGACCAATTTAAATGAAATTCTAAACAATCAACCTCAACCATGATATTTATGTGAAAAAATGAAAAAAATAATAATAACATTTTTTAAATAATTAAAGGGTTAATGTTGCTAAAAAGCAACACTGGGCCTTCTAGGGTTAAATGTGTGGCCTAAATACCGCTAGGTACAAATCTGCTAATAACAAACAAACTGCAACAATGTACAGTATGTTGTAAAATGTAGATGTCACATATGTCTACTTGATTATCACATATTTCAGCAGGTCACCAATTTCACCATAACACTGCAGTGGAATGGAGCCTGCCCTGTAAACAAGGTGGTGGAAATGTACAGGATTGTAGACACAGGTGCACATACAGAGAGAGACTCCCCAGGAGCTCAGAATAATCCCTGAACATCTTGGGGGTCAGCCAAGGAGGCGAAGATTTGAAGTGCTTTCCCCCCCCCCCAGTCTGTGTGTATTACAGTATACTATACTGTATGTGATGTGAGCGTTAGGAGGCAATCTTCTTGCAGGGAGGATGTGCAAGAGAAATAGATGGAATTCGAAGCTAAAGCCCTTCAGGCTAGAGAAGCTTGGTGGTGATTTTCAGCATACTCCCCAATAACCCCCCCCCCCCCCCCCCCCCCATCTCCACTGCCACCTAGTGTAACCCTTTCATTATTTACAAAAAAAATAGTCACTATTTTTTGTTATTTTTGACATACAGATCATGGTTGAGGTTGATTGTTTAGAATTTCATTGAAATTGGTCATGATATTTGCATAACAATACCCCCAACAGAGGCTGCAATTAGCCTCTTCTATTAATCTCTGGACTGCAATTTTTGATGATTTTTAACCTTTGACCTTTAGCCTTTAACCCTACTAAAAGTATGTAAAATGACTGCAATAAATATATTTTTGTGATTATTAGAATGTCTAGAACATGTACATTCATTATATTAAAATATATCCCCAAAATTATTATTTTTGAATTCATTAAAATTAATTAATTTGCATAAATAAAATATATTATTATTAAACTTTTTTTTTTGCTTTTTTAATAGATCATGGGAGTACAACCTAGTAGTAAGGTTGAAAACAGTTTTTTCAAGTAGAAAGAACTGTGGAATGTTTCTGGGTAGATTGACAAGACGTTAGATTAACACCATTTCTGTACATATATATGATTTATGGAACAGTGTCATTCACGTTAACCTATAATGCTACACACCTTTTTTTCAAAAGCGGGAGACTTTTGTAAAGCATTATAGGCGAATTCCCGCCATTTTCAACATTTTTTTCTGATAGCATAAAATGGAAGCAAACGAACCAGGTGTCCATTTGATTCCATGTGTGCGCTCTTAGTTGCCTGGCCCCAGCCCTGAATCACCACCTTAAATTATTTTCCCTGGGGATTCAGGTCTGGTGACGTGGTCTATGGTGGCCGTTAGTATTAGTTGAAAATCTGACTACAGCATCTGATTGGGCGACGGCCTTGTCACTCAACAGTGTCAAACAACAAACATGGCTCCTCCAATGGTTCTTTAAAAAAGCATCAGGTTTTATAAACATCATCATCTGACATATTTTACTACTTCTGTTCACATGCCAGTAACGGTTCTCTTCAGCAGTGTTTATTTGCTTAGAAACACAGTTACACAGGCTAGCTGATAATTCAGAAAATGAATTTGATAATTGATAATAATTGATAATTCAGTGTCAGGCAACCCTCTCAGATAAAATGATTTGAATAATAATAACCTCCATTTGTAGAAAACACACAATGGGGGAACTTTCTCATCAGGTCCACACAACATCTCTAAGGTATATTTAAGGTATAGTAAGTGATTTGTGTGATTTGGAAAACCCTCAAGTCTCCCCAGTAGCAAGATGTGCAACAGGACAACAACACATACACCAAGGCCCACCCCCACTTGATCCTGATTGGAGGATAGCCCCTCTCATCCTGATTGGACGAAAGGCTTTTAAGGCTCCCAAAGCCCAAACTGAAAGTAGTTTTTTTTTTTTACCCCAGGGTCTCACTGGGGACAGGGAGGAACTCCTTATATGGTCACCACACTCTATAGTAAGGAGGATTAGCCCCAAAAAAGAAGAAGAAATAACAATATTTGAATTAAGTGAAATCACTTACTATACCTTTAATTGACATAGCAAAATGTTTAAGAACGAGTGGGTATTCCCCTTTAAAGTGCCTAAAGGTGCGGCAGTGAATCAGGGGTAGAGTCACCGGGTTGCCGGTTCGATCCTGGGCTCCCGCAGAGTTACTGTAAGTGTCCTTGAGCAAGACACTGAACCCCTAATTGCTCCTGATGTGCTAGTAGGTACCTTCAGTGTATGAATGTGTGTGTGTGAATGGGTGAACGTGTAAAGCGCCTTGGATAAAGGCGCTATATAAATGCACCATTTAAAGGTGAATCAAAGTGCTTAGTAAAGGCACTGGGCCTGCATGCCTTACCTTTGTAGCTGCATCTACGTTGGCTCCTTGTTTCAGCAGCTCAGCCACCACCTCTACATGCCCCTCCTTGGAGGCTAGATGAAGAGCATTTAGGCCATTCTGGGAGAACAGACACACGCGCACACGCACACACACACACACACACACACACACACACACATACATACACACACACACACACACACACACACACACACACACACACGATAAAACAAGAAACAATCATCGTACACCATCCCATGATCAGCGGGGACATAGATGTAGGCTAGCAAGTACACATGTCCCCCCCCATGGAATAGCAGTCTATTGTACTGTACACACACAGGGTCACAATGCAAACAAGACCTCAGGTGTTTTTGTGTTATCTTTATAGCATTATAAAGCAGCAAAAGTATGCAATGAATCAATTAAAGAGAGGGTGGCATGATTTTTGTATTTTTTCCAATTTTGTACATGTTTAAGTATGTAAATAGACCCCTTGATGTCTTCCCTTTATATTTAGGGTTTCTTCCTGGAGGCTGAACCTTTCCAGCCAAATGTGCCAATGAAAAATCTTCAATATAGTGGCATCATGTGTTCAGCCCCCCCCTAACTCCTCCCCCTTTATCATGCAACTAAAGCTGTGGGTGTGGCTTCAGTTCAGGTGGATCTCCACCCATCACCACCCACCAGACAAACCAGGCATACTTAATGAACTGGTAGGGTGGAATCATAAAAATGACAGTTTAACAAACACTGTACACTTTTTGGGAAAAAATCTTACTTTTCATATAACATGAATACCTGATGATGGTTTTAGGGTAGAAAAAAATCATGGTACTCTATCTTTAAGAAGAAGGTTTTCAGATTTAGATCAGTGGTTTTCAACCTTTTTCATACCAGGGCCCACTATTTGTTCAGAATTTGAGCCACTGACCACCATTCGATGACATTTCAGACCCACAGATCCTAAAACTAAAGATCCCTTTTGCTTTTATCCACAATTGCAGGCTGGATTTGGAAAACAAACTCTTGACTCTAGTTGTGTAGACTTGGGCTAATTCGTTCAAATGAACGCTCTCAAAGAGTTATATCTGGTTAACAAACTTGCCGTCATTTAGGGGACCACCTGGAATCCTCTCAAGGACCACTGGTGGTCCCCAGACCACTGGTTGAAAACCACTGACTTAGAGGAAATAATATTAAAGTAAATGACTCATACATTGTTTAAGTTATGTAACATGAGCAGTATGTAAACTACATGAGTGGGATGGATGGATGGATAGATACAACCCACAAGCGTGAAAGTGTGCCAAAAGTGCTAACGTAACGTAAGCAGTGTTGTTTCTCACCTGATTGCAAATGTTAATCTCAACCCCTGTCTTGAGGTAATCGAGAGCTTTCTCAAGGTTTCCTGCGCGGGCGGCTCGCAGGTAGCTGGCATTACTGTCAGACTGGACACAGGAAAGACGGAGACAGACAGAGACAGACAGAGACAGACAGAGACAGACAGAGACAGACAGAGACAGAGAGACAGAGAACCAGAGGTCAGATATTACATACAGTATGTGACGCAATCTGATACTTTCAGGCTCTAGTAGGCCAAGTCAATTTCCTTTTTTTTTTCCAGAAGATTATTAAAGTATACAATGGAAGCTTTCATATGATGCATCACTCAAGGAAATTGAAGCATTTGTGTAGGAGTTGTGAGCATTGAAAATCTGGGTGTCCCGAAATAGGAAAACTGAGAAAAAGCCGTTCCAAGTTTCAGAAAATGTTCACACCTACAGCAGAGTAGAAGTGGGTGTTAACAATGGGAGGTGACAATGGTCATCCACTCCACCCATAATGCCTCATTTAAATACCCTAACCACCCCCACAAACTGTAGGCTAACTGTATACATGTTGTAATTCAGCGGTTCCCAGACTTCCCATTTCTTAAATAAAGGTGGAACGCCACCCATTTTCAACATTTTAATGTCATTAATATACCTTAGAGATGTTGTGTGGACACGATAAAAAAAGTTCCCCCAATTCTGTATTTCCTAAAAATTGATGTCTGAAAAAATCATTAACATATTAGTGAAATACTTCTGATGACATCATCAAGATGTATTTCACCATGTTAATGATTTTTCTTTCAGACCCCTTTTTTCCTGGGAAATTTTGAAAATGGGTGGAATTCCCCTTTAATTATTGTATGCTTGTGTCTTCATTCATCAAATTCTGTAGATTTGTTTTGTTTTAAAATATATACAATATAAAGTAAAAAATAAAATGACCCTGACCCACAAATGGATCCCCATGCAGGCTGCCCCACTGTTTGGCTAAACAACAGTGCTGTAAGTCAATCACAACCACAGAAAACGTCACAGAGCGTTTGGGCTTTGGGCTTTCCAAGTTCACATACATACATTCACACACACTACAGTATGCTCATGTCCGGGTGTAAACTAAACGTTACTGTACCTCCCAGAGCTCAACGGTCTGAGTCGGAGTCTGCTGCTGCATTCTCTCAGACCGCACTGATGAAAAGAGGACTAACAACAGAGTCCAAATGTCACTATCGTAAGACGATCCACCGTCCGTAAAGTAACGAGAACTCCAGCGGGGGGGAGGAGGAGGAGGACGTCGCGACACCAAGCCAAAGTCATCATCTTAAAAACAAAGTCCCCAACGCATGCAGAGCCGGCGGTCCCTGCCACAGCCACGACACCACAGCAGCAGCAGCAGCAGTAGCAACGACAACACATAACATCCTTCATCCGTCAAAACCACTACAGCAGCAGAACTACTACATCCCAGAAGAGTCAGAGTCACTCTGAGGTTTAGTTCAATCCCACAGTCGTCACAGAGAGAGAGAGAGAGAGGCCCGCCTCTAATCTTCAAGAAACTTGAGGATCTACGCCGGTGTGGTGCGAGCAGAAGAGCATCCTCTGTGCTGCTCCGTACTTACGGCAGGAGCACACCAAAATAAAATGATGAGGCCAGCATGTTTTTGTCCCCATAACAAATGTGGCGCGCGTGTGTGGAAAGAGAGGGGGAGAGACAGATGGAGAGAGAGAGAGAGAGAGAGAGAGAGAGAGAGAGAGAGAGAGAGAGAGAGAGAGGGAATGGGAGGAGATAGAGACATGTACACACACAAGGCTGATTGGGATGGCTGAATCTACATAGAGGATGAGAACACATGCAGAGATGAGGTCAAAGTCTCGGCACCGGTGTCTCCATGCATGTGGATATGACGCGAAATGACACCACGGCAAAACTCTGCATTAACTTTGGCTAGTACCCTCTCTTCTGTATGTGGTCCGTCCTACAAAAGAGACATTCTCGAAAAAACTCAGTGCCGGTGTGGCTTTTTTTAATGCCTGAATAAAGCGTTGTGGAGAGAGAGAGAGAGAGAGAGAGAGAGGGAGGGAGAGGGAGAGAGAGAGGCTGAATGTGACACGATGCTCTGTAATACAGGCTCTAGGCAAATTCCCCTGAATTATCAAATGCCTAGACCTGCTAAAATTATCCCACGGTCCCAAAGACACTTAGGGTAAAGTAGGCAGGGCCAAACAGTACAAAAGCACTGATCCAAACTTGTCCCCTCCGCCATGCCCATCCAAAAATAACTCGGGACGGACGGACAAACAAGAGAATCTCAGCAAACTCTGAAACAGCAGTGACCAACCAAGACATTAAGAGTTCAGATTGTTCCACTGATAGGCAGGGGCGGATGTAACATTTCCCAATTGGGGGAGGGGATGGCAGGAGAAAATGGTATGGGTGTGACTTCATCACACCCATACCATTTTCTGTTACAGGACTTCTATTAGGCAAGTAAAGTATCAATAACAGCATCAGTTGTTCTTGTTGTTCTGTTGAAGTTTCAACAGATACGCAGCATGCATAAAGCTAAAGGTCTGACTCAGAGAGTTTTCTGTTTTCAATGATGAAATGCTGTTGGTTTAGTGGTGACACAGTAGTAGTGTTTCAAATCATTTTAAATAGAAGCACTTTAATTTGAAATATCTTGGGTTGTTTTGTATGTCATCATGTTTGGTGGGGCAGTCAGGGCATTTAAGGGGGGCATTGCCCCCCCATGCCCATGCCTAGATCCACCCCTGCTGTGCGCTGTATGCATGCATGTGTGCATGCGTGCGTGTGTGAGAGAGTGTGAGAAAGTGATCTAGCAGTGACATGGAAACTAAAGCCATTTCCTTAATGCAAGGGGCCATTAAGTTAAATCCTGTATCTCTGCAGCCCATCACTGCACATTCAGAAATATCTTTCCATACAGTATGAGCCCCTCTGAGAGAGGGACAGTGCGAGGTCAAATCTGGAGGGCGTTAATTTAACCCTGAGAGTGTAACAAAATTACCTTTACTGGTTCATTCATAAACGCAGAGTTAAAGTAACATTCCATAGTTGATTGCTTACAAGGCAGCAACCACTAATGACATTTCTGTTCTCCATGTCCTGGAGGAATTCTGTCATAATGGAGCATGACGCCAGGCAGCCCAGGGCTCTGCACGTGTGTGAGCGAGTTGTTGGTGGATCCCAATTCACCCATTCAATTAAAGTGATTTTTGATTTTTTTTTCCAATTTTGTACATAACACTTTCACTGCTTTAGGCACTCGCCTAAAAAAAATCCCCAAAAATACTTTTGCGCCCCTTAGTGGCCACAAAAAGGCGGGAAAGGCCGGTTTGGCAGAGATTGGTGTGTTTTTTTATGTGCAATGATGTCTTCCCTTTGTATTTAGGGTTTCTTCCTGCGGCTGAACCTTTCCAGTCAAACGTGCTAATGAAAAAAAAAACGTAGTGACATCACATGCTCGGCCCCTCCCCTAACTCCTCCCTCTTTATCATGCAACTAAAGCTGTGGGTGTGGCTTCAGTTCAGGTGGATCTCCACCCATCACCACTCACCAGGCAAACCTGGTATACATAATGAACTGGCTGGGTGGAATCATAAAAATTACAGTTTAACAAACACTGTATACTTTTTGGGAAAACATCTTACTTTTCATATAACATTAATACCTGATGATCATGTTTTAGGGTAGAAAAGTTCATGGCACTCCAACTTTAATAATCTTCGTATTGGGCAAAATCCGTATCTGAAGCTTGGTATGAATCTAATCTGTGCACAGGTTATGTGGGCAGGAGAGAGGCGGCTTCCATCGGCGATGGTTGATCTAGAACTGGTATATAAAATGAAATTAAAACGAGGAACAAAACAGACAACAGACGTACAGTTGAAGGTGACTGCATGGTGGGTGAATCGTCTATAAAAACTTATGATCCCAATGTCCTAACTGACCTGTAAAAGTAGTTCCAGAAATAAAGTGGAAACGAACCCGCTCAATGTCATTGTTTTTGCTTGCATTCTGGCCAGTGTACTGTATAGTGTACAAATAATACTAGACACTTCTCACTACCATAACAATGAGGGTTTTGCAACATGTTTTAGTGACAGCCAAGAAGAATGATCAGAAATATAAAATGCACTGTATAAACGGCATCAACATCCAGATCCATTTTACACCGTAAGATTCATTAAAGGGGAATTCCACCCATTTTCAAAATTTTCCTGAGAAGATACAAATGTGAACCAAATGGACCCTAGCAGGTCCATTTGGTTCCATTTGTACCCTCTCAGGAAAAATGGGTCTGAAAGAAAAATCATTAACATGGTGAAATACATCTTGATGATGTCATCAGATGTATTTCACCATGTTAATGATTTCTTCAGACCTCCATTTTTGGGAAATACAGAATTGGGGCAACGTTTTTATCATGTCCACACAACATCTCTAAGGCATATTAATGACATATTAGAATGTTGAAATGGGTGGACTTTCCCTTTAAGCATGAAGGCTAATAGACATTCAAGTGTTATCAGCTAATGGTGATCACAATAAACTCAAGAAACTAAAGTAAATTCGCTAAGTCTCCAGAGACTTTTACTAAGCCAAACAATACAACAATACATTTCAACAGCAAAATCAGAATCATTTAACTACTGGATAAAAGTACTCACATTTTAAGTATCAATAGAAATATATAGGCATTCTACAAATGCATAAAAAGTATTGAAAATGTACTTGAGTATAGGCATAAATATAGAATGTCCGATTTCACAAGTTTGATATAAAAAAAAAAACATTGTATTTTCAAAACGCCCATACTGTTTGTCTCAAGTGGCTTTATTTGGCTCTACTGTGTGTTTTGTGATATTAATCTAAATCTACAAAGTAACTTCAAATAATTGTAGTGGGGTAAAGAGTACAATATTTCTACAACTGAGTAGAATTAAAAAATATTTAGAAAATGGGAAATATTCCAATAAAGGACAAACACCTCAAAATAGCACTTATTAAGTACAATATTTGTTTACTTTACACCACGGTTGTGTACTAACATTATATTTCCTATTCTGTCTGTCTGTCTGTCTGTCTGTCTGTCTGTCTGTCTGTCTGTCTGCCTGCCTGCCTGCCTGCCTGCCTGCCTGCCTGCCTGTCTGTCTGTCTGCCTGCCTGCCTGCCTGCCTGCCTGCCTGCCTGCCTGCCTGCCTGCCTGCCTGTCTGTCTGTCTGTCTGTCTGTCTGTCTGTCTGTCTGTCTGTCTGTCTGCCTGCCTGCCTGCCAGCCTGCCTGCCTGCCTGCCTGCCTGCCTGCCTGCCTGTCTGTCTGCCCGTCTGTCTGTCCTTGCCACCTCCTCAGTCCTCCCACAGTGTAAGCAGAGTAGTGAGTGTCCTTCATGCAGTGACCTGTTAGAAGTCCTCCTGGCTCCTGCCCCAGTCTCTAGCTAGTCTCTATCCAGTTCACTGTCATCACAGTATCTGCTGCTGAACTAATGCTCCCCCTGCTGTGTGTCTCAGGCAGGAAGTGCACATACTGTATTCCTCTGTTATACCGCAACACACACAGGAAATACAGGGCTCCAGTTTCGTTGCCATCTACAGTAAACCCCGTATCCTAAATCGTATCCTAACATTTTTTTTTACTATTTAAAAAAAACCTTTGGAATAGTTCAACGTATCAATCTATTGACACTTTGTGAGCTTGTAGACTGGCCATTTAAACTATTGAAAATGTACTTTTTTAATAGTTTAAAAAGGCAAAGAATTTAAGGCATAAGGGGTTTAGTGGTGACGAAAATGGAGCCCTATTATACTGTATGTATATACAGAGTATATGTAGAGTTCAACTAATGTGACGTGCACCCAGAGCTTGGAGATCAGCTGCACACGACATCGGCATTCAACAATATATCTATAAACCAGCAACAGTTATTTTATAACTATAATATTGTTATAGCTTAGCTCATTCACAGATTCATCTTTCTGTCTTTGTCAACAATAATAATTATGTAGTCTGTCCAGCTTATGTTATTTCACTACTGAGGACTAAACTGCAGCATCTGTAGCACTCATTGTGTCTGCAAGCATCCCTGCAAAACACCCAACATGTGCCTGCTCTCTTACATAAGCAGCAACAGCATGTTGTTCTAAGTGGCTGTCATGTTGATGTGTAACATGCTAGCGACAGACCACCCCCCACAGCACACACACACACACACACACACACACACACGCACGCACGCACGCACGCACGCACGCACGCACGCACGCACGCACGCACGCGCACGCACACACACACACACACACACACACACACACACACACACACACACACACACACACTAAGACCCTGAGGATTTGTCCAGTGCGTTTGACCAGTCGTTTGACCTGGCACTCAGACCTCAGACATGGAAATGCCTCTGCTCTTCATTGCTGTTGACAGACTGTCTGCCTGACAACCAACCAGGGTGATTTACACTTTCCAGCATTACGTAAGCGTGAGAGCAAAAGGCCAAACATCAAAGCCTTTCAGGCCTTGTTTTATAACAAATAATTGTGCAGTATATGTATATAATAATCTTGTATTTAAAAGAAGACAGACAGTACATATCCTGCCAGAGGTGGATCTAGGCATGGGCATGGGGGGGGGGGGCAATGCCCCCTTAAAGGCCCAGACGGCCCCACCAAACACAATGGCATGCAAAACAACCCAAGATATTTCAAATTAAAGTGCTTATATTTAAAATTATTCGAAAGACTACTACTGCTACTAACTAAAACAGCTGTGTCACCACTTTACCAACAGCATTTCATCATTGAAAACAGAAAACTCTCTGAGTTAGACCTTTATCTTTATGCATGCTGCGTGTCTGTTGCAACTTCAACCACAACTGATGTTATTATTGATGCTTCACTTGTCAGTGTTACTGACCCAGGTTAGACGGTTGGCAAGATGCTATAGGTAACATGATTATACCCATATATCCCATATCTGTTTCATAATAATCATCCACAAAAGAACATTCTGCACAGAGGGAACCCAGATGAAACAGCCTGCACTTGCACAAGTGAATGAGTCTTGACAATGCATGGTTTATCTCTTAATTCATAACAGTGACACCACAGCAGCGCCAGGGGCGGATATAACATGTCCCATTTGGGGGGGGGGGGGGACAAGAGAACATGTTGGAGGGGCAAGAGAAAATGGTATGGAGGTGGCTTCATCGCCCGTGTCGCTTCGCACCACGGGAGATGAAGTCGCACCCATACCATCAGTTACAGGGCTTAGATTAGTCAAGTAAAGCAACAATAATAACAACAGTCGTTGTTGAAGTTGCAACAGACACGCAGCATGCATAAAGCTAAAGGTCTGACTCAGAGTTTTCTGTTTTCAATGATGAAATGCTGTTGGTTTAGTTAGTAGCAGTAGTAGTGTTTCAAATCATTTTAAATAGAAGCACTTTAATTTGAAATATCTTGGGTTTGTTCTGCATGCCATCATGTTTGATGGGGCAGACTGGGCCTTTAGGGGGGCATTGGGCAATGCCCAGTCTGCCCCACCAAACCCATGCCTAGATCCGCCCCTGGTGACAGGACAGCAGCACCAGCGTCATTTTCCAGCACACATTCTATCTATGTCCAGCACCACAGATCTTGGGGTCTCTGTGTATGAGGAATTACATGGGGATGATGATGGGGGAGAGATTAGCTGAGGGAAATATGATTAAACCACTACAGACCAAAGGTTCAAAGAAAATGGGCCATTAAAGACTAGGCTAAGCCTGAAGGATAGCATTAATCTAGTGGTGGAGAGGAAAATAGAGAGAGAGAGAGAGAGAGAGAGAGGGTGAGTGAACTGACAGGACCGACCCAGGGAGTTTCTCAAGCTGGTATTTACATTTATTATACTGTAATTTGAAAATACACTTTCTCAATGACAAACACTTACGGAAATTCCCTCTTTAAGTTGGTATTGAAATGACAATCAATCAAGTTAAACTCCTAATCTGAGGAGGCAGCTTTCAATGAAATAAACAAATGAATTAAAGATCTGTACAGAACATACAGTAACAGCAGAGTATCCTGTGCTTTATCTAGCGGAAGAAAGAATAGTGTTACTGTGGGATTCAACAGTATATTGCAGAGCTCCTGGGATATGTCGTGGGCGCATGGGTAGATCAACGAGGGCTAGACGTCACTTCCTGACTTTTGACCCGGAACTTTTTGCTCAGATCATCAGAGGACAGGTTAGTCAAGACACCAGAAACAGCATGACGTCATCGCACATCCTGTTTAGGAGATCTGGCGCTTCAAAGTAAGGGTTTTTTACCGATTGCACTGGTTTGAGCCGTGGCATACAGCAGAAAACGACGATCACACGCTCGCGGTCGATGTATGTGTTCCTTGCTCCAAATAAATACTTCTGGATTCATTCTATTTGTAGCGATGATTAGTCATCTTTCAGTGTGGCAAGCATGCAGAGAAATGAGTGTTGAATGCACCCATTTATAGTCTTGAGCAGTGAGCAGGACATCTGCTGTCAATATACTGTACTTGTTACACGGTCCTACTCATGTCAATCCAGCCTTATTTTTAAATCACTCAAGGCCATTTCTACAGAATTATGCAGAATTGGCCACCAGAGAAGGTACAGCGTGCACGATCAAGACAGATTATTGGCTTCTTATCCTATGGCGGGACAAGAAACACAATTAGGACTCATTGGCCTAGATTTTCATCAACGCTAAACCCCTTATCCCTTAACTCCTTTGCCTTTTTAAACTATTTAAAAAGAACATTTTATAGTAGTAGTAATAGTTCAAATGGCCAGTGTACATGCTCACGTGTCAATAGATTGGCACATTGAACTATTCCCCAAAGTTTTTAAAAATAGTAAAAAAAAAAAAAAAAAAAAAGAAAAAAGGGGGATAAGGGGTTTGGGTTAAGGGGTTTAGCATGTAACAAAAATGGAGCCCATTATAATGTGTACACGCAACATTAAGACCAATCTTTTGTCAGTGTGTTTGAAAATCTCGTTGACCTTTTGATTTCCACTGGTTTGGTTGAGATATTCCCATTATGAGTGTGACTGTTTCTGTTTTATATACTACAGTATAATTCATCGTTAGGCTATACTGCAGCTGCAGTCCAGTACTTGGTCTACATTCCAATCATGACATCACTGTGATGTCACAGTGACTGTCTGAGGAGTATATAGAGTGAGAGAGATCCATAGCTGTACAGACTATATAGTCTGCACAGAGGCTGCTGATGCCAGTTTGACAACTACCGGTACTTGTAGGAGCGGCTATGAAACAAACTCACCCATGCATGCACACACAGATGCACAACACAATCAGACTCACATGTTTGTCTGCAGCCCTAAAATCACAACTGCTGCAACAACTGAACATTTGTTCAAAGACAACCACTTCAGAAACTTTATACATCCATGTATGATAACAGCATCCTGAGTTAGCAAGAAATATTACCTCAAACACAAACTGGAGAATATAAATTGCTGCCTTTAGGAAGGAGGTATGGTGTCCCAGCATACAATAAGGTCAGACTAAAGAGGTCCTTTGTCCACCAGTCGACTTAGGGGTTAAATGAGGAGTTGTAGTCACAGAGTGACCTAAGAGATGGACACTGCTCTGTGTCTTCATGTCTTAATGTATGTTCTTTGACACACTTCGGCTCAGAATGACCATAGACCATTTATTGCAAAGCTTTTGCATGTTAGTATGGCGGTGTGGCTCTGCTCGTGTGATATCAAATCTATGTAACGAGACATAGGTCTGATATCACATTTGATATCTCAGATTTCTGTGTCTCGGCACCGAGACACAGCTCGGATATCAACAACCCCCCCCCCCCCCCGAGCAGAGCCTAGCATAACACATTACAACAAAGACACAATCATTCCAAATACACAACGAACATATTACAGACCATAGAACACATGATGATCACAGATACCCATAACAGAACCAGACACCACAATGCTATAATCCACGAATCATGATCATCTCAAAATTAGCCATCAGAACTAGTGCCACAGGGAGGAGGCCGGGGAGGTGGAGGAAATTTGAACGCTTACATCTGAACAGGGACATCGAGCCAGCTAGCAGAAAGAGTGGGGACAGAGTACTGACTGCTTATAAAGACACCTGATTGAATGTGGGTGTGAGTGACTTGCTAACAGCCAATGAGACTGAGGGGAGTTAACATGGGGAGAGACTGCTGATTTAAAGAAACAGAATGAATTACTGACTGAGAATGATGAGTATAATAAACCATTCTGCCCTCCGTGCCTCCATGAACTATCGCTTACGCTGGATTTCATTGACACACTTCGGCTCAGAATGACCATAGACCATTTATTGCAAAGCTTTTGCATGTTAGTATGGCGGTGTGGCTCTGCTCGTGTGATATCAAATCTATGTAACGAGACATAGGTCTGATATCACATTTGATATCTCAGATTTCTGTGTCTCGGCACCGAGACACAGCTCGGATATCAACAACCCCCAACACACGCTCATGGCAATGAGCCTACCACCACTGGAGCCACAAGTGTAACTATATGAGAATGCAATGGATATCAGTGAAAGCACCGCAGGTGCAATTTTATTTAAATCTACCGGATTGGGCAGACCGGAAGCATGGCCTGCAATCCTTGATTTAAATAAAATATCCTACATGAAATTAACCATGTGAAGCATTTCCGTTACGTGCCATTTAATGGAACCGAGTGATAGGATGCAACGGAAATATACTATAATTGTGAATTATTTATGTGAATCCCTTTCATATAGATGGCCGCTGACCACTCCAAGCCCTTGGCAAAATCGTGCTTGCCCAAGCAGGATTTTGATATGAAAGAATATACTACGAAATAGTGGACTAACTATGTGTAATTCCTTCTAAATTTATATGAACTTACAGCCTGCCCAGGCTACCTTGAACCGAGTTAACTTACAGCCCGCCCGGGCTTCCTTGAGCAAGTTAACTTACCACCCGCCCGGGCTACCTTGAACCGAGTTAACTTACAGCCCGCCCGGGCTTCCTTGAGCAAGTTAACTTAACACCCGCCCGGGCTACCTTGAACCGAGTTAACTTACAGCCCGCCCGGGCTTCCTTGAGCAAGTTAACGTAACACCCGCCCAGGCTACCTTGAACCGAGTTAACTTACAGCCCGCCCGGGCTACCTTGAGCAAGTTAACTTAACACCCGCCCGGGCTACCTTGAACCGAGTTAACTTACAGCCCGCCCGGGCTACCTTGAACCCGCCCGGGCTACCTTGAACGAGTTAACTTAGAAGGAATATCCTATTTAGTGAGAAATGAACTAACCGCCATACCAACCCGATGTGCCAGGGCACGCCAATGATAACCCCCCCAACACGCGCTCCGGCAGGAGCAATCCTAGCGCATACATCGGAAATAGACAACGCAAACCAACATGGATGATCAATTAGAATGAGTTGAAGGATGACTTAAGACAAGACATCAATGTAGGCCTTAAACAGTCAAACATGCTTGTAGACACCTGAGGAAGGCAAGATGAGAAATCCTTAGGAGGTGCAACTCCTGAATATTAGGTGTTTAATGGTGAACTGACTAGTCGGTCTAGTAAATCGAGAAGTTAACAACCGTAGTAAATCAAAGTCTGTGAAATGAATCTACAACCATGAATCATGGTGCACATGCTGGCCTACAGAATACAACAGCAGTTGCAACTGCTCAAGCTTATCCGAAGACTCCCATCCGCATTTAACGGATACAACGCCAAGCAGCAGATGACCAACAGGGCTTCATTGCAGATGGTGGGACACGGGACCCTGCTGAAGTTGCCACGCCGTCGAAGTGATAGGATTGAGCTCGTCGCCTGGCAGTGGACCAAACTTGACATGGCTTCCGCTCCGTTGAGAAAGATCCCTTCCACCAGAGTGACACCGTCATGCAGGACGTGGGACATGGCAGGACATGGAAGAGATGGAAGAGAATGCGGCATCAGATCTTACAATGAATACCATATCCCCCCCCCCCCAAAAAAAAAAAACAACCAATGAGGCACTTGAAGCAATCTTGTCAGTTGGATTATGGCGATGAGATCCATGGAAAGCTAACCTTTCCACTCCATACGGACGATTTAGTAACCTGCCTTAAACTCCCCGCCTCAATGTGTGATGATTTAAATGCATTTATGCCTACTCGAGATGTACGCGAATGAATGCGGTGATCTCTGTAGCACTGAGAGAAAGGGTGAACATCGATGGCTTTTGGGAAACATAAGGGCCAATCGAGCCACCTGAATTTATCCATACTAATCAAGGAAATGTCTGTCTGAATGTAAGTCTGAAACCGGCATAAGTCCGTCCTGGCCACACCAATCGCTCTGAGGTTTCACAGTTTGTTGACCATAAGTTATGAAGCGATAAAGCCCGTTTCTTTTTTTTTCTTTCTCTCTCCCTCTTCTTCTCTTCAAATTAACTCATTGATTAACAACAAATTTCTTTGAGCATTATAATCATATTTTATTTATTTATTTATTTATTTTTCTCCCCATTAGTTTATATGGGGGAAAGTGCGCCCGCCCCCCCATCATTGCACACGTCACAGGCCACCGGCTGCCACATACGCCCATCTCTCTCTTAAGCTGGATAGTAACATCCACCGCGGCACGCCCGATCTTCCCCTAAAATGATGCAACGTTCTACACCAACATGGAATATAACATAATCGACCATGATGATAAGGGAGGCGCATGGACTTGGACACGAATGACACTGGAGCGCAGCGACTACACGCGCTCTGTGCAGCTAATCTTCAAGCTCACAATACATATCTTCTGCCTTGAATTCTACCATGGCCACATACAATGTGCTGTGCGTGACTTCAATTATTTGTCTCGCAATGGGTCGGCTGCGCGACAGCTGTGTCACGGCAGCAGGGACGTGAGACTCTCAGAGACCACCAGTGGTCCTTGAGAGGATTCCAGGTGGTCGCCGGGCTAAATGATGGTAAAGTTAGTTAGCCGAATGTGACTATATGCACATCATGCCACAAACACACGGCATACCTCGGCATTCGGTCACACGACACGAGCACGTAATCTTAACAGCTTCTGACAAGTATGTTTGTGGAATATTCAGATTAATAAAGATGATCCCTTGGAACAGCGCTTCATGATATCCGCAGAACCACCATTTTTTATGCAACAACATAAGTTATCATTTCAAATCCTGCACGCCTTGCTTTGCCACAACTGATTCCCATTTCCCATGTTTCAATATACATAAAAACGATGGTTCCTCAAACCACTTACATCATTGGTACGGGTGATGTATACACCAAGCTTCATGGGAATGAGTCATTGAGCTCCGACTTCAGACGTAGATCCAGGTGAACCACCAAGGTGCGCTTAAGCATTGGTCAGCAACGATGCAGAACTGGGATCAGATGAAGTCCGGCAGCGATGCACGAGAGGACCTTGCAGTAACCGTGATGGGCGGCAGAGCATCCACGCTGAATCACCATAGAGGGCTACGAGGGGATCTTGCAGTAACCAGGGTTGACTCTCAAAAACAGAAAGAGAAGTAGTATGAGTTCGAGCAACGAAACCTTTAAGATGTCAATTGAAGAGAAAAGGAACAAGTTATTTCGGAACCTAGGAATCCACCTACTCCCACTAAGCCATGACGCCGAACACAGCAACAATGCCTAAATGCCGCCCACGCCGCAAAACACACCACGCCAAGTAATGGACCACACACTCGCGAGAGGTTTGACCCGCAAGAATCTACATCATGATCTCCATCCAGAATTGTACCTCTAGTACACGGCTGAATAATGCTGCCATTTATATAAATTATAGAACACCGGAATGAGTTAATGAGTTGACCTGATGATAGATTTGCTACGGAAGCAGCTATGCTTACTCAACCCAGAAAAGAATAAGGTCCCATGATTATGGCACAACAATTAAATGAAGCCTAGACCCCACAACAGCCCACATTAAAATGCATGAAAGATGCCATATTAATCCAATCCGATCATCTGGAATGACCTAGATCTACAGTACAAATAGTCTACTAGGACTAACACTATAGGTAAAGTAGATGTAATGGTGAGCAAATCATATCTGCTTGATTGACTACTTCTGGCTTATTGTGGTGTTCTGTATTTGACTAGCACATAGATGACTAGTAAAGCCTAGACTAGACAGAGCTTCCTCAAGGTGCTGTGCTGCTTCCTCATCAGGACAAAAGACCACTAGACTATTGCTCCTATGCGACTCGCCTGATCTCTTATTACCAAGTAAAGCCTACTGGTTAAAAGTGTCTTACTTAAAGAACCTACAACGAAAGTTACCACAGAAGATACTTCATAATTAGAAGCAGGAAAGGTAATGATAGTCCAGAGAACTACAACTCTGCATTATTAAAAGTAACCTTCACCACTGGATAGTACTACTTGCAGTAGCAACTCCCCTTACACCATGAGGCCACTAGCAACAGTTAGCATTAGCTACTCCCATAACACCATGAGCCAATAGCAAGAGTTAGCACTACTCAACCTACAGCATAGAGTAAAGATGCAAACACAATGAATATCAAGACTCCAGTTAAAACACAAATATATCCGCCTGTAATAAGAAGGGGGCTTCCCATCATCTTACCATATTAGGAACTTGATATTAAACACCACTAAAAGTTTTCCCTGAAAATGACAATAGAGGTGACAAGAAATGACAACGAAAATCAAGCCTCACCCATCCTAATATGGTGGAGGGGATTTGCCCAAACTACAGTACCCATGATGCATGCTGAGAGGCCTCCAAGATTGCCCACATGGCAAACAAACAATTACATGAGAATGCACACGATATCCAGCCAGTTATTGGTCAGATAATGACCCAAATCAATCACACATGACATCCTGCAAGACAAGGGCATTGCCTGGCATAGTAGATCCTTTAAGAGAATCAGGAATCACTGATGGATGGCAAGAATGCAAGATAGCGGCCACACTCCCAACCAACACAACTTACTCATCAGAAATACAACACAGAAGGATACTGGTGAGTTACAAGCTGGTGAAAACATTAGCATGAGAGAGCCCAGACCAAAACCAATGCAAATTTGAACGCTTACATCTGAACAGGGACATGGAGCCAGCTAGCAGAAAGAGTGGGGACAGAGTACTGACTGCTTATAAAGACACCTGATTGAATGTGGGTGTGAGTGACTTGCTAACAGCCAATGAGACTGAGGGGAGTTAACATGGGGAGAGACTGCTGATTTAAAGAAACAGAATGAATTACTGACTGAGAATGATGAGTATAATAAACCATTCTGCCCTCCGTGCCTCCATGAACTATCGCTTACGCTGGATGTTCTTGTTCTCTGTTGTACTATGTCTAATGTGTAAATGTGTTCTCTGCATACGTTGGCTGTCACCTCGCAAGACAAATTTCAGTGTAAACTGACAATAAAGTACTATATCATATCATATATCATTCTTGCATCTCTCTCGCTCACACACTCTCTATCTCTCTAACACACACACACACACACACACACACACACACACACACACACACACACACACACACACACACACACACACACACACACACACACACACACACACACACACACACACACACACACACACACACACACACCAGGGGCGGATGTTTCCCAATTGGGCGGCAAGAGAAAATGGCATGGGGGGCGGCTTCATCGCCCGTGTCGCTTCGCGCCACGGGCGAAGCCGCACCCATACCATTTTCGGTTACAGGACTTTTATTAGGCAGTAGTAGTGTCTCAAATCATTTTAAATATAGGCACTTTAATTTGAAATATCTTGGGTTGTTTTGCACGCCATCGTGTTTGGTGGGGCAGACTGGACATTTGCCCATGCCTAGATCCGCCCCTGACACACACACACACACACACACACACAGAGGGAGCAGCTGTATTGTTTCTCTTGATCCCCCCTACTCCCCTGACAGAACAAAACACAACGCCAAAGCCCAGGGCAAGGTACCATCGGACCTCATCACAGTGACTTGTTCCAACACGGTCCTCAGCAGGGGCGGATCTAGGCATGGGCATGGGGGGACAATGTCCCCCTAAATGCCTAGACTGCCCCACCAAACATGATGCTTATATTTAAAAGTACTGTATTTGAAACACTACTACTGCTAACAATCATCTCATCACTAAACCAACAGCATTTCATCATTGAAAACAGAAAACACTCTGGGTCAGACCTTTAGTTATTGCCCAATAAAAGTCCTGTAACCGAAAATATCATTTTCTCCTGCCCCCCCCCAATTGGGAAATGTTACATCCGCCCCTGGTCCTCGGTGTTAATGTGAATCTCAGACTGTAGAAATGGAAGCATGATGGATCTTAACTGGTCCAATGTTCAATACATCACTGCTTTTCTATTGTCTAATCCGCCCTCTTGGTATCTCTCTCTATCCCTCTATCTCACTTTGCTAAATATAGCACGGCTATTGAGCTATTGACGTATCCATTGGCAACACATTCATACAATGAGGAAAATCACTATTAACAGCATATCCAGCAGCATATTCAATCATAATCCATATTAGGTTTCATATTTCAGGGTTTTTTATGGCATTCATCCAGGGTTCCGAACAACACCCATTATGGTGTAGTATACAGTACACACACGTACACTGTTTGCTATTTTTGCTTGTTTGTTTGTTTGTTTATATGCGTTTCATCACTTCCAACTTCACTTCCTGTATCTGCATCTCGTCTCTCTCCTGATTGGATGACAATGTCAGCCAATGGAGAGACTGGTGTCCACTGTTACTGAACAAACTGATTACTATCAGCATATAGACTGTTACTTAATAATATAATATCACTTAACATCTCCAACTTGAAACCTGCAGGCCTGTAGTTTATCTGTGTGAATCCCTAATACAACATGATACTTGTCTTGCACAGGCTGGGCTTTGTGCTCCAACTAAGCACCCATACTGTGGCAGCGTCCGGGTAAACATAGACGACACATAGAAACTAGAAAGCACCCGCGCATACTGTACATCCACACAAAGAGCACCACACATGCACAGGTGCATTAATACCTCAGGACTTTCCCAAAGTCACCAACGTAAGCCGGAAACCCCCAAGTTCTCCATTACTACGAACCACACACACACTCAAACACATCTAATTTAATTAACTCACTGCATGCAGCTGGCATGATAGCCTGCAGTACCTTACAAGAACAAGCACTCCATATTGTATATTTTTTCGCATAATTATTGTATGTGTGCGCACACACACACACACACACACACACACACACACACACACACACACACACACACACACACACACACACACACACACACACACACACACACACACACACACACACACACACACACACACACACACACACACACACACACACACACCATGTACTAATGGACTATGGCAGAATGTCAGTACAGCAATCCTCTATTGCATCCTCTATTTTTTTTTCCAGTTAAATGGCTTTTACAGTGAAATGTCTGTAATGTCTGCATGCCTGTACACTCCAATCACTAGCTGTTGTGATATCAGAAGACAACCTATTATTAATACAGAATAATGTACAAAATATCATCTGCACTGTACTCACTGGAGTCAGGAAGGCAGCACCCTCCTCCACAGCCATGTTCTCTCTGTCTCTCTGTCTCTGTGTACAGTTATTTGCTCTGCTCTGTGTGACAGTATACAGGGCTTGTGAAACTGGACTCTGTGAGTGGCTGACCAGCCAGCCAACCAGTCCATCCGGTCAGTCAGTCAGTCAGTCATTCAGTCAGTCAGATCAGTCTCCATGCCCCAAACACAAGAGGTACACATTGTAGTGTAACCAACTACAGTACTACTACTACAGCTGAACTTGGCTTAGAGGTGACCGCGAGTTGAGCAGAAAGGAAAACCCCGCCCCCTCCTCCCTCCATAAAGAAAACCTCCACCATGCACCCTCCTCCTCCCCCTCCGCTCAATCGAGCGTCATCAAAAAACGCCATGCATGCAGGCACCAGGGTAGGTAGGTATGGGTATGGTCTTCTTCCTTCCTTCCTTCCTTCCGCTCTTCCCCGGGTCGATACCTCTCTCTCACACTCTAGGCAGACGCACGGATGAGGAGGAGGGGGCTGGTAGTAAGAGGAGAAGGAAGGATACGAAGAAGAAGATGATGGTGATGATGAGGGACGAGGAAAGGAGAGGGATGGATGGATGGATGGATGGATGGATGGATGGATGGATGAGGAAAGGAGATGGATGGATGGATGGATGGATGGATGGATGGATGGATGGATGGATGGATGGATGGATGGATGGATGGATGGATGGATGGATGGTGTTTCTACTTAACCTTCCAGTGATTATAAGTCAACAAAGCACCTGCATGTCTCCTCTCCTCTCCCGTCTGCGTCCGTCCCTTTTCCCCTCACGTCTCCCCGCAGGCAGGCAGCGTGTGAGACGTGTCGGATCGCTCTCACATCATGCCTCACACGCTGCACACGCTCTCTCTACTCCCTCTATACTCGCGTTTGTTGATTTACAATATGTCAACAAGAGGAAGGGTAAACCCCCACCCATCCAGCCATACACCCACCCACCCACCCTCTCACACAGAAGCTGCCCCAGAAAGCACCTCTGATGATTAGGAGAATCTGCACGAAGAGATTACCCCCCCCCACACACACACACACACACACACACTCCCCAGCCAGGACATATATACCATATTAGGAGATGCCCCCCCACCCCACCCCAGTGACAGTGACACTCTCCTAGTCGCTTCTCCTTCATTCACTCTGTGGGCTGTGCGTGTGTGTGCGCGTGCGTGTGTGTGTGTGTGTTGGGGGGGGGGAGGGGCTCAATGTGATCTAGCAGCTATCCAAGGTTGGGGAAGGAGGGAGTGACTGCTGGGGTCGAGACGAAAATAGCAGCTGAAACAAATACTTGCGCTAAAAGGGACTCGACTGGAACACGTCAAACCCCACCGTTGTTGTCACCCCTCCCTCCCTGTCTCTCTCTCTCTCTCTCCCCCTCTCTCTCTCTCTCTCTCTCTCTCTCTCTCTCTCTCTCTCTCTCTCTGTTCCGTACTGCAGTCACTATAGCAGCACCACATGCTTCTGTATTGTCAGCCAGCTTTTTTCACCCCCTATAACAAAGAGCAGCGTTTAGATGAGTATAGTGTCAGCCAGGGCAGATGTAACATGTCCCATTTGGGGGGGCAAGAGAACATGTTGGAGGGGCAAGAGAAAATGGTATGGGTGCGACCCCATCGCCCGTGGCGCGAAGCAAGAAGTCGCACCCATACCATTTTCAGTTACAGGACTTTTATTACGCAAATAAAGCATCAATAATAACATCAGTTGTTGTTGAAGTTGCAACAGACACACAGCATGCATAAAGCTAAAGGTCTGACTCAGAGAGTTTTCTGTTTTCAATGATGAAATGCTGTTGGTTTAGTGGTGACACAGCTGTAGTTATGTAGTAGTGTTTCAAATCATTTTAAGTATAAGCACTTTAATTTGAAATAGCTTGGGTTGTTTTGGATGCCATCATGTTTGGTGGGGCAGACTGGGAATTTAGGGGGGAATTTTGCCCCCCATGCCCATGCCTAGATCTGCCCCTGGTGTCAGTGTGTGTGTGTGTGTGTGTGTGTGTGTGTGTGTGTGTGTGTGTGTGTGTGTGTGTGTGTGTGTGTGTGTGTGTGTGTGTGCGTGTGTGTGCGCGCGCCTGCGCACATGGCAGGGTGGGGTGGTGGGGGGGGGGGGGGGGGGGGGGGGGGGTGTTACTAGTGGGGCACCAGCAGAGAACAATAACAATGAAGCCAGATGCCATTTAAATTTGGGGAGGGGGGAAGACCCAGGGGAGTGCGTGTAGAGGGGCCCTGTGGGTCAATAGGGACAGTTTTTGAGCGGATTAGGGGGCCTTTCCTTTGGTATTAGGGACACCCACCTCTTACCCTCAGCCAACGCCCCCCAATGGGATCAGCTGGGGTGGATATGAGCTGTTGACAGGCCCCAAATACCTTTCTACAATGCTTATAAATACAGTATATACACTGTATATACTGTGTGTGTACAGTATATACACTGTTTATTGTAATGATTAATGATTGTAATGGTTGTAATGACTACATTTTATAATCAGATTAACCATAGCTTCAAAATTATGTCCAAAATATGCCATGCTTTCCTGTACAGGATTTGAACATTAAAACATTTAATCATTAGAAAATTTGAACATTTAATTTAAAAATAATCTGTTTATTTTTAAAATATGTATCAAAATAGGTGATCTCCAAGCCCCCCAATGCCCCAACCCTTTTTAAAAAACGTCATGGCCATTGTATAAAACATCCGCGGCCGTTACTGACACATTCGCCACCTTTTTCAACGGGCGCAACCTTTTTACAGCTGCACCGACCGTTTTGAAAAGGTTTGCGTCCGTTTTAGAAAAAGCCTGTCACCGCTCCAGAGAGGTATGGCAGCGCTTCAATTCTGGGTATGTTCCAGAAAGTGCCATCTGCCCAACGTTTTTCTAAAATCGGTCACGGCATTTCTAAAATGGTCGCAATCTTTTCAAAGCAGTCGCAAACCTTTTTTAATAAAAGGTCACAAGGTTTTTTAAAACGGCATAGGTTTTAATAAGGTTAAGTTTAGGGCGAAGGTTAGGGTTAGGTTTACTTGCGACTGACTGCGGCTGTGCCGTAAATGAATGTGAATGCATCAAGGGTTTTAACTAGGTTTAAAAAGTTCTGCTCCTTTTCCATATTCAAAGCACAATTCCAAAATAGTCCAATCCACATCGACAAAATTGACATCGTCGTCTGAAGTACAAATGTGTAAACCGTAGTAGCACAACCTCAATATTTATTTCATAGACTGAAATCTAGGAAGTGTTTTGTCTACTGTATATCATGACATGTCCAAACTACAGGCACCTCCAGATAGAACATGACTAGGGAGGGAGTAATCTCTCAGGACACATTACTGTATGTTTCTTTTAAACAACCTGATTATGCTCCCAATGGAGAGAAGGATGCTCATCACCCGACAACATAATAATTGTCTCTTCATCCAGAAACCTTTGACTGCACGTAAGTACAGTCAAAGGGGAATACTGGCAAGGGATCTCAGGCAGGGGCGGATCTAGGCATGGGCATGGGGGGGCAATGCCCCTCTAAATGCCCTGACTGCCCCCCCAAACACGATGGCATGCAATGATGCAAGATAACCCAAGATATTTCAAATTAAAGTGCTTATATTTAAAATGATCTGAAACACTACTACTGCTACTTACTAACTACAGTTGTGTCACCACTAAACCAACAGCATTTCATCATTGAAAACAGAAAACTCTCTGAGTCAGACCTTTAGCTTTATGCATGCTGCGTGTCTGTTGCAACTTCAACAACAACTGATGTTATTATTGATGCTTTACTTGACTAGTCCTGTAACTGAAAATGGTATGGGAGCGGCTTCATCGCACCCATACCATTTTCTCCTGCACCCCCCAATTGGGAAATGTTACATCCGTCAACCATTAAAAGTCAACCATTAAAAACGTTACACAGTATACCATTTCTTTCCATGTCAGTGGATGTCAGTGGGAGCGTGTCGCGAAGCGACACAGGCGAAGAAGTCGCCCCCATACCATTTTCTCCTGCCCCCCCAATTGGTAAATGCTACATCCGCCCCTGCTCTCAGGGTGAATCAGTAGTGTGACACGGTGGTGACACTACGGTTCCTCCTGGACGGTTCACGGAGCTTCCAGCTCCAGGAACAGCCTGTTCCTCCTCTCTATCTAAAGTCATGTTCTGCTGTTCAGGCACTTTGGCATGAATTAATGACAGACGCCATTCTTTCACATCACAACAATATAAGCCCTTATTATTTATAGCACTGCTCAATTAACTGCAACAAGATCCAAGCACACGCATGCGCACACACGCACACGCACACACACACACACACACACACACACACACACACACACACACACACACACACACACACACACACACATGCACACACACACACACACACACCCACACACACACGCATGTATACAAGTCCACACCCAGCAGCCGTGTGATTTGTCACAGTTCCAGAGGAATGGTACAGGGGCGGATCTAGGCATGCATGGGCATGGGGGGGCAATGCCCCCCTAAATGCCCAGTCTGCCCCACCAAACACGATGGCATGCAAAACAAACAACCCAAGATATTTCAAAAGAAAGTGCTTATATTTAAAATGAATGATTTAAAATGATTTAAATCATTACACTACTACTGCTACTAACTAACTACAGTTGTGGCACCACTATATATATTATTGATGCTTACTTGCCTAATAAAAGTCCTGTAAACTGAAAATGGTATGGGTGCGACTTCATCGCCCGTGGTGCGAAGCGACACCGGCAATGAAGCCGCCCCCATACCATTTTCTCCTGCCCCCCTCCAATTGGGAAATGTTATATCCGCCCCTGGAATGGTAGCACTTCAATTCTGGGTATGTTCCAGACAGACAGACAGTGCTATCTACTTTCAAATACCCAGACAGAACGAGAGAGACAAAAAATAATAATCACAAAGAAGGTGAGAGTGAGTCAGTCAAAGACAAGGTGAGATAGAGAGACAGAGAGAGACAGAGAGAGAGACAGAGAGAGACAGAGAGAGAGAGAGAGAGAGAGAGAGAGAGAGAGAGAGAGAGAGAGAGAGAGAGAGAGAGAGAGAGAGAGGGGTGAAGGTGGGGGAGGGACCCGGCCACACCCACCGGTTGCCGTGGGATGGAGCGGCACACGTGATTGGAGGATCTCTGGTCCTCTTGTGCGAGGCCCTCTCGGGGTTACCATAGCAACGAGAGAGGTTACCACAGAGGAGGAAGAGGAGTCAAGCCTACTTATGGAAAATCACCTCTTTTGACTCTCTACCGAGCATGTTGTTGTTGTGCATCATGCTCGCACGAGAATGCACCCACCATATCCATATGTTTGGGTATTGGCTGTATCTACTGCACTACTAAGAAGATGCATACACAAAGTGTCAAAGGCACACATGCCAAAAGGTCCCACGCACAGTAGAATTTAATTTTAACTTATTTAACTCAATTGGAGTACAATTTAAAAGCTGAACCTAGCCCAAGATTTGGACTCTCGTAGAGAGTGTTTGCGATTCTGACATGGTCACTCTACGAGAGTCCAAGTGCGCCTCCGCCATTTTCGCGTTGGATTTCGCCGTTTCTGCTTCTAGTAGCTCTTAGCATGTACAAAACCAACATGTAAAAGGCTGAACATAGACTTCCACCCGTTACGCCGCACCCCCACCCCCCACTCCCCTCCCTCCAAGATGGCAGCTTTCGGAGAATCTTAAAGTACACAGACTGAGTGGAATAAAACATTTTATTTCTTGAAAACTACCACTCTATGCCATTCAATTCTTGGAAGTAGAGTCATGGGAGGGGTGGAAGTCTACGTTCAGCCTTTTACATGTTGGATTTGTACACGTTAAGAGCTACTGGAAGCAGAAACGGCGAAATCCGACGCAAAAATGGCAGATTTCACCTGCACTCTAAAAGTTGACATGCTGATTGATGCTGCTCAGTCAAAATTACAGAGTTAACCTTATTCAGTTTTTATCAGAATGTTGGCATTAATCATGTGAACTACATTAATAGTACTTTTGGTCCAAAAAGATGACTAACATAATATGTCTGAGTTGGGTTTGTTTAGAAAAAATAAGTTCCAAACATTAAAACCCAGTAAAAGTGTGTTACTAGTACATTGGGGTCGAACTAGTTGTATTAATCCAGAAATATAGCGTTTGTCTAACAGCCACGCATGCGCAGACATGTCCTGGGAGGGGCTTCTATTCAAACTGGACGTCACTGCATTTCAGTTAGAGGAAGAGAAAGAGAAACACTGCACAGCACTGAGAGACAGAGGAATGGAGGCAAACTGTTTGTTAGGATTGTTTTAACCGTCTATTTTGGTGAGTACACATTTTATTCTGAATTTCATGCAGTGGGTATTATCTGCTCGCATTCTGTCACGTTTGACAAGTCCTAAAAGTGCGCATTTTTGAAAGACTTTGAGTTAGTTGTTTTGGTATAATTTAACAACTTTAACAGATTCACTGAAGGGTAATTTACGGAGCCCTCGAGGTGCCAAGCAGAAATATATATTTTAAAAGCGTGCGAACGCTATATCTAGCGTTCAATTGCTTTGTTAAAACGTCCAAACGCTAATCTAATCTTTATTCAAAAATCGCTATTTCATTTTTTTACCAATGCGAGTGTGCTGCTGCTGCACTGGGAGTGACTCGCGTTGTTCCTGGCGAAAAATATATTTTTTGGACTTCCCAGAGCTCGCGGCGACCAGGGAGGAGAGCTCCGGACCTGCCCGACCGAAGAGCTCTCTTGGTCGGGTAGAGTCGGCCGCTCGCTCCCTTGCTCGGTGCGAGCTCCGGAGGTCCGAAAAAATGAAAATGTTTACAAGTCCAGCTCCATCTTCGAGGGAACCCTTTACACCCAAGGATGAGTCAAAAAGCTAGTTAGCTAGCCAGCATTGGCTAGTGGGAGGCAGTTAGCACGTCGTAGACGTGTAGGGATGTGACGTAGCCGAATCCTCCTTCAGAATCTCTACCGTCCATCCGCCGTCTATATAGTATATACACTTTATTTTAACAAAGTGATTTAACGCTAAATATAGCGTTCGAACGCTTTTAAAATATATATTTTTGCTTGGCACCTCCAGGGCACCGTAGTAAATACATGCTTAAAAAATAAAAAACGTTTAGTGTGTAGTTCAGGCATGTATGTGTCTGTTAAAGTACAAGGAATGCAGGGGCGTTTTTCCCCCTTTCCCCCCCTCTTCCCATGTGGAGGGAGAAAAAAGGGAGGGGAAAGCTGATTTGATAGACCTTATAAATTGGTACGTTTTGGCAAAGACACTTGGTGTAGAGCAGTGTTTTTCAACCAGTGGTCCAGGGACCACCAGTGGTCCTTGAGAGGGTCCCAGGTGGTCCCCAGGCTAAATGATGGAAAGTTGGTTAACCATATTTAACTCTTGAGAGTGTAACAATGAAACCAAATGGACCCTTGTGGGTCCATTTGGTTTCATGTTTACGCTCACAAGCTCACGCTCTACAAGTTCACAACGTGTCATGTTGTGACGCTTGTGAGCTTGTAGATCTGCTATTTTGACATTTTTGAATAGTTACAATATCCATGTAATGTAGGTACTGTATATTGGCTATATTAACTATTATTTTTTTTTCCTTTTCAACATATTACCATCGTGGAGGACTTTCCTAAAAATCCATGTTCCTGGGCAGACTGCAGAGTAATGGGTAAGCACTTTGACTCTTCACTTAAAGATGGAGTGCCATGATTTTTTTCTACCCTAAAACATGATCATCAGGTATTAATGTTATATGAAAAGTAAGATTTTTTTTTTCCCCAAAAAGTGCACAGTGTTCATTAAGTATGCCTGGTGGGTGGTAAAACATGAAGCCAACTATATAATATGGCGTATAATATGATGGTGGAATCCCCAGATCTGCTTCAAATAACTTTACTGACACTGTCACTCAGTTGGTGTCCTACACCAGGTAAAAACGTCATTGTACCATAGGAAGACCACCTTGAAGTACTACAGATGTGTTACTGTATATAATATATTACCGTATATTGACATACCACATGCGGTTTGGTTAAAATATTTTTTAAATCAAGTAATTTCCAGACTTTTCCGAAATGACTTGTATAAGATGATTACGCTGCAGACAAAGCCAACTCGGGTTGTGACAAATCTTGACAACACAGACAATATTTTGAAATAATTAGCAAGACGATAAAACAGCAGGCTACAACACTTAAGTTTTTCTTCTTTCAAATTATTTGATTGGTCCAAAACATTGTTTTTGTTATCACGATTTGTGACAACTATTAATGAATCCCTTCATATGTCTCCCTACCTCCCCCTTTCCATCCATTACCACCAGATGCATATCCGGCGTGCACTACAACTTGTCCCCCCCAAGGCCCTCTTTCGGCCCAACGAGACCAACCCTCCTGTGACCATACAGGGCATCTTTACATCGGGATGAGTCCACCTGCGAGGCCTTCCCTCCCATCTACGGCTACCTCCCCTTGTTCACTGGCATAGGTGAGACTACTCAATCTGTAGTTAGTGTTGATTCTGACAGCACATTTTGAGTTAGTTTTAGTCATAATATTTTGAATATCATGATGTTTTGTTGACTATGTACAGTGGATTTAAAGGACATAATGACTGATTTTACACTTGGCCGAATGTGAGTTGGTATAGATTAAAATACAACTCAATAAAGTACAAATAAAGTGGGACATTTGCCCAAAATTGCAGATGTACAAGTCCACAGATCCGTTCAATTCTTTTGCAAGGCGGCGTGAGCTTGCAGATCAGCTAAAATAATACTGTTAATAATAGTATGGATGGCATCTCTCAGCAGGAATAAAGGACACATCCTTTGAAAACAGAGCTGCTACACCACAACCTCATCCATCTCCTGATTGGAGCCATGAGCCTGCATCAACACAGGTATTTACCTAACTTTACTGGTTCACTCTGTGTCTGTAGTGCAGGGGTTTTCAAACTTTGTTTCACTCAAGGCACGCCTGTAAATATTCTTTTCATTTACGGCACCCCGGAATTACACTGCTAATTCTTGGACTCATATCATATTACTCTATGAAAAAAATCACATCTTTGCACCTGAGGTATAGCATGTTACTGATAACTGTCCATCGGTTTCCATTCAGTACTGACTGAAATTTTTAACTTTATATTTGAACCTTAGCATCCTTATTCTGGGGAAAACATTCATCAAAAATGGAAACAAGCATAACATTGTGGTTCACTTGTGTTTCTTTGCAGGCTACAGGATACAGCGGAGGACCTGGCAGAAGTCATGGTTTGTGTGCTGACCGGAGCCACTGTCCAGCTACAGCCCGTCGCTACTACTGTACTGGAGCAGCAGGTAGTCATGATGTGCGATACTTGCCTTGAGCAAAAATTCAAAGTCTGAAAAAAACCCAAGCCTAACTCATTTTGTCCTGAATAGATTCTAGTTTCGGACCATAGATTTTACTTTCAGCTGCTGGTACTTTCTGGTTCTAGATTTTATTTTGAGACTAGATTCTAGTTCCTGGTGCTAGATTCTAGTTTCTGGCACTGGATTCTTCTCTCTGGCACTAGAATGTAGTTTCTGACACTAGATTCTAGTTCCTGGTGTTAGATTCTAGTTTCTGATTCCATTTTCTGACACTGGATTATAGTTATCAGAAAACATGTTCTAAGAATGCACCAGAAGCAAAGGTTTGAGTTAAAAAATGTTTGCTTCCGAAATATTATATTCAAAGATTTGAGCCACATTTGAGGCCATTGTTATTGTTTTACTGAACATTATTTTCTGTTTACTTATCAGCTGGTAATGGGGAAAAAAGAATATAGTACCTCAATGTGACTTTATTTTGTTGTTGTTGTTGTTTTATTTACAATGTGCACTTAGTTGTTTTGCAGTACGACACTGAACCTTTTTTTTGTCTGTAGTTTAATCTGTCTGGTAACATTACTATATTGTACAGTAAACATCTGCCTGTTAACATTACTATCTTGTAGAGTAAACATCTGACTGTACACATTTAGTATCTTGTACAGTAAGTACAGTTGAAATGTTTGTTAATGCATTATTGTATTGTTTTATTGTTTTGCACGCATGACAAATAAATTGTATTTTGAAATCACATATTGATTGTGTAGCGTGCTCATTAGAAATAACCAAGTTCTGCTTACTCAGAATAAACAGATTGTATAGTGTGAACATTTGAAATTACCACATTCTGCTTACTCAGAATAAACGGGTTGTATAGTGTGAACATTTGAAATTACCACATTCTGCTTACTCAGAATAAACGGGTTGTGTAGTGTGAACATTTGAAATTACCACATTCTACTTACTCAGAATAAACGGGTTGTGTAGTGTGAACATTTGAAACTACCACATTCTGCTTACTCAGAATAAACAGGTTGTAGTGAACATTTGAAATTACCACATTCTGCTTACTCAGAATAAATGGGTTGTGTAGTGCAGATTCAAAATAATCAAATACTGCTTATTCAGAATTATTAAGATACTCGTACTGCTTACTCAGAATGAACAAGTTACTTTCACTCACTAACTCCAGGTTAGAGTTTACGTAGTTTTTCTGAGGTAATTAGTTAGTTTAGCTTTTCTAAATAAAGTCAACGTGTTAGAATTAAGAGTGTGTGATGTCCTTCGACATCACACCAGCACAACACTGTGGGGGACGTCTACACTCTCAGGGGGAAGTTATGGACATTTGCACCTGTACCAACTCGTTCTAGGACAGCGGACAGCCCAAAGCAGGGTCCTTGAGGGGGTCCCCGGGGATAAGGTGGGTAAATGATAGTTAGAGTTCGAGTATCTGCCGATCCCGATAATATATATATATATATATATATATATATATATATATATATATATATATTATATATATATATATATATATATATATATATATATATATATATTTCTGATGACAGATACAATATTTGCAGATACCGATATGAACAGATATCACAAAAAAGGGCAGATCTGATACTTTTCCCAATACTGATACAGTATCGGGACATCCCTAGAAAGAATAGTGCAAAATTCGCCTCTAAACATGGAGTGAAATTAACCAGAGGGTTTTTTACTGTGCGCACAGCGTGAGATTGCATGCTGACTCTGTAGCAGGTGTGCTGTGGGAGGCAGTTCTGAGGTGACACTGAGAGGACTTGTGTGAGCATGCTGCTGGCGTCTCAGAGTTTCCACCCTGGTAATTGGAAGGTGGCGAGTCGCGAGTTTGACTCCCATACAAACACTACAGCTCCTGTGATGTTCCTCCTCCTCCGGCACAACTGGCGTTTGGTTTCCCTCCTCAAAGCGTTATTATCGGGTCAACTAAATCCTTTCTCTGCTGGTTTTATGAATAATTTGCAATAACGGTACTGAATGTAAAAGGCTTGCTTTGCGGCAGGGATGTTATCATGTTTGTGACCGATTCTAAATGAGGTTGAGTCATTGGGGAGAGACTATAACTCTTCAGGAGAGGAGAAAAAAATTATATTATTTTTATGCAAAAGGAGTTAATAGCACATATAGTCAAACTCTTCACATAGAGCATGTCTGAGATAAATAGAGCTGAATTCGGCATGTAAATATAAAATGCTTAAAACATGTAGCTATAGGTGTAAAGTTAGTCCACAGAAGTGAATTGTTCATGCAATCTTTTTTGGGTCAAGGTTTAGAATATCAACTATTTTTGATATGACAGTACATGCAGTATACTGTGGCCCCTCTGGAGTGAGTGTGTAAAAATAGTGGCACCAGGGGAATACCCATGTTAGTTTAACAGACTTACAAACACATCTGGAAACGGCTTTTGAAGAATGATGTCTGTCAGTCACAGTGTGGGACAGGGGTTCAATTAATGTGGGACACCTGAAAAAGTCTTGGAAATGAGGGACTTGGTCACCCTAGTCGATAAACGTGGGTTCAGAGGAGCACACCGTGAACTCGACCTGCCGTACCACACAGTGCACGACTGCACGTCTTTCAGATCATTAAAAATGTGCTGTGATGGTTATTTCTCCCCCACACACACACCCGGCGGAGCATTATATGCTTCTGACAAGTCACCCTAAAAGTGATCTATCGCCGAGCCGATATAGACTGCATAAAGGCAATAGTAATAGCTCTGAGACTATTCCAGTCGTCCTGCTCCCTCCGCTGGCTTTGCTTTGCTTTCAGCAACACAATGGCAAGAACCAGCCGAGTCAACACGCACCTGTATACTGCTGCTGCGTGCTGATGATCACGTCAGCATGCAAACAGGCACACGGAATTAACAGAAATACAAGAAAGCAAACACGTGCATATCTCACACCTGTGTGTGGAGACCTGCGTGTGTGTGTGTGTGTTAACATACTGTATGCCTACCTAGTGTATGTATGTATGTGTGCTACAGGAGAATATTTACTGCTCCTGCTGTAGGAGCTGTTCAAGGACACAGCGCTGCTCTATTATCCCCTGAGATATGATCACCATCAGGGGGAGAGAGAGAGAAGGGGGGGGGGACTGGTGTTGAATAGAACAGGACCTTTTTGATACCAGGGCCCACCATTTATTCAGCATTTGAGCCACGGACCACCATTTGAGGACATTTTAACCCCAACAGACCCAAAACCATAAGATTTATTTTGCTTTGGGCTGGATTTGGGGCGAAAAAAAAAAACAAAACAAGAAAATGTACAGCCCAAAATGACTATTAATCTTCTAGTTGAGTTAAGATGATGAATATTTTAACTCTTGAGAGTGAAAAAATGAAACCAAATGGACCCACAAGGGTTCATTTGGTTTCATTTTTACGCTCTCAGGAGTTACATCTGGTTAACCAACTTAGCTGTGGTCCATGAGAGGGTTGAAAACCCCTGGAATAGAGGAAAACGGAAGGGTGATGGGATAGAAACCATGCATGTGTGTGTGTGTGTGTGTGTGTGTGTGTGTGTGTGTGTGTGTGTGTGTGTGTGTGTGTGTGTGTGTGTGTGTGTGTGTGTGTGTGCGCGTGTGTGCGTGTACAGTATGCACTCACGTGTGTCAGAGCCAGAGAGAAATTACTGCACAGCACATAATTGTGAACTAACTGAGTGTTACTGAAACATATATTCTGCAGACAGAAGAAAAAGTCAATACGATATACCAAGGGTTTAAACAAACCCACTGCGTGCATGCATGTCCACGCACACACACATACATACACGCACACATACACAAACACACACACACATACACAAACACACACACACATTTGGTGTCACTTCTCTCCTCCAAGTATCCTAACATCCGCTCTGCAGTCCACTCTCACAGCAGCAGCCGGTGGAGCATCTGCCAAAGACACTGAGATATTCAAACAGTTCACTGTACAGTTCACTGTACGCTCTGTTCAACTACTACTGTATACATTAGTTCTGCTCTGTCTGTTTGCTGCATACCGTACACACTGTAGTGAAATCAAGGTTGTACTACTACTGTATATATTAAAGAGGGCGTGTCGTGATTTTTGTATTTTTTCTAATTTTGTACATGTTTAAGAGGTGACAGTATATGTAAATAGACCCCTTGGTTTGTTTTTGTGTGCAATGATGTCTTCCCTTTGTATTTCTTCCTGGGGGCTGAACCTTTCCAGTTAAATCTGCCAATGAAAAAACTTCATTATAGTGACATCACGTGTTCAGCCCCTCCCCTAACTCCTCCCCCTTTATCATGCAACTACAGCTGTGGGTGACGCTTCAGTTCAGGTGGATCTCCACCCATCACCGCGAACCAGGCAAACCAGACATACTTAATAAACTGGCTGGGTGGAATCATAAAAATGACAGTTTAACAAACACTGTACACTTTTAGTTTTTATATAACATTAATACCTGATGATCATGTTTTAGGGTAGAAAAAATTCATGGTACTCCATCTTTAAGCAGACATTTTAAACTACAATCGTTGCTTCTGGAGGTGCCCTGGAAGAACAGTAACTGTATCGAAATAGTAGCAAAGTATATTCTTATGCGAACGGAGAATATCATATGGTGTTGTTTTATTTTGTATGTAATATAGATTTGCATGGACAAAATCGGCATCGAAACGGTATCAAAGGTGTAATGAATTGTTATCAATACTATGCATCTCAGTTAAGTCTCCAATCTGCTTGTTTGAAATCGTACAGATTGCATTGCAGGGTCCTACTACAGTATACTACGACACTTATATGGTACGCAGGGCTCTCTACTATACTATAGTGTGTACATTAAGTCTCCTGTGTGTCTGCTGCGTGGGGGAGCATTACGCTGACACTGAGGCGGAGGGACGGAGGGAGAACCTCAATGTCACATTGGATTTCCTCCAAGTGGCTCAGTGTCAGCTGTACAGGTGAAACACACACGCACACACTCACCCACCACCACACGTGCACAGTGCACACACAGTAGCACTGAACACAATCGATGTGCTGCTGGCTGATGAGGAGAAGTCACCCCAAAAACCAGTGGCGTTTTTGCTTAATTAGGCAGACTAGGCAGTTGCCTAGGGCGCCGGGGGGGTGGGGGGGGGGGGGGGTTAGAGGAGGGGGCGACCACCAGACACGCTTTAAAAGGATATCAGGCTAATAAGCCTAATATGGATAAATACATTATACTTGTCCTCTATAACTAGAATTGAACATTTAAAACACACATAATATGTTCTTTAGTTTAGAAATAGTTCATTTTATCCCTTGGGGGTGCCGTTTTACTGGAGCCCCCAGTAAAATGGTAACTGGGTCCGTTACCAAATGGACCCTTACAGGTCCATTTGGTAACGGGGGCTCCAGGGAAAATCTTGCCTAGGGCTCCAAATTGCTTAGAAACGGCACTGCCAAAAACAGAGAGAGAGAGAGAGAGAGAGAGAGAGAGAGAGAGAGAGAGAGAGAGAGAGAGAGAGAGAGAGATGGGAAAAAAAAAGAAATACAAGACATGGTTTTGATCGTATAGGGTTTGTGAGGTTAGGGTTAGTGTAAGCGTAGTTTTCGTGAAGTTAAAGGCTCTCTCCCCTATTTCCTGTTTAACTACTATTGAGTATCAATAAAGGCATAAAAATCCCCAAAACAAATCTTTAAAAAAGACCTCAGCCCTCTTTCTTTCCCTTTCTTCTCCTCCTCCTCCCCTAGTCTCTCTGTCTCCACCTCCTCTCAGTATCTCTCTTTCAGGTGCTGATGGTGAAGGCGCTTATTAAACAGGCAAACACTGGGCTCTGGTGGACACTATGCTACATTACCTCCCACACAGTCACATATCCACTACAGTACATATACAGTACACTGCCCAACTCAAAAAGTAAGCTACATACATGCAGTGTTGTAGTGGGACTTTTAGAAGTGGGGGGACGCCGTCCCCCCGCGTCCCCCTTCCACTACACCGCTGCATACAGTACATGCCATCAACAAAGGGATACCATCTCAAACCATCTATCACACAAGAGAGATACAGTATCACCTCAGTTAAAGTCAGCCATGAGTTGTTTTATATCATACTGTATATCATGACATACAGTACAGAAAATGGCATAGCTGTATGCATCTATGACCAAATAAAATCAGACTCTATAAAAAATAAAAAGTGTGTGGGCTCCCTGTGGCTGTAGGACGTGATCACGTGTGAAGGGTAAGACGTCAGTCATCTAGATGATGTCAGTATGATTTCGTCAGTCATGTTGATATTTTGGGAACAGCCCCATCTGACTCCATAGACTTCCAGTATGAACCAGGGCTCCCCTTGAGTTAGTGTTGATGTGTCCCTGAGCGAGACACTTAACCCCTAACTGCTCCTGATAGCTTCTGCTGCCATTGGTGTATGAATGGGATCCACAATGTACAACGTATCTGAAGCACCTTGGATAAAGGTGCGATATATAATTTATGCCACCTATACTACTATATATTTATAGCACAATCTATGCACCATAAAGAGAGACATTCTTGGCAGAAAACGGAAAGTTCTCTCGCCCCCTCCCCATGGTTCGATACTAGGCGGGGCCTTGGGCGTGGCTAGAAAACAATTGGTTGGGAATGGGAGCGACTCCACCTGATTGGTCCATGGGGTCGGGAACAGGGTGAGATAGTGTGAACCTAAAGGCCCTGATACACTAGCAATATTTTGATCAATATCAACTAACAATGTCAACATCAACGGGCAACATGACGAGACACATGGCAACAGGCAACACCTTCCCATAGGAATTCCACCCATTTTACATTTTTTCCTGAGAGTGTGCAAATGTGCACAATCTCAGAAAAAAAGGGTCCAAATGTTCACTTAACAGACTAAAAAAGGTCATGAAATGTTCTGTCCAGTGAGGCATCTGTGGAAGGAGAAAGGATCAGGTGACCCCAAGGAGGGCTGTGATTGGAGGATTCCAAAATGTTGACCAGTAGAGGGCGCTAATGATCTGACTTTTCCAAACAACCAGGAGTTGATCATTTTATAGAGAAGAGAAAGGTCAACGTTGATAATTGACGTTGCTTGTTGATATTGATCAATACATTGCTAGGTGTATCAGGGCCTTTAGTGCGTGCTGCACTCTGCCGGTGAAACTCGTTACTGACACATGTAAAGAAGTGGCTGGCGACTCCACATGCATGGGAGGAGACACATGGTAATCAGTGGGTGTCAGGAGCCACTGGGAGGCTGCAGTACACATGGGGATAAAATGGTGGAAAAACATTTAAAAATAGAGGGAAAAAAAGCTGAATGACTCATGGCTATTGTGGCCTGTATGTGGTTGTACGCTGCTGCAACTCCAACACAAAACCTTACTCACAGAATTCACATTTTTGTAATCATTTGCTGATTTTCTCAGGAGTGATGTTTGTCCCTCGTTTGTACTGTCACATTTTAAAGCTCTGGCTGTGCAGCAGGGGCGTTTTTGCCATTAGGCAGACTAGGCAGTTCCCTATTTAAAACATGAACTATTTTTAAAAACATTAACTAAAGAGCTTATTCTATTCTAGTTATAGAGGGCAAGTATAATGTATTATCCACATTTATCTCATTAGGCAGGGTTCATTTTAAAAGGATGCCAGGCTAATAAGCCTCATATGGATATGGATGGACATTATACTTATCCTCTAACTAGGATTGAACATTTAAAACACAAATGTTATTTCATTTAAAAATAGTACATAATTTTATCCCTTGGGGGGCGCCATTTTACAGGAGATTTTCCCTGGAGCCCCCCTTATCAAATGGACCCGTAAGGGTCCATTTGGTAAGGGGGGCTCCAGGGAAAAGTTTGCCTATGGCTCCAAATTGCTTAGAAACGCCACTGCTGTGCAGCAACATAAAAAACGGTGAACAGTAAAAAGTATGTGAGCTGAGGAAGCTGAGAGTGTGTGAGTGAGTGGCTCAAATGCTGAATAAATAGTGGGCCCTGTCATGAAAAAGGTTGAAAACCACTGGTCTAGACTCTCCTCATCTCTCTCCCACTGTGTGCTATCCCATGAAGCATCATTACCTTAAAATAATCTTTAAAAAAGGGAGTGGGGGGGTCACTATACCAATCTGAAACTAAGGACTCGTTTATACTGCCCATGAAACCTTAGCAACGTTCCTAAAATTACAGCTTAGATTCCTTCCATCTTAAGACCTCAAAACCCTGGAAGGTACCCGAGACTGCGTTGGTCCACTGTACTACTCACGGGTGTAGCAGCAGCTATGGTCGCGTCACGTGTTATACGATATCTGTCCAGGTAAACCATTACACCATGAGAAGATAGTGCCCAGGTACTGTGCCGCCCGTCTAAATTGTACAAAAATACTAGAGGCACGGATAAAGCCTTGTAATGTAATGTAGTCCAGCATTGCATTGGTTATTGTATCAACACTATAATTAAGCACTCTGTCTGTCTGTCTGAATGTCTGTCTGAATGTCTGAAACAGGCATAAGTCGTCACTGACTACAGCAATCATTCTGAGTTTTCACATGCTCATTGAACATAACATTAGGAAGAGATTAACGAAGCCCTTTTCTGAAAATAACCAATTGGTGATTAATAATTAATTTAATAGTGCATAATCGGCAACGTCCGAACGCCCCCTAACGTCACGCATCACATCACGGGCACCGTTCTCAGTGTAACCCCACTGCCATGCGGAGTTGTTGCTGGAGGAGCGGTGTTGTCGGAGGAGGAGAACGCTGGCACAATGTGGATTTACGATACGCCGGGGAAGGAAGCGAGGCGGACACCATACGCGCGTTCTAACTGCAAGACAGTTGTTTGTTTTCTATGTCGCTTTTCAATCGCACGTTCAAGTGGTGGGCAGCAGCAGCAGCCCCAAAATGATGATAACGGAGGGTAACACAACTCTTGCGTCATGGAAACGTTAGCAGGCGCATTTCTTTCCCTGGCCACCTCGCAAACGAAAACGGCCCATCTACAATCTCACACTGTTTTCATATTATATGACAGGGGTTTTCAACCAGTGGTCCGGGGACCACCAGTGGTCCTTGACAGGGTTCCAGGTGGTCCCCAGGCTAAATGATGGAAAGTTGGTTAACCAGATGTAACTCTTGAGAATGTAAAAATTAAACCAAATGGACCCTTGCGGGTCAATTGGGTTTAATTTCACACTCTCAACAGTTAAAATATTCATCCGAATTAGCACTATTTAAGTCTACACTGTTTGGTTTGCAAAATCCAGCCTGGAATTGTGAACAAAACCAAAAGAATTCTTTAGTTTTAGGATCTTGGGGCTAAAATGTCATCAAATGGTGGTCCGTGGCTCAAATTCTGAATAAATGGTGGTCCCTGGAGTCAAAAAGGTTGAAAACCCCTGCATTAAAGCAATTACATACTTACATGATTGGTATAATCTATTAATTCACTTCAATTCACCCACACTGTTATGATCTGCTAATTCACTTTACACTGTACATTATTTGTTGCTCATATATTTACACTGTACATTATTTGTTGTTCATATATTTATACTGTACATTATTTGTTGTTCATATATTCATACTGTACATTATTTGTTGTTCATATATTCACAACGGGTAAGGTTATTGTATATTGACAAAAATGACAAATGTCAAAAGTATAAGACACCAACAAAAACTGCAGAGCTTATTTCAGAGACAGTATAGACCGCGTGACATCACCAACCCTGTTCCACTAGTGGATTCCTCATTCATTTTCCTCATAGACTTTTCAAAAATGGTTAATAAAAACACGATTGTGCCGCAGCCAAAGCCAACTCGGGTCGTGACAAATCATGACAACAAACACAATATCGTGATATAATATCTAATTAGCAAGAAGTAGAAAACGACATGATACAAGACTTTTTGTTTCGTTTTTCATCTTAGACATTATTTGATTGTCCCAAAAGTTGGTGTGTGTCATCATGATTCATCACGACCCGAGTTGGCTTTGTCCGTGGCGTAATCGTCTTTATATAAATTATTTTCGAAAAGTCTATGAGAAAAATGAATAGGGAATCCGTTTCTGGAACAGGGCTGGTGACGTCACTGTGCACTGCACTGTCCATATACAAACAGAATTGTGAAAGCACAGTACAAACATGTGAAATCCATAACATCAGAGTGCAGTCATTAGTTTTATATAATCATCCCCACGATGGCCAGGTATTGAAATGGGTCTGTCTGTCTGTCTGTCTGTCTGTCTGTCTGTCTGTCTGTCTGTCTGTCTGTCTGTCTGTCTGTCTGTCTGTCTGTCTGTCTGTCTGTCTGTCTGTCTGTCTGTCTGTAGACAGTCTGGCTTCATGTCCTCTGACTGAATATCAGTTATATCAGAGTGCATTTCAAAGACACAGCGTGAGTTGATACCAAATGAGGCCCAGGCCAACGGGCCTGGATCCAATACACAACACAGAGAGGTGTAGATTCTGTTCGATAATGTCGCTAACTCACGAGAGAGAGAGAGAGAGCGCTGCAGTAATATACCACTCCGCTGGATCAGACAGACGCTATGGATGGTTTCAGATTGTAGAGTGTCCATGTTAGCGTGAAAATGTCCATCTACTGTACCTGGTGCACGCTCATGTCCAGTGTGTGTGTGTGTGTGTGTGTGTGTGTGTGTGTGTGTGTGTGTGTGTGTGTGTGCGTGCGTGCGAGAGAGAGTGAGAGAGAGAGAGAGAGAGAGAGAGAGAGTGAGTAGTACTATAACTCTCCTCTGAGGGAGACTGCCTTGCCTTCTGCAGTTCCACAGAAAGAATGAAGAGAGACAGAGATAAAGAGAGTCTCGCCACAACATTTGATCACTACGTGCTAAACAGCCGTGGCATACAGTATTCCATGCATAATACTGTACTCTCACTGTACTCTCACTTCAGTTAGCAAGTTTCTATAATGCCTAGGTTGTAGGTTATGAAGACAAATAACACGACGGTATCAAAAAGTGATTTTCAACTTAGAGCCCTACACAGACAGGCTGCATATTGCATACGGCACACGCCAATACAGCCTCCTCTATTACAGTATTTTCAGTGGACCAATCCCACATCGCACAGTGCTACGATACGCCAATGTTCTATTTCCACGCGGCCATGAAAACTGTACAAAGTTGGCAGCCACCTCCTGTTTGTCTTGATGAGCGGCACCGTGTGTTTAGGGCTTAAAGGGGAACTCCGCCCATTTTCAACATTTTAATATCTCGTTAATATACCTTAGAGATGTTGTGTGGACATGATAAAAAAGTTCCCCCAATTCTGTATTTCCTAAAAATGTCTGAAAAAAATCATTAACATGGTGAAATACATCTGATGACATCATCAAGATGTATTTCACCATGTTTTTCTTTCAGAGCCCTTTTTCCTGAGAGGGTACAAATGGAACCAAATGGACCCGCTAGGGTCCATTTGGTTCACATTTCTGTCCTCTCAGGAAAATTTTGAAAATGGGTGGAATTCCTCCTTTAAGATTGCTTGGAATCAGTTATTTTTGCAAAGTTACACCGCCGTACGCAAGCTTCATGTAGACTAAGCTTTCTCTTTACTGCTGACACTTATAAGACGAATATTAAACCAGTTTAGACAGTCCCCTATGAAGAAACAGATCCCTATTTCGTATGCTGTGCTACCGTTTGATTACAGGAACTAGAGAGGAGAGGCAGACACAAAGCAACAGTGACTATCTTTGTTGCCATCTGTCTCAAGTCTGAGACTGTCTGTACAAGTACAGTATAATGTTGTTTCATTTTCGGGTTGTGTCAAGTTCAATATATTTGCTTCTTTCTTTTTCTACGTTATAATGCCTTTGCTCTTTTTCTTGGCTGCTCTGTGCAGCACTTTGGTTCGACCTTGGTCCTTGAAAATGTGCTACACAAATAGTTAAGATTTGATTTGATATGCTGCACTAGTGTTGTAGTCGAGACCACTTAAAATCAAGACCAAGTCAAGACCAAGACAACCACGTACTTGATCGAGACGAGATCGAGGCGAGACTAGCACCTAGAGGGTCGAGTACAAGACAAGACCAAGACCTAGAAGGGCCGAGAACAAGACGAGACCATGACCGAGAAAGGTCGAGAACAAGACAAGACCAAGGCTGGTCAAGACCGAGGCCAAGACCTAGTCAACATATAATAACGTTCTTAATTATTTTCAATCTTCTATTATTATTAACACTGAATTTGATTCTTGTGCCCTTGTCTACCATTACATTTTTAAACAAAACTACCAATGCAGGCTGCAGCATAGAGCAATCATAAACCACTGTTATAAAATCAAACGCAGCATCCCCTTTTTCCTCTCACTCTGTCTCTCTCCAATATTGCTACTGTATGTGGCTGTGTGCCTCCTATGCTGCTTCCAGTGTGTCTCTATTCAGGCTGCACGAAGAGTACCGCAAGCGCTCAGTTTCTGACCATGCAATATCGCAACTCTGGCACTAGATGGCTTTGGATCTCGCTGCACAGCTGTCTTTATGAATGGGTCCTCGCTCCGCACAATGAATAGAACTTTTCCTTTGCATTGTCTTGTCTCGAGAGGTCTTGTTGGCGATCGAGACCCGAGTCATTAGCTCCGAGGTCGCAACAAGACCAAGACAAAATTATACGAGAACAAGACGAGACCACAAGACAAATAAAGTGGAGAGCCAAAGACAAAACACAGCGAGACAAAAACAAGACCGAGACAAGGAAAATACGCTCTTGAGAATGTCTTGAGACGAGACAATGCCTCGAGAACTACAACACTATGCTGCACACAGAGACACGCGCATGGTGCACGCTTACTTGTGCTAACAACAAGCAGAAAGCAGTGATAAGTTCTAACCCACGAAGAGTCACTAAGAGAAAGATATGATGTCCAGCTCTAGGAAGACAATCCCCTGACAGGATGCAGAGAAGAGCCAGCAAACGGCCCAGGAGGTACAGCGGGTGTCTGGTAGTCAGGAGGTACAGCGGGTGTCTGGTAGTCAGAAGGTGCGACAGTTATTCCATCCCTCTACTCCTCCCAGCTAGGCTGCCATCATGTCCAAGTGTCCTTGACCAAGACACTACTAGCAGGGCCGGATTCAGCCAGCCCTACTAGGGTGGGCTGGAAGAATGGCAGGGTGTATGGGCACCTCCAAAGTTTTTGAAGTTTATGAAGCAGTGGTTTTCAACCTTTTTCACACCAGGGCCCATTATTTATTCGGCATTTGAGCCACGGACCATTTGATGATATTTTAGCCACACAGACCCCAAAATATAAGATTTCTTTTGGTTTTGTTCACAATTCCAGGCTGGATTTGGGGAAAAACAATCAAACATACAGATCAAAATGACCATTAATCTTCTACGTTCTGTAGTTGTGTAGACTTGGGCTAATTCACATGATGATTATTATAACTCTTGAGAGCGTAAAAATGAAACCAAAAATGAAACCATTTGGTTCATTTTTACACTCTCAAAGAGTTACATCTGGTTAACCAACTTTCCAACATTTAGCCTGGGGACCATCGCTCAACCACTGGTGGTCCCTGGACCGCTGATGAGAACCACTGATATAACCTTTCATTGGGTGGGCAAGATGCACATTTGGGTGGGCACTGCCCACCCCTGCCCCCCTCTAGATCCGGCCCTGACTACTAGGACTTCTGCCCTGCTGAGACTGTCCCCCAGCCAGCGGGTTGGAGCCTGCCTTGCATGGCTGCCATTGGAGTGTGAATGTATAAAGCAAAATGCAAAGATCACACAGACAATATTACAAAAAAAAAAACAGTCTGAGCCATCTGCAAAGCTTTACATCCTTCCTTGGTGACTCAAACCAAATAAGAAAAATATTCTAAAACGCGCTAAAGTCACTTGGAAGCTTTTATTTGATTAGCGAAACCCAGACTTATACTGTCATTATTGGCTGATCAGTTAGGGAAAGAACAAAGGATGCCGTCGAGTGTAGTAGAGCGCCGTTCTTCCGAGATCCGTTATAACATAATAACGAGCCATAAAGATGTCTATAAAATAGACAGAGGCTTGTTTATGTGGCTGGGTTGCGTTGGGTTGGGGGGTGGCTGGCTGGCTGGCTGGCTGGGTGGGTGGTGGTGGTGTTGGCGGTGAATTCAGTGGCGTGTGCTTTGACTGTTCTCGCCTGATCTTTGGCAGGCAGAGAGCACCAGACGAGAGCAGAGCACCAGCCATCTGTCCCAAAAACCACCACCAGCATCACCATCACCACCAGGGGCGGATCTAGGCATGGGCATGAAGGGGGGGCAATGCCCCCCTAAATGCCCAGTCTGCCCCACCAAACATGATGGCATGCAAAACAACCCAAGATATTTCAAATTAAAGTGCCTATATTTACAATGATTATGAAACACTACTACTGCTACTAACTAACTACAGTTGTGTCAACACTAAACCAACAGCATTTCATCATTGAAAACAGAAAACTCTCTGAGTCAGACCTTTAGCTTTATGCATGCTGCGTGTCTGTTGCAACTTCAACAACTGATGTTATTATTGATGCTGACTTGCCTAATAGAAGTCCTGTAACTGAAAATGGTATGGGTGCGGCTTGAAGCTAACCCCATGCCATTTTCTCCTGCCCCCCCCCATTGGGAAATGCTACATCCGCCCCTGATCACTACCACGACCATGCACCTACCCCCGATCCCCCTTCTGCTCCATGCACAGCGTACACACGGTCAAGGAAGATCCATCAACACAAACATAATAATATCATATACTGTATATTTTTGTATTTTTTTAATAGAGCAGTCAATTATTATCTTTTCCCTGTTGTAAGAAGGTTGTAGTTACACCAACCAACCTTCCAAACACCTTTCTATGTTGTCACAGAGAAAGAGTCGATCTACAGAGAGGGAGAGAGGGGGTTGGAAGAGTGAGAGATTTATTTGTGAATCGTGACCCATAAAAATGGGTCTGTGACCTTGCGAAAACAGGGCTCCTACTGGCTCAACCGTGCTCTACTGGCTCCCCTCCCAGTGAAAAAAGAGTCCACCAGGTAGTTTTTTTGTTTATATTTTGATTATATACAGTATATCAACACAAATCCAAATATTTTCCGTAAGACTGAGACCAAGTGTCTTTTACGTACCAGCCTTAAAGCCCCCGTCCACACACCAACGATCCACCATGCAACCCCTTGCAACATGCCACTACTTGCAAGCAACCGTCCGTTATCCCTAATGGCAGTTGCACGGTCGCCCTTGGCGTTTTGTTGTAGTTGGGGCGCAAGCCTGGGTTTTATTCACAATCCCAACAACATGTGCTGTGTGTCGTTCCCCCTCTTGCCTTGGTGCCTTGGGAGCCACAGCCTTGTGCTCCAACAACAACAACACAGCACATTTCCTTCCTCCATTCATTCATTCATTCATTCTGTTTCTCCCCCTTTTCCATGCATACAGAGGTTATTAGACTATACATTCCTTCCATGCATGGAGTGAGAAGGTTATTACAGTCTCTGAAGCAGCCCAGCTGTCCCTCAGGCCATACACAGCGTAATAGGCTGAAGAACAGGGGTTCTTCCCACATCTATAATAGCAGTGTTCCCCTGAATGGGCTCACATAGAATGTAATAGAAAACAAGCCTAACGACATGGTGGCATTTAATGGCTAACAAAGCACAAAGCGCCATGACTATACAACGACGGTGTGGTCAACATAGAACGATCAATAAAGGAGACAGATGAATGAGGACTCAGACTGACTTGGGATACATTTACTCTTTTTATGGTAGCATTTGTAACACTAGATCATTATTTATAGTGTACATTTTGCTAGTATCCAAAATAGAATTTCCGCCGTTTCTAATCTTCACATTGTTGTGATGTGGTACTTGTAGGGGACAGGGGGGTAGAGCCGTCTAATTTAGAAGAGTAAAGCTAAACCCCTTATCTCTTAACTTCTTTGCCGTTTTAAACTATTAAAAAAGAATAGTTTAAATGGCCAGTCTACAAGCTCACAATGTGTCAATAGATTGGCACGTTGAACTATTCCAAAAAGTTTTTCCAAATAGTAAAAAATGATAAGGGGTTTAGGATAAGGGGTTTAGATGGTAACGAAAATGGAGCCCCTGTGTGTGTGTGTGTGTGTGTGTGTGTGGGGGGGGGGGGGGGGGGGTAATCTCACAAACCACCGAACAGATCACTGGAAATGACTGATGAACATAGTACAGTGTCATCATAAATGACGGATGTAAGCCACACCATTATTATACTATACGTCATCTTGTTTTTTTGTCTTGGCTTCACAGTTTGCACTGCTTGTTTTGATTGGTTCAGTCAGTCACCGTTGTCGCGACAGCCAATCATCAGTCGCCGTCACGGCAAAGGGTTTCTCATGTCCAAACTACGCACACACAAGCGCGCACCATCGATCCCTAAGATCACGAGAGGGCCAGGTGCGGATCTAGGCATGGGGGGGGGCAATGCCGTCCTAAATTCCCTGACTGCCCCACCAAACATGATGCCATGCAAAACAACCCAATATAGTCCTTATATTTAAAACGATTTAAAACTCTACTACTGCTACTAACTAACTACAGTTGTCTCACCACTAAACCAACAGCATTTCATCATTGAAAACAGAAAACTCTCTGAGTCAGACCTTTAGCTTTATGCATGCTGCGTGTCTGTTGCAACTTCAACAACAACTGATGGTATTATTGATGCTTACTTAATAAAAGTCCTTTAACCGAAAATGTTATCGGGTGCCATTTTCTCCTGCCACCCCAATTGGGAAATGTTACATCCGCCCCTGGAGAGGGCGCGACGTTAACAGGGCCACGCGGCGTGCGTCAGGGCGTGCTGGAACTGGCCAGTGACCAGCCGGCTACTTGCTCTCCTGAGAGAGAGATAGAAAGTGGCGTTGATGTCAGATTTTCAGTGACGTGATGCCACCCCACTCTGTGGTCGGGTCACAGTGACCCTGCCCGAAAGTAGTGAAGAAAAAGGAAACCCGAGAAACAGGCGAGTGTGTTCATACTTCCCGTACTCGCCTCTCTCTCTCTTTCTCTTTCTGCAAACACTTTGTCTCTGTTGTTTCAGAGCTCCAAGCAGGGCAGGTCTAGTCACTGTATGCAATGTCCATGTCCATACATTATTCCTTGTGTGCACAGTAAAGTTCAGTGTACAAATGTTCCATTTGGTTACAATTAGGGATGTCCCGATGCCACTTTTCCATTTCCGATCCCGACACCACAATTTTTGTGTTAGCCGATACTGATACCAAATACAGATACCATAAGAAAAAATACCTTCATATGAAGTCACCAACTGGGAATATCATACTCCTCTCTCAAATGTGCACTTGGGAAACTCCAAAGCAAACTCCACATGACCCAACATTTTACTTAACTGCAATGGTGTCAACCCCTTACCCCTGTGTCTGATCACTGGTTAGACAGGCATATTTGCCAATATGTGACCCGATAATGACAAATAAGGGTCAATACTGATACTCCCCCCCCCCCCTCCTCCTCCTCCTCAGGCTGATTCCGTCTGGCTATTTTCTTTCTGCAGGACATTGCATTATGAATCTGATCCACTGACGTACAGTAATGTAACTGAGACTTCATAGCGTTGCAGGTGCAGCGCGCGCACACACACACACACACACACACACACACACACACACACACACACACACACACACACACACACACACACACACACACACACACACACACACACACACACACACACACACACACACACACACAACACACACACACACACACACACACACACACAAATGTTTAATCTGTTAAAGGGGAACTCCACCTTGTTTTCAATATTCTAATTAGCCATTAGTATACCCTAGAGGTGTTGGGTGGACATGATGAAAAAGTTCCCCCATTCTGTGTTCCCAAGAAATGGAGGTCTGAAGAAAACCACTAACATGGTGAAGCATCTTGACATAATCAAGATGTATTTTCATCATGTTAATGGATTTCTTTAGACGCTTCTTTTTTTTTGAGAGCGTACAAATGGAACCAAATGAACCCTTTAGGGTTCATTTGGTTTGAATTGTTTGGCCGAAAAACAATTCAAATAGCCGAATATGTTTAGGACCACTTCATGTTGTAGGACCACTTCTCAACGTACCTTCGTATAATTGGTCCTCACTAAAGTACATGATAAATACCACTATCTTTTTTTACTGGGTCAGTTTCTCACAGGAGGGCTGTGGGCAGTTCAGAAACCTGTCTTCCAGTGACATCGTCATTCGGCAGATTTTTTTAAACATTATATTTAAGAAAATACAATTATATTTTTATTATCGGGAGAACGATAGCTGCCATTTTTGCATTGCAACTTTTCAGCAATAGAAACTTGGACTCCCCATCGATGATGTCACAGGAAGGTGGGTGTCTGAACTGGCGAAGTGGTATTTTAACATTATCTACATATCGCTTTCTTATATATATATATATATATATATATATATATATATATATATATATATATATATATATATATATATATATATATATATATATATATATATATATATATATATATATACACACACACTGTATGTATATACATACATACATACATACATACATACATACATACATACACACACACACACACACACACACACACACACACACACACACACACACACACACACACACACACACACACACACACACACACACACACACACACACACACACACACACACACACACACACTGTATATATACACACACACACTGTATATACACACACAGGCTTTTATGGCAAAAGATATGACTATGGCAAAACGTCACTTAAATAATGATCACTAATGGTCCGTAAACCATTTATTTAGCACTTTTGAATGCATTAATTGCATTTTAATCACGTCATCGGTACATAGCATTACGTTATGTACTGTATGGAACCCTCTGTTTTGACTATCCAGTCATATTTTTCAACCAATTCAGCCAAAACCGAAAAGCATGAAAATGCATATTGTTTTTGCCATTTTCTGCAGAATGTATTTTAGGTGCGTCACTAATCATAATACAGATATTTAAGACTTAACAATTTTTTTTTTTTAAGATAAGAGAGAGATAAGAGAGATCTCAGAGATTGAAATGGTGGTTGGTAGAATAACATGCATGTCAAACTGGGGGTCCGTAAAATCAAACAGCTTAAGCCACAAAAAACAACTTCTCTTATGGGGGTCCCTGGCCTATCTATTCGAATGGGGGTTTGTGGGCTAATTAGTGTCAACATAGGGGTTAAAGTGTATATTGACAAATATCAATGCAAAAACAACTTATAGTTGATTTAGAATTTCTATACAGCAGATAACAAGAACAGGAAGTATGCAGAAGTCAACACTTGCCCTCAAGCCATCAATCAGTTAGCCTGGATAAAGCCAACCAAATCAGCAGCAAAAATACTTGCATGACAGCAGATTAGTCTGGAATACCACCAGGGGCAGTTCTAGGCATGGGCATGGGGGGCAATGCCCCCCTAAATGCCTAGACTGCCCCACCAAACATGATGGCAACCCAAATTACAAAGATATTTCAAATGAAAGTGCTTATAATTAAAAGTATTTGAAACATTACTACTGCTACTAACTACAGTAACTAGTACTACAGCTGAGTCACCACTAAACCAACACCATTTCATCATTGAAAACAGAAAACTCTCTGAGTCAGACAGACACACATGCTGCGTGACACGCATGCTGGTATGGGTGCGGCTTCATCGCCCGTGGCGCGAAGCGACACAGGTAATGAAGCCACCCCCATACCATTTTCTTCTGCCCCCCAATTGGGAAATGTTACATCTGCCCCTGAATACCACAATTGTACACTAATTTCCTACTCCAGCTGATTAAGCTTTATCCAGTCTATCAGTTACGACTATGTAATGATAGGTTCCAAACTTGCATGATACACAACCAATATAACCTGTGACAACTCATTGATGCAACTTTAATTTTAGAACGTTCCAGTTGAATTTGACATATTTCTTTGTGTCGTGTCGGCGCTATGAGTTCTCGCCTGATTAGATGAGATTGGTGTATCCTCCTGACCTGAAAATTATCTTCATGAAAGAGCGGGAGACGCCTGACACACTTAGTTTAACACAAAATGAAATCACCTTGTTATAAAGCCTATACTAGCGGCCACTGGCAGGTAGAAGCGCCCGAGGCGGTTCCACCTTGGTCCCCCTCTTCACTGAAGCATTGTTTGCTGCGCACTATTCCTGACAGAGGTCAATGCAACGTTTGATGATTTGCTCCCGCATAATGCTGTCAGATGTCTAAGTAAAGGCAAGGTCTTGGGAGACGTGGGTAAATACTAAATAAATAGCCACAGTGTCAGAGAAAACAAAACCGTGCAAAAGCAAAATAGCCGGGGCCGGATCTAGAGGGGGGCAGAGGTGGGCACAGCCCACCCAAATGTGCATCCTGCCCACCCAATCAAAGGTAATATCAGTGGTTTTCAACCAGTGGACCACTAGTGGTCCTTGAGAGGGTACCAGGTGGTCCCCAGCTAAATGGTGGAATGTTGGTTAACCAGATGTAACTCTTTGAGAGCGTAAACATGTTTACACTCTCAAGAGTTAAAATTTTCATCATATGAATTAGCCCAAGTCTACACAACTAGAGAATATAGAAGATTAATGGTCATTTTGATCTGTATGTGTTTTGTTTACTAAATCCAACCTAGTATTGTGGTCAAAAGCAAAATAAATCTTTAGTTTTGGGTTGTCTGTGGGGCTAAAATGTCCTCAAATGGTGGTCCTTCGTGGCTCAAATTGCCGAATAAATAGTGGGCCCTGGTGTCAAAAAGGGAGAAAACCACTGCTTCGTATGAAAAACTTTGGAGTTGCCCATGCACCCTGCTATTCTTCCAGCCCACCCTAGTAGGGCTGGCTAGATCCGGCCCTGGAAATAGCTCATGGAAATCATGAGGAATGAAGAGAAGCTGTTGCGTTTTTTTGGCTGACATAACATACCCATCTCAATGACCTAAATCTGAAGCTACAGGGAGAGAACAACAGTGTGTGAGCTGATGTCAGCAGTGTGTGCTTTCCAGAGGAAACTGGAGGTTTTCAGAAGTGACCTACAGGTAAGTATTTTTAACACACATTCCCTGGATTCCGCGATGAACACCTTGTGATACTCCAGCCATGATTTTGCTCCTTATTCATTAAAATTATTTGGCTCGACCAAGAGGACCGTCCTCGACAATGATATGTAGTTACTCAGCATAAAGGCCCTGATACACCTAGAAATGTTTTGATCAATATCAACAAGCAACGTCAATTATCAACGTTGACTTTTCACTTTTCTATACAAAACGATCAACTCCTGTGTTCAGAAAAGTCAGATCATTAGCGCCCTCTACTGGTCAACATTTCAGAATCCTCCAATCACATCCCTCCTTGGCATCACCTGATCCTTTCTCCTCCCACAGATGCCTCACTGGACAGAACATTTCATAACCCTTTTTAGTCAGTAAAGTGAACATTTGTTTTTTAGGACCTTTTTTCTGAGAGTGTATAAATGGAACCAAATGGACCCGCTAGGATCCATTTGGTTCACATTTGCCTGTTGCCATGTGTCTCATCACATTTGCCTGTTGCCATGTGTCTCATCACATTTGCCTGTTGCCATGTGTCTCATCACATTTGCCTGTTGCCATGTGTCTCATCACATTTGCCTGTTGCCATGTGTCTCATCATGTTGCCCATTGATGTTGACATTGCTAGTTGATATTGCTCAAAATATTGCTAGTGTATCAGGGCCTTAAGGAGTGTTACAGACAGTGAATCGCCCAGCAAGAATCTCGCAGTGAGAAAAACAGCTCACTGGATTGAGCTTTGAAAAAAATCACATGCGTGTGCACGAAACGAGCACGCACGCCATAAATAACACTGGACGCCGCGCAATAACGCCCGGCGTCACACGCTCTCTTTATGGCACGTCGTTTTCTGAGCACAAAACGCCGGCCCTGTTGAAAATGAACTAGAAGACGCGATTATTTTGTTACTGGCCGTCTGTAAGCGCCTTAAGTTGGTCGGCCGATTAGCCGAACAACAGATTAGACTCATGAATATAAAGAAATAAGGCATGGCCACCTCAACTACACTATTTGCTGTGGTGTACGGGTTGATTAATTGCTCACTTTTCTTCTCTTACTGGATATGTCACACATGCACAAAGGTGTGTGTTTGTGTTAGGGGGGTGCATACTGTTGCTGAATAAAACTCATCCTACATGCCTTATTTATTCATCATAACATCACAAATAAAAATTGATCACTGTAGTTTTTAGAAGGGACATCCCATCCCGGATAGCAAATATTGCTAGAAGCACTACTAGAAAATTGCAGATGAATATCCAGGATCCACTACTGTATACATTATCACGGCTGTCATCTCACAAATTGCACACAGTTTTGCCCTCACTGCTCTTCCAGAAACTTTGTCTACTTTGTTTTACCCACACAGGAGTGACTGCTATTTGCCAAAAACTACTACAAAACAATGAGGAAAAACCACTTCAGGTTATGTTTTTCTAGCCCCAGTACATTCCCTCCATACTCTGTAGCTCCGAGATGAGGACACATGAAAGGCTTTGAAATCGCCGTTCAGACACGGCGCATGGTTTCCACAATAAACGATTCTTAGATGTTTCTGCACATGTAATCCAAACAGTGAAGGACCCTACGAACTTTAAACTAGGTTAACATTATGTACGTGACATGTATGTGACAAAGGCAATGCAACTGAACAATCTGACCAGAGGGGGCAGTAATGTGCGGCAACATGGTGACGAAAACATAAAACTGTCTGACAAAAGCAGAGATTTAAGTGCTCTGTTCAAATTACGAGTTGGATTTTCTCGACCCTACATAATGTTAACCTAGTTAAAAGTATCGTAGAGGTCCTTCACTGTTTGGATTACATGTGCAGAAACAGGTATTGTGGAAACCATGCGCCGTGTCTGAACGGTGATACGGTGAACGGTGCCTTTCATGTGACCTCATCTCGGAGCTACAGAGTGAGTGTAGTGTATTCAGGGAACATACTGGGCTAATGTTTTTCATGCTGAAGACTTATTATGGTCACTTCACATTAGAGAAATGTCTCCTTAATGTCACATTTCTGGTGACAATTGTTTGTTATTCTGCAGAAGCACATGGGCCACCAGGGCCCAGTGCCGCTTCTCTGCAGAGGGAATTTCACTCCACTGTCCTCCAGGAAAACCTTGCACTGAGAGAGGCTGACTGAGACACACTCACCTTCTGGACAAACATGGTTACTGCAGAGCAGTAATGTCCAACAAAAAGTTGGCAGCCAGAATGCTTGGCTCGACCTACAGTATATACAGCTGTAAGGAGTTTAACAATGAATGAACATGGTGAAAAACACGACGCTTGGTCATCAAACCATTTTGTGCCAAAGTTTAAAATCTTAGCTACAGACCAAAAGGTGCCAATTTCTCTCAGTAAACACTAAACAACACAGCTAGACACATTTCAAGGTACATGGTCTCTGGGGTGTTTGACTCACAGATACAGTTGGTATGGTTCCACATGCACGCACCATGATTGACTTTCTCCTATTAAATATTTCAACTTAGTGAGTTGGTGCAACTCATTAAAGGGATAGTTCAGCTTTTTTGAATTTAAGTTGTATGAAACCAGAACTACTTAAAGCCATGTTTTTTCTCGACCCAAAAACAGGTATTATTATAGCATAATCAGGAAGATTTTTTTCCAAAAAGTGTATGATATTTGTTAAAAAGTGATTTGTATGTGGCAATGGCCACCAGTTCATTAAGCATGCATGGCTTTAACTTTAAGCACCACGCACCACCACCCATCTCCGCCTCTTACTTTAAGACCACCCACCTCTCCTAGTCCCTCCACCTCCTCAAAAAAGGACTGTCCATGGTTCTGCCCATTTGTTTACAAGATTTCAGAGGGAGGACAAACTGTTGAGGCCATAGTTTGAACCAGATTCTGGTACAGAGTTTCACCTACATTAGACATGAATAATAATAACAACAACAACAAATTGAGCCTGGGGCTCCAAATTGCTTAGAAACGTCACTGATGACACTCACTGTCTTCGTAGAAGCTCGGCAGAAGCTCGGGTGTGTGGGAACTCATGCGTCTGCGTGCAGGTCTGCGTGGGTCTGCGTCCCTCTGTGTCTGTGTGCGTCTAAATATGCCATAAAAAAAGTACTAGCCTGGCCAGTTAGCTAAACAATGCTAGTGTGAGGCAACAGCCGCGTAAGTGTGGTGGGTTTCAAAACGTTTAGGGAGGTGCGTTTCCTAAAACGTGTTCTATAATGTTAAAGAAGGGGGCGTGGCCGGGGCATGTCAGAGCACCAGGGTTATTATAGTGAGAGCACCTTTAAGATTTTATTTGGTACCCTGTCCAGTACAATATCTAGTTAGCTTGGTGAGTTATTCAATAGACTAATGGTATTATTTAGTCAATCACAGCACAGAAGCACAGTGGTTGGTACTTCCATAGCACAGTAAGTGGATTAGTGTCAGTGTTGCCAACTGCCAAAATCCAAAATGCACTAGTGGCAATTCCAAAATGCACTAGAATGCGCTAGAGCAGTGGTTTTCAACCATTTTCATGCCAGCGCCCACTATTTATTCTGCATTTTAGCCATGGACCACCATTTGTTGTTGAGTTTAGTCTCTCGGACTACTATAGATAACTGGCAAAATGTTGGTCAAAATAGCAATTCTGATACATTTTCCAAAATGTATAGATTCTTGAAAATTAGGTAATTCAGAATTAATTAAATATAATTTAACTCTTGAGAGCGTAAAATGAAACCAAATGGACCCGTAAGGGTCCATTTGGTTTCATTTTACGATCTCAACAGTTACAGATCTACAAGGCTCCGTTTGGTTACCAATGGTCCTTTCTAGGAAGGAAGGAGGACTCTATCATAGGAGGAAAAAAAGGTGAAAAATGAGGGTTTTATCTCTGGCGCCTGTCAACCAATTTCGCCCCAATTCACCAGCAAAAAAAGCACCAGATTTTATGCCAGGAGTTTTTCAATAATTTTGGCGCTAGGAAAAGAGCTAAATATAGCGCCAAATGCGCCAAGTTGGCAACACTTATAAGTGCGAACTGCATGAGGATGACAGCGACTGTGTCAGGAATGTGTTGCATGTCCAACGAACTCCGCTCTGCCCTCAGATCCTTGTCTCTGTACTGTCCTACAGTAGCTCATCTAAATAATGCAGAGGCTGCTCATAACATACCATTTAGTACTGCAATGTCAGCAGGCTGTTCTATCGGTGGTGGCTCACAGTGCACCGTATACTGTAGGTGCGCACGGTGTCTTAAATTCAGATATGGTTAGTTTTCCTATTTGACAGACATTTGTTCTGCTGCTGTAATATAGGCACTTACAGGGAAAGAAATATTATATTTTAGGTTACAGTGTACAGTGTGAGAACACAAATACTAACCAAAAGGACCTTTAACACTCTCATTTAAATTGACCAGAATTGACCAGTTTTGCCTACTTGTATTTATTTATTTATTATATGTTTTCTATCGCAAAGTGATGGGGGTACAGTGGTTCCCACATTACTCACATCTAGCCCTGGCCTTCTATTGTCAATCTCTTTTCTATAGTCAATTTCTTTCGGTACCACCAAGAAGTTTTTAACCAGTGAGAGTCGGAGTTGGGGGTTGGTATAACTATAGTACTGTAAATGAGAGTACTGACACGCTTTGATCTTGCGCTTCGCACCCTATACTGGAGCTCTGCTGTCAATGCAAGTGGATGGGCGAGAGTGGTTTGTTTAGAACTATCCCAGGTGGTTTGTTTTTCTAGGAACTACAGTGAATCGCGGACGTATCAATCTGTCCATTAAACCGACCTATGACAAATAGTTTCTTTAAAGAAGCGTTGGATTGTATAAACGTCATCATCCGACAAACGGGGCACTCTGTGGCCTGCAACAGAGTGCCAGGGGTGATAGTCCTACACCAAGGTGAGGCTGTACGAGGGCCTGACCCTCTGTGACTCTCCACTAGCCGTCCATCACTGACTCACACACAGTGGGAGCTGTCTGCTGCCATGTGTGATCATCACTCCCATGCGCTACGCACACACATGCCTTCATGCACCATCGTGTCATCATGCACCACCGTTGTCTCTGTAAAATGCGCCTGAATGCTGGGCAAAATATGCAACAAAAACAAAAGAACACTCATTGTGTTTTTTTGGAAATCAACATGAACTCAAATAAGCTAAGGGTGCGAACATATACAGTATACTCACTCACTCCAGGGGCGGATATAACATTTCCCAATTGGGGGGGCAGGAGAAAATGGTATGGGTGCGGCTTCATTGCGATGAAGTCGCACCCATACCATTTTCAGTTACAGGACTTTTATTAGTCATTTTAAATATAAGCACTTGAAATATCTTGGGTTGTTTTGCATGCCATTGTGTTTGGTGGGGCAGACTGGGCATTTAGGGAGGCATTGCCCCCCCCCCCCCCCCCCCCCCCCCATGCCTAGATCCGCCCTGACTCACTCTCTCACACACACACACACACACACACACACACACACACACACACACACACACACACACACACACACACACACACACACACACACACACACACACACACACACACACACACACACACACAGTTTTTTGTCTACTATGGCACATCCATGTGCTCCAGAAGGCAGCGTCAAGGTCGCAGCTGAGTGGGAGAACTAATGACCGGTAATGAGACACGACCTTGACTGATGGCTACAGTCAGTGGGGGAGGAAGGACTCTGATTTTAGTTTTTACTTAAAAGGTAATAGAGGCAACGTTTTTTGCCAAAAATCAAAATAGATATACCAGTATAGCTATATATTTTTGCCTTTTGCTGTAGCTGTTTCCTTGCAGACAGACACTTGGTTCGTCCTGCAGACGGTCCAGAACTTTGATGTTCTGTTTGTTTGTCAACAAATCATGACAACATAACATTCGTCAGGCTCAGGACAGGCGTGGCTAATGTGTGGGGGGAGGAGGATTAAGACGGGGTGAGGCAGCATTTTAGCCAATCACAGCACAGCAGTCTCCAGCAGTTTCATATTGAGCCAATAGAGTGGAGGTGAGGTGGAGTTAGATTCTGTTTTTAAACTAATTTGTTTACAAACACAGTGTTTGTACACACTAAAGTTGCTTCTATTACATCCCTACTTTTAAGTAAAAGTAACTGTACCACACAATGTAGAAAATGTACACTCAAATCAAACTTTTTTTTTTTAAATAGCCGATCTGCAAGGACACAACATGTCACATCGAGCTTACACACTGGCTATTTTTTTTTTCTAAATAGCCTGTTTATGAAATAATAAATAATCACAAGTGCTTTGTGATTTATTTATTTTTTTGCTGTGACTGCTTCTGCAAAATTCTAGTGTATCCTTTTTTTGTTTTGTTGTACTAAATTCCTGAACATTTTGTTCTTCTGTAGTTCACTTGATATATACAGTATAGGGCTCCATTTTCGTTAAACCCCTTATCCCAAACCCCTTATCCCTTTTTTACTATTTTTAAAAACTTTTGGGAATAGTTCAATGTGCCAATCTATTGATACGTTGTGAGCATGTAGACTAGCCATTTGAACTATTAAAAATGGGATAAGGGGTTTAGCGGTGACAAAAATCTAGGCCTATATGTGCTGTAATCTCTTTTTTCCTCCTTGTGTGTCTGTGTAATGTAGCTTAGTGTTCTTATTCTATCATCTGTTGTATGATATGATGTACCACTTGTACACCAGGTTCCACCGTGTCCTCATACAGTATGTTCCATTAACCTACAAATGCGTCCATGTCCTGCAAAAATGCTGAATCGCCAAAGCGAATTAAATACATTTTTGAGGAACCTCAAACCGGGCAAACATGGGGATTTCTACACAGTGCACACATCTATGAAAATATAAGAAAAATGATACACTGTAGGCAGCCGCACTTTCCTCAACTACTCAGTTTGTAGATTCCCTTTCGTTTAATGACCCGGGTGAGGGCAGTATAAGGATTATGGCAGGACGTTTGTATAACGTTGTGTACAGTGTTGTAGTGGGACTTTTAGAAGTGGGGAGACGCCTCTTAAAGGGGAATTCCAACCATTTTCATTTTTTTTCTGAGAGTGTACAAATGCGAACCAAATGGACCTTAGCGGGTCCATTTGGTTCCATTTGTACAAAAATAATATATTTGTAACAAAAAATATTAATGACATAGTAAAATATTGAAAATGAGTGGAATTCCCCTTTAAGACACATGCATGCACACTTGCATTTGCGTGCACCTGCGCAACACACACAGACACGCTATTAAAACAAGTATAGCATATCCATAAAAGTAAATGACCAGACAAAAAACATAGGCCTACTTTTGCCCCAAAAATATTTTAGATATGAGAAGTGGGGAGACGGCGTTCCCCCTCCACTACACCCCTGGTTGTGGTGGTTTGGGAAGCGTGGCATGAGCACAGACAATATGAATGAATATCAAGTGTCTTTGTTGATGAGACAAATATTAGACAGATCTAAATGTAGAGTATGCACGGCGCTTACAGCAGCGTCAGCAGCACTACAACTCCATCAAACCACTTTGGTCTGGTTTCGCTCTGCTCCAACCCCCACGTTCAGCTCACCTTCACTTGCCTCCCCCTGCTACTGTATGCTAACTATATATGCTGCTACTGTATATGTTAACATGAAACCAAAGGGACCCGCAAGGGTCCCCAGCTAAGTTGGTGAACCAGGTGTAACTCTTAAGAGCGTAAAAATTAAACCAAATGGACCCGTAACATGTTTACACTCTCAAGCGTTAAAATATTCATCATGCGAATTAGTCCGAATCTACACAACTAGAAGATTAATGGTCATGGACAGAAGCAAAAGAAATCTTTAGTTTTGGGGTCTGTGGGTCTAAAAATATCCTCAATTGGTGGTCTGTGGCTCAAATGCTGAATAAATGGTGTGCCCTGGGATGAAAAAGGTTGAAAACCCCTGGTCTAAGATAAAGAATCTGTATTTTAGGGTTCTTCAAAATCGTGACCGATTGCTAACACCTTAATGGCCCTTTGCCTGTCAAGAGAGAAGGCTCTGGAAAAGTTGAAGAACATCTGTAGGAGTCATGCTCTCTGAAGTAGACAGCAGACAGAATCTCAGTCAGCAACACACACACACACACACACACACACACACACACACACACACACACACACACACACACACACACACACACACACACACACACACACACACACACACACACACACACACACACGTGTGTGTGTGACAGCAACCAAGTCAGCAGCCACAGCCTGACTCATATTGCTGTGCCTCAGAGCATCCGATCAGCTACACATGCTGACAGCTAGCAGAGTGCTCTTAGTTAGATCATCATATAGAGAGGGAAAGGAAGATGTGGCTGAACTCATAGTATGTAATGGTAGAATGTATAGCCTACATTAAACGCCTAAACCCAGTCTCATGAGGTTTAGGCAAATATGCACGGAGGTGCCATTCCGTCCATACTCGCCTAGAATACGTGAAAATCTGTGGATATTTGCTTACAATAAATCCGTGCATATTGGCCTACACTAAATCCGTGCATGCTATACTTGCATATACCGTCTCTGCCGACCATGAGCATTGTGGAGCTCCACTGAGCGAAGCGATAGCCGAGCAAATTACCACGCTGAGCATTGGGACAGAATAGTAAATATTATAAAATCCAAACTGCCCCATCCCCAACTAGCCACTTCCGTGTTTGTGAAAACCACGCCCACGTACATATTCATAGATTTTTGCTTTAACTAGTATGCACGCAATTCGTAGGTGGCATTCCGTGCATAGTGTACTACTGTCTGTGAGATGGGGCTGGGTTTCCACAGCCAAGGATGGCTTTCTGCTGAACCCTCTGTGAGAAGGACATTACATAGACAGCTGTACACCTTTTCACTCAGAATCACACTACCGCTATTAATTAACAGAGGGAATGTTGATCAGACCATAAGCAGTTTTATGTTCAAAGTCTTTGAAATGAACGTGTTTTGCCACAGTGTAAGAAAAAGAGCAGAAAGTTCTATACATGATGTGACTAGACTATAGGGACATTATGACTTAGCAAAGCTTTCTACGCCAGTGTACTACGGTGAAACGAAAGGTTCAAAGCAATTACTGTTAAGACATTATTGCGCTGGAGGTGTGGCAGTTTTGAACTCTTTGGTTAATAACGTTCTAAACCACATGAGAGAACGCCCCAAAAATAACCAGCTTACTTGTCAATGTGACAACACACTGACATCATCAAAGAAGCTGGTTTTAAATTATGCTTTTTGGGTTGGAGAGCTGTGCTATTTTCAGCACCCTGGTGTTTGGTAGCCGCTGCCGGATCCTGATAAGCTATTGAAACAGAGAGGGGGAAAAAAGAAAAGGAAAATGCTAAAATAAATGTTTTGTGATGGGAGTTTGTTCTTCACAAAGGAAAATAATTAACCCTTTGTGTACACTTAAGCTATTGAAAAATATCAGATCTACAAGCTCACAGTGCGCCACCGAGTGGCGTGCTGTGAGCTTGTAGATCTGATATTTATGAAAAATTGTGAAAATGTGATGCAAATCTTTGAATATATTCTTTCGGAAGCAAATATTTTGAACTAAAATCGTTGCTTCTGGGGGATCCCTACAACAACATGTTTTCAGATGGGGGGGGTTCCGCAGCCAAATATAGATAATTCTGGGGATACTTGGAATGAAATATGTTAAGCATCACTGACACAGGAACATGGATTTTTCAGAAAAACTAGAATCTGTCAGAATCTAGCATCAGAAACTAGAAACTAGTCAGAAATAGAATCTAGTGCCAGAAACTACAATCAAGTGTCAAATAGAATCTATTCTTAGATTTGCGCGTCGTTTTCACACAAAAATCAGATCTACGAGCTCATATGAGCTTGTAGATCAAGCTCAAGCTATTTTTCAATTGCTAAAGTGTAACATAATGTGTTGAACACCAAAACGCGTTCAGTACAGAAATACCTAATCACACGGTTATTGCGAGGAATATTTTTAGGCATGTGTACAACAGTGAGGCTGTAAACGGGTAATGAAGGCCGCGAGTGTCGAGGGATGAGCTGATACAGCGCCGATCGGGTTTCACCTTCATCATCACTATAATAATAACAAGCGAAGCGGCAGCATCATGGCTTTGCTGTTTAGCGTTATCAGTCTTCCGGGGGAGTGACTGACAGCTTGTCGTTCTGCCTGCCCCACGCAAACCGGAATGTGCACAGATAATAGCAAATACAAACAACTACTCAGTGAAACCCCTAATTAACCCCTAAAAACAGAGTCTCATCCTTCATCTGATTTCATCCCTCTCTCATCCTTCTTCCCCTTCAGTTTCTAATTTGTTTCTAACTCACAATGTACTTTTCTGCCTTACAATGCCAATACATTATTTGACTTTGTGTTCACAGTTCCATTGCTGTCTTAGGAATTAGGCCCAAGTCTACACAACTAGAGAATATAGAAGATGAATAGTCATTTTTGATCTGTACATTTGCCTTTTTGTTTGTTTTTTAATATAATTTTTATTCCATGATTTTGCAACCCAGTGCCAATTCCTAATGTGATCCTGGGCTCTACACACCTTCCGCTAACCTGGGGAGGCAGCGGACTGGCCTCATGCTTCCTTCAATGCATGAGGAGTCCAAGCTGCCTTCTTTTCACCTGACAGGGGGGAAGTTTCCCTGGTTGGACATAGCACGTTATTCCAGTCCCCTCCATCAGGCTGGCCAGGGGGAGGGAGGGCACTGATGACGCGGAGGAGCAGACACGCCGCCAGCACCCACAGCAGCGCCCCTAGCAGGAATCGAACCCAGGATCTTCTAGCTGCGAGGCGGCAGCATTAACCACTGTGCCCCTGCCAGTTTTGGGGTCTGTGGGGCTAAAATGTCATCAAATGGTCGTCCGTGGCTGAAATGCTGAATAAATAATGGGCCCTGGTATTTAACCAAATAACATTGGTCAAAACATTGCTAATTACTGCAGGTGTAGGACCAGACGCAAAACCTTGGCACCGGTCCGGGTGTGTGCTGTAGTGTGTACTGTGTACATGCCACACCTCCCCCCTCTTCTCTCCTCTCCTCCTTCTCTTCCTACCATGGTCTTCCTCTCGTCTCGTCGCCCCATTTCCCTCACACGGCTCCCTGTCCTCCTTTTACCTCCCTACCGTTTCCCTACCGCACCTTCCTTCCACTCTCCTCTCCTCCCCATGAGCCCCGGCTTCACACAACTCTCTCTCTCTCGTCTCCCTGCATTCCCTCCATACCCCCCTTTTTGTATATTTTGTTGTCCTTGCTGGTGGTGATAGATTCATGGGCAGCAGAGACACGTGGCTCAGAGGGCACCTGCAGCCAGAACACCACAGTACATAAATCCTGGATATCCTCTCTACCCTCGGGGGCAATTCACATTCATAGCACATTCACATGCAACACCTACAGATAACCCTCCCCTGCACACACACACGCATGTGCACGTGCGTGTGTGTGCGCGCGCGCGCGCGCGCGCACGCACGCACGCACGCACGCACGCACGCACGCACGCACACACACACACACACACACACACACACACACACACACACACACACACACACACACACACACACACACACACACACACACACACACACACACACACACACACACACACAGGGGTGGGTCTAGGCATGGGCATGGGGGGGCAATGCCCCCTAAATGCCCTGACTGCCTGACACCAAACACGATGACATGCACACAACCCACATTTCAAAAATATTTCAAATTTAAAGTGGTTACAGTATATTTAAAATACTACTACTGCTACTAACTACAGTTCATTGACACACTTCGGCTCAGAATGACCATAGACCATTTATTGCAAAGCTTTTGCATGTTAGTATGGCGGTGTGGCTCTGCTCGTGTGATATCAAATCTATGTAACGAGACATAGGTCTGATATCACATTTGATATCTCAGATTTCTGTGTCTCGGCACCGAGACACAGCTCGGATATCAACAACCCCCCCCCCGAGCAGAGCCTAGCATAACACATTACAACACGGATACAATCATTCCAAATACACAACGAACATATTACAGACCATAGAACACATGATGATCACAGATACCCATAACAGAACCAGACACCACAATGCTATAATCCACAAATCATGATCATCTCATAATTAGCCATCAGAACTAGTGCCACAGGGAGGAGGCCGGGGAGGTGGAGGAAATTTGAACGCTTACATCTGAACAGGGACATGGAGCCAGCTAGCAGAAAGAGTGGGGACAGAGTACTGACTGCTTATAAAGACACCTGATTGAATGTGGGCGTGAGTGACTTGCTGACAGCCAATGAGACTGAGGGGAGTTAACATGGGGAGAGACTGCTGATTTAAAGAAACAGAATGAATTACTGACTGAGAATGATGAGTATAATAAAACCATTCTGCCCTCCGTGCCTCCATGAACTATCGCTTACGCTGGATTTGTTTCACCACTAAACCAACAGCATTTCATCATTGAAAACAGAAAACTCTCTGAGTCAGACCTTTAGCTTTATGCATGCTGCGCGTCTGTTGCAACTTCAACAACAACTGATGTTATTATTGATGCTTTACTTGACTAATAAAAGTCCTGTAGGCAAAAATTGTATGGTTGCGGCTTCATCGCCCGTGTCGCTTCGCGCCCCGGGCGATGAAGCCGCACCCATGCCATTTTCTCCTGCCCCCCCTCCCCCAATTGGGAAATGTTACATCTGCCCCGGACACACACACACACACGCACACACACAGACATTATAGTAGACTTTCCTGGACAATGACCCTCCCACAAGCCCGCTATTCCCATTTGCTTTCAACCTTTTTTGGGAGTGTCATTACAGGCAAATGATATACTATCCGTTTGAGGGACAATAGCCACATCCAGCTTTTGGTCACAGCCCACAAACTTTGTCTTAAAACAAATTCCCATTGACAACCAAAGTGAGTATTCCTCAGGAACTATACTGTAGCTCACACTCATGATGTGTCAAAAGACCTCTGACCTTTAAGGCTCATTCATACTCCACAGTGAAGTGAGTCGCGGTGAAAGGGCTTCACCGTGGTGTAGTTTTTTAAGTGTTATACAACTACAACATGACGTCAATCACTGCGGTGATCAGCTATCACTGGCCATCCTGACACATCTCTCTGTTTTTACTAATCGATAAGTCCTTTCACTCTGGGGCTGTCACCACGTTCACTGATTGGTCTAGAACAGGGGCGGATCTAGGCATGGGCATGGGGGGGCAATGCCCCCCTAAATGCCCATACTGACCCACCAAACATGATGGCATACAAAACAACCCAAGATATTTCAAGTTGCTGCTCATATTTAAAATGATCACTACTGCATTACAAATGAACACTACTACTGCTACTAACTACAGCTGTGTCACCACTAAACCAACAGCATTTCATCATTGAAAACAGAAAACTCTCTGAGTCAGACCTTTAGCTTTATGCATGCTGCGTGTCTGTTGCAACTTCAACAACAACTGATGTTATTATTGATGCTTATACTTGCCTAATAAAAGTCCTGTAACTGAAAATGGTATGGGGCATACCATTTTCTCCTGCCCCCTTATTTCTCACACACACACACACACACACACACACACACACACACACACACACACACACACACACACACACACACACACACACACACACACACACACACACACACACAGTACACCATTTGGTGTTCATATATTCACAAGGTCCTCGTAGTAATAAAAGCAATAATGAACCATAGACCTCACCACGCCCACATTCATTTACCTTACATTTACGCCAACCACCAATCTATTTTCATGTACGGTAACAACTGCAGGTACATACCCTTATATTCTAACATCTTTGGAGAGGGAACTATATCCAGTATGCACTATGAAGTAGTGACTCAGAATGACCCTGGGTCCATGTGCTGCGAGGGATCCCACAATCCTACTTTTAGAAGGCGCTGAGATTAACTGATGACTAACTGGTATTGGTTTATGTGGGTGGAGTTGCTCTCCAAACAGACGTGTGCAAATGGTGGCCAGCTTGAAAATAACGATCAGAACCAGGATCATTATTATGGTCGTTATGAGAGTGACAATTGTCATGATCTGCGGCCTCTATACCACTATAACCGGTGCTTAATTTGTAACTCGGGAGGTGCCGGAGTGCACATGCATGTACGTGCACGTGCGTACGCGCCCGCCCACAGAATATTGTGTGGCTGGTGTGTGTGTGTGTGTGTGTGTGTGTGTGTGTGTGTGTGTGTGTGTGTGTCAGTGATGCACTACTATGGCACACACACTTTGCAAACAGCCGATCCACAAGCTCAATTCGTCGCGCAATGTGCTTGTGTTTTCAGAGAATCGAGACCACAAAATGTAAGGACCCATCCGGCTTGTTCCGGCACAAATTAAGCCCTGACTATACCCAGTCAAATGGGCTAGAGAAAGGCAGCTAGAAAATTGATACTGCAGCATAACGGCTCACCTCTTATGCCTGAACTTACACATATTTTAGCATCTTTTTTTTGGGGGGGAGGGATCAAAATAGTTCAACTAGGCGATCTATTTTGAGCTTGATTTTTAAATAGTTTTCAAAATATGAAAAAAATATGAAAAAAGAGGTTTAGTGGTAATAGGTAAAGGGAGAAAATAAACTAGGATGTATGCTATTGTTGCCAAATAATCCAATGACTATTTCTTTGACAAGCACATCTCTTGTGAACTCTAGATATAAGCTTTATATGTCTACAAATATATATGCCAATAAGGAGCCAATGTGAAATAGACACCAGAATGTTCACTAACCTACAAAAGGATGTTTTGCACAAGGCAAACACAATTTTAAAGATTTGTTGATTAGGTCAACTAGCCAGTCAGTAAACAGATCCTTATGACTATATTTACAACCAAGAATTGTGACAACTAAGAATTTCTTTAGTGGAAGACAGAGGAGAGAGGCATCATGTGCCAGAAGGAAGCATCAAAGCCATCTTTTCAAAACATTTTCGCAGAACACCTTTTCCATGCGAGGAGACCGTTTTTAGTATTATAAATCTTCTGGCACAGTGTCCGAGGCTAGTGTACGTAGTGCTTTTGAATAGCGATTGCCCCTTCGTATTTCACTGTCAGTTTGTCCACTAAAAGTCTTGAATTACACACAGTAAACTACCAGTACGCACCTCCTTATTTCACACAGCATGCCTATAACCTATATTACTGAAACAACACAGTTCAAAGAAAAAGCAACAGAGCGCTAGAGAAAATGTTCTCTCTGTGTTTAATAATAATAATAATAATAATACACTTGACTATAAGTTATTTTTTTAACATATACTCCAATGTCTCAATGTCACAAATCCAACATAGATATTGTCCATGCAGCCTCCACATGGACGATGCAGTGTTGTGTTCAAAGGCCAGTGATCTAACACACAAGCAGCTCAGTAAACATGGCGATAATGCCATGCCTGCCTCCGAGCTATAATCAACCTTTCCCTATCGTGAGCTCAGCTGCCATTGTGCTGGGTATTACTGCAGCGGGGGCCAACTCAACTCGATGCTTCTTCTTCAGAAGGACGTACAGACAGTGCCAGCCTAGCGGATAGCAAA